>JAMAGP010000021.1:0-433583 GCA_023626235.1 Talaromyces sp. PYS2902
TCAAGCGTCTAGATCAGAGCTAACTCTTCACTGAACGGCGGTTCGGTGGTATTCTGCTTGGGAAAGGGCAGGTATGCTTAAGTAATAAATAAGAAAGGCTAAGTTAACTAGACTATGAGCAATAGTATACTCAAGGTTAAACAGTTAATTCAAGATGATAAACTAGAACTAGATACATAGTAAATAAGCGTCCTTTTATGTCCTGAAGTCTCGTAGCGTCAACAGAGAAATCATACGGATTCTCTGTTGTCTCTGCGTACTAAATAGAGAATATCTCTGTTTTCTCTGTTACTTTAACCCTAAGGATTACGGATAATCCTTTATTCCATCGTGCATTAGTTTCCGCAAGACTAGTCCAATCCATTGGCTGTGACGTTCTTAATCTTCTGACAGTTATTATTATTATTATAAAGGTTAATATTATAATAGAAAAAGATTTTTATCTAAAAGCCCACAGTTTTCCTCTTATAGGATTAGATAGATAGATCTAGACGTTCCTAGCTGGACATATTAGGATAGATTATTATTATTATTATAAAGGTGGCTCTATATACTATAAGAATAGTTTTTTTTCTTCTTTTCTCTATGCTTAGTTTCTTTGCTGGAAGTTACCCTTAGCTAGAGCTTAGGAATAAATAACGTCATATATAATTAGAAATATAAGGAATGAATTAAAAAAAATTATTATTTAAAAAAGAATAATGAAAAATACAATAGAAATAATAATTAATTATAATACTATTTGCTATAATATCTATTAATTAAAATAGGCCTCGCTTCTATATTTTTTATTAGCCATAATCCTAAGCTATACCATAGCCCAACAGAAACTTATGGTAGGTTCTTTTTAAGATTATATTCTCCCGAGAGAGTGGATTGCTTAGCAATTAATCTAGGCCAATCCAACGCACCCTAGTTTCTTTTAAGGAGTTGATCCTTATGTTCCAACAGCCAAGTTTAAACACTTGTAGGCTTCCTACCAAGAATTCTCTCAACAAAGTTTGTTGAGAGCCCACATCTCATTAGCTTCTTCAAATTTGAAGAAATTGAAGAGGTAATCTACTGTTCGCCCTCCCTTCATTGTTTACCAAAAAATGGGCGAACGCTTCGTAAATTCCATCATAAGCAATAGGTTCCTCAAACACGTCACTCATGATGCCTGCAACTTCCTTAAACGTCAGCCAATCTTGGCCGTTATTCATGGTATGAAAAAGACTGATATGCTTGGCGTTATCCGAGAGAAACAGTCTGGTAGCGACCTCGCTGATGTCTCGTGGATCTATAAATAGAACACGGTGTTCCGGCTAGATCAGGGTCTTTTTCCCCAAGATGGGACCGATATGCAGCCAAAAATGTCGATGAAAGTGGCACCAGAGTTGAGGTATGTTACGGGAAGTCCGCTGTTGTCAAGAATGCTCTTTGCGATAGGATGTTCGTATGGAAGACTCCCCGGACCTAGGGACTTCGGGACACGAGTAGGAGAAATCTCCGGGAATACACCCATCAGTCTGATAACATAAATTACGCTGTTGGACCCTTTCAGAGCAGTTGTGAAATTAATCATTGCGATCTTTTCAGACGTGCTGGGTGGAGTAACAACGAAGACGCCCTCAATACCATCAAGGGCGGTTGTCAAAGACAAAACGTCATCATAGTCGGCGATGACGGTATGGGCTTTAGGGAATGAAATCTGAAGCGAGTCCCGGTTTTTAGGGTTGCTTGTTGCGAGGAAGAGCTGAATCGAAGGCGCATTGCTAGTAAGAAACTCAGCAAGAGGCCGCCCGATATGACCAGTGGCCCCGAAGGTCAGAATGCTCTGTGGTACTTTCTTAACGAAAGCGGACATGTTTGCAAACTCAAAACACCAAAGAAACCAAGGAACTTGAGAGTATTGGAAGATCAAAACGACGGTAATCCGCAATTCCAAGTGAATGCAATAGGATTGGTAATTCTTGATTTGACTACAGGTCCGTATCACGAAGCATAGACGGTAGTAAGGGTACCGTAAAGTGGTGAGCCTTCCAATTTTATATAGGGGGTTGCCACGTACGGGCTAGGGATAGTATCCCCGGCAAATGCGAGGCCGCCTCGGTCGGTGGATACTGTTGGAACTATATGTTATAAGACAAACCCCTACAAAGAAGACGTCAACATGTCAGGAACCAAACCAGGGGCTCTGAAACTTAAGCGCATTTCTAGCGCGAATCGCACGAATGTTAAACGGACAAAGGCATGTCCAAATTAGTCGCTCTCTCTGAAAGCTGCGTCTGAATCATGCTCTGAGCAATATTATGTCAGTCTATTCCATATCACTAACGCCGCTGATTTCATTGAGCGAGATCGGGTTAATCCAAGGAAGTCCGTTTGAAGTTTCTCTCCAACTAAAAGCAAGAGACGGGAGACTGACTTCAACAGATGTGAGAGACTTAGAAGTGTGGACTTAGAATGGCAGAGAATAGTAAACCGAGGGTGTGTTGTGTCGTTCTTTGGGCTGGTTAAATTGCTCGAGATTCATTCCCCTTCTATTGTATATCAAATTTATCAGTATCATTCGGGAGAAAGGAAATGTCGTTCACGCTTACATCCGCCAAGTAAACTGTCAATGCATGTCTGCAATAGGCACAGTAAGCACGTGGCGATTATACTTGTTGTAGCTGTGGGCTAAAATCTCGGACGGAAGCACCAGTACAGCATCTCACACTATACATAGTGAAGCTCAATTGAAGTGCTAAGAGATTCATTCCAACCAGACCAGACTTTTTACTAGCTACCACATTCCAGATCCACAACCCAACTGTTCGGATTGACGTACAACCATGTGGACAATCTAGTAATGTAACATTGAAAGTGTTTGTGATTCTTACACCAACAAGTCTTCCACAAGGCTCACCAATCTCACCTACCCTATATCTTATTCACAATTCTGATTTGGTGGAAGGGTCTGACACTTATGTATACTCTGTTTGGCTTTCAAGCAGGTCCTCTCATACAAAGTCCACATGATGATGCTGGAATGTCTCCTAATAGACCTCGAATCCTCTCACCCACTTTTGGGATAGGATGGCCAATTTCGCGCCCCAAATATACATAGGAATAGTAAGTAATAATAGACCTAATTCTAGTCCACCCAAAGTCCAAAACATACGTGCTTTGCTTTCATACCACCAATTTACGGTGACGAATGATAATCCTCCAGAAATGACATTTTTGATCGTATTTACCATGACTCCGATATCAATGGCGTGCTGAGGGTAAGTTACTGTCGAATATGAGATCATGATCGTGCAGGCACTTGTAAGAGCAAAGTTGAGCATGGCCCAAAAGAGTCCGATAAGAGCCCAATGCCATCCGTTTTCCAAGGCTACTCCCGAAAGCATGACGCCAACAGGAGCGATGAGAGCTGTTGCGGATGCAATCAGAAGAGGTATTTCAGGCTTTCGCGTGCCTGTCTTCCGTGCATAGCGGTTGACAGCTAGGTCTGCCAGCGGGCCGCCGAATGGTAGTCCCATCATCAGGCCTATCAAAACAGCAATATTGAATAGGCCAAGAGTGGCAGAATCCCAAAGGGTTGGTGGTTCGGAGAGCACAACAGACACGATTATAGATGTCACCATTGTAGAGCTAATCGCGATTCCGAAGAGGATGACAGTCAACAAGACTGCTGGGGTCAAAAGGACTCTCCAGGGCGTAAAGAATAGGACAAGCCAACTGGCAGGAGGATGATGGTGATAAATACGAGAATAGAATGAGCGCGTGTACCATATTTCTGCTACCGACACTGGCACTGCACGGCTCCGCTCTTCGTCATTCTCGATATGCGATAGAGTTTCAGTCTTGTCACGACCGGTATCGACAATTTCAGCAACCTCCGCGGAGGGACCTCGAATGAGTATGTTCATATTCGGTTCTGGAAACATGGCAATTATTGCCACGAGATTCAATATCGACATACCTCCGAAAAGGTAGTATGGATACCGCCAAGTGTTGGTTCCTTGAGCCATATAGCCTGAAATCAGTGGACCAAACACTGTCCCAGCCCCTAGACTCCATGTATAGATAGACATAGCTCGTCCAATATACTCTCTAGGAAATAGGTCCACAACAATCATTGGCCCCATGGACTCTACAACACCTCCACCGAGGCCGCCGATGATTCTGGCAGCAAGCAGAGACTTGTAACTGGGAGAAGCTGCTTGCCAGAAGAAGCAAGCAGCGAAGACGAAAAGCCCGACGATCAAAGTGAATCGGGCTCCAAGGTGAGCAACGGTAGGAATAGCCCAGAGATTCTGTCATGGATTAGTTCCGAGAAATAGAAAAAGTTGATTTGGGGGTTATCTCCATACTCCAAATCCGATTCCTAGTACAGCCCAGCTGGTCAATTGAGAAGCTTTCGTACTGCTCACATGCAGATCTTGGACTAACTCTCCAATCAACGGGGGAATAGATGCAGATAAGAATTGTCCCATCATCACAAAGAAGCTAAGACTGATGAGCATATTTATTCTCCACCACAGCGGCCAGGACTACGTAGTGATTAATTTCATGTTCATGTTCTTGATTTTATTGCATTCTAACCTTGGGATGCTGTGAAGAAGTCGCAAGCGTCGACATTGTCATTTTCAGAGCTCAGCCTTTGAGTTGAGGGGAGGAGACGAAAAGATACACGGAAATGAATGAGACACGAATCAAGCCAACCACGATACTGGCGTGATGTTGTGATCCCTGAACTATTGTTTAGCATAACACGCGTCAAATTGACAAGAGACGAACGCATTTAGCGGCGGCCTTGGGAATGATCCTAATCAATTTATGTGTTGCGCCAATATCTTTTGGTCGGGAATTCCGAGCGAAGACAATGCATTCTCTTTATGGGACCTAGATATTCTTTCCCCCATTCTCGCAGATCATCTCGGATCATTGGGGAACCGCAAAGTTGCCGAGCTGCCGGCTGCGGAACCCCAGCTCCGGGGATCCCAGTCCGGGGAATCCGATTTCAGGGTGATAGGCTCTCAAGAAAAGAGAACTCTTCCCAGGGCAGCTGCTGACATCTCCTCTTTCAGTTATGTTGCTGTACAGAATTCAGGTGCTGGAATACGGATAAACCGGCTTCCCTTTCGACGGACTACCGGTTGTTCCCACCTGGGTTTTAAGAACCCTACCTGGACGTAAGGAGGGAGTATACAAAATCTTATAGAGCTACTATATCATTACTCATATTTTGCGCGGTAGGAGTAATGGCAATATTACTAGCTAAAATAATATTTTTGACATACGCTAGTACACTTCTCTCACATTCCCGAAACACTCCTATTCCAGCACAAGCCAGGCTTAATGCCTTCAAGTTTCCACGTCCCGTTGATTTTCCGGAAGAGGTGTCGAATTGTAACTCGTCTCGTGCTTTCGTCCTTAATGGCTTCTAATCCTACGTTCTCGTACCGAGTCTGGGAGGACTGGAGCTGATGGTACGCGATTATCACAGTATCTGAACTCTTCTTCCATTTCGATGCCCCTATCAAATGCTGTGTCCTTACCAACGGACTACCAAGCATCCCATCACTGCTGACCATTGAAATGAAATCAGCTGACGGCATTGCATCGAATCTCTTCCCGTTGATTTCGGAATAATCAACCTGTCACGAATTCAGTAACGGACATGGTGTTTTTATGCTAAACCTCCTTCGAACGGACAAACCTCCAAGCTCGGTGCTAAGATTTCCTCAAGTGAACTCCAATCCTTAGTAGGAGGTTAGCTATGTTTTTACTATTGCCATTTGCAGGACCGTTGGTCATAAATACCTTGCGATCGTAGCTATCCGCCCAGTCAAAGACCAACGCAGAAAGAATAAGGTACTCTGACCAAAAATTAGGCGATAAAGATAGTTGCACTTGATAAAGACTACCTACCATCCAATGTGATTTGGTGTGATTCCATTTTGCCCTTGTGTCTGTCTTCCGATTCGAATTGTGCAGATGTATATGTAGATATATGCACGATCAGGGATTTTCTCGCGCTTTGTGAGACCGACCACCTTTATATAATCCGCACCATTCTTCGAATTCAGTCTGGCACTACCCTACCGTGTGCTGACGGGAATCCTTTTCTCTCAATCGATAGGTACGTCGGAAATCCCGCTGGTAAATTTGATGTAAGAAGCTCTAGGACGACCAGATTGTTCGGGATCTCCGCGAGGGGGCACAACAAATCACCCCGGACTCCGTACTGTATGTATATTGATGATCATGGGTGCCGATTCCTGGAGACCCGTTTTGGGCGCGGGGCACGCAGTAAGACCATTTTTCTTCCTTGATGTCCCTTACGTACGTTCATGTCCTGTCGTTAGGTCTGCGGATATCCCTGATACCCTATAATATTTCCCTCAATATTGCAGATACTTATAACCGGGCTTCTGACCCTACTTTACATGGTCTAATATATCTTCAAACGTGTTCTTACCACGGTGAACATCACAAAACATGGATTCCAATACACTCAAATCCCCGTTCAAAGTTATAATAATCGGTTCTGGTCTCGCCGGTGCATTACTGGCCAATGGACTCATTCGTGAGGGAATCAACGTTCATGTTTACGAACGATATGAACGCAATTCGAAGCGAGACGGCTTTCAGATCCGACTAACCCTACCCGCAATCCTAGGTTTGCGCTCTTGTCTTACACCAGAACACCTGGCGGCGGTGATCGCAAATTTCGGACCAGCGACTGGGATGAAAGGGGAGGCGCCCCGAGTTTTGCACAAGGATTTCTCCCTTCTCGTTGATTTCAGCCGATTCCCAGCGTACGGGAAAAATGTGCCAATCAACAGGGGTATCCTGCGAAACGCGCTGTCGGAGCCTATCTACGAGGCCGGTAAATTGGATTTTGAGAAGGCGTTTGAAAGGTTTGAGGTTGTTGCAAACGGGACAGACCATGAAAGAATCCGAGTGTGGTTTCACGACGGGTCTTCAGATGAATGCGATATCCTGATAGGAGCTGATGGAAGCTACTCGAAGGTAAAACACAAGCTCATTACGCTCTCGTTTCTTCCTTCCCTGACCTTGGCATATATACCAATTCGCATTCAGACTATGAAAAGCAAGACGGCGTCTGTAAGCTGATGTCAAAATTTAGGTAAATAAACAAGTAGGCTTGAATAGCATTCATCCAATCAAGAAGCACATCGCCTTTGCAGCCAAGTGCGATCTTCCTACGGCGCGATTCTCGAACATGTCAAAAGAACTCAGGGGTGCTCCAATTATGACGTGGGCTGATGAGATGTCATATTTCTTTGGAGGCAAGTTGGCCCTTGTTGTGACATCTGATCGACGTTATGCACCAACTAATTGTCCCTAAGTATATTTGCCTGGAAGTCGCAATCAGGATGGTACACAAGAGGGCCAAGAGGCTACCGGTAAATCGTACGACGAAAGTCTTTCGTCTATCATGGTCGGATTGAATGTTGCGAAAGAAATCGTTCCAAAGGGCATAGAAGATGCTGATAATAACGCTCAATGGGATTTCGTGGCCAGATGTATTAGAAATTGGTCAAGCCAACAGTTAGTCCACAGTCAGCCAAACATTCTTTACTTGAGCTGATATGACACAGCCGTGAAACTGTTGAACTAGTTCGGGGTGCACCTTTACACATATATACTCCTCGCGTAGCTACAAGGCCTTCCAAGAGCTGGCGCAAGGAAGTACGTTCTCGAACACCAGACAATCCAGAGTATGGCCATCCGCGAGTATGGCTCATGGGGGACGCCGTACACGCCATGCTCCCACCACGGTGAGTCTAAATGGGCTCATTCTTCTATATAAACCGTCTGACAAATTCGCAGTGGTATGGGTGCTAATCAATCTATGTATGACGCCGTGACCATGTTACCCCTGCTTTGTAAACTCAATGATGTCGCCAATTCTCGAGGGAAAGTTTCTCTCTCGTTAATTGAGGAGGCTGTCCACGAATATGAAGCTGAGATGATACCCCGATCTTTCGAATGGGTGAAAAAAAGTGGAGGTGATAACTTTGTGGTAAGCATTCGCTGTGCCCGAAATAAGGAAACAACAAGCTGACTGTAAGCTCAACAACAGCCGGTAGATTCAAGCACTATCAAGGGCAGGTTGTTTTTTATTATTGCTGCACAAACCTTGAACTTGATCTGCTTATGGTATAGGTTCAAAGGAATTTTCACAGGTGAGCCAGTGGTAGAGGAAATCCCAGAATTCAGCTCGTCTTAGCACCGGCGGTAGGCATATCTGTTCTGTCGGTCTTGTTACTTGATTTGACTCACTATTTTGTCCTTTGTTGGTCCAAGACCTCACGACAGGCTAAATGAGCAATAATATGATTTTGATTTTGGGAATTAAATATCTAGAATACATTATATCCTAAACGTTCCTCCTGTCGCTTTCGTATGGTTTTCCGAAGCGATAACCCATCCCTCTTAGACGAGGGGCCCTCCACGTATCCATTGTCAATGTAGTTCGCTAACAGCTTCCCTGGGTAGCGATTTATCTAGAGTATTTCTTATATTTACGCCGGAAGTAGCTGACTGTGTCGCTGGCGGCAACTCTAGATAGCCGACGAAGAACCGACATCAACATGCGATCGGCACGGTAAGGCAGGTAAGAACCTCACGTTTCTTTAGGTCATCATTCTGCTCTTTTAACTTATAATTCTTCTCATTCTAGCTTGATAACCTCTGTATATAGCTTGTTATTTCACTAATCCGAAATATTAGGCATTTTTTTGGGATCTTTTAATTTTTTACTAAATTGGTAATAATGACATTCGATATTTATATAGAATTTATCCTAGACATATCTACTAGGAAAGAATGGAAATTTAATAAAGATAATCATAAGAATAATTGATGGAGATGCTAGGGTTCGGTTCGTATAGTAGTAGTAGTATTATGCCGGTCTAAGATGACGGCGAACTATCGAACTAACTAAATATTGTAAACGAAGCTATTCCTAACCGGGACTAGTAGTCCAGTAGATGACTAAGCAGTGCAAACATAAGCAAACCAGCTAAAGATAGATGTAGAGCATATATCAATAATAGTATTATTATATAACTAATAATATAACCACAATATTACCTTATTAAAAGTAAAAAAGATATAATAATAATATTTTTAATAAATAAAAATCTTATTTATAAAAAGTTTATATAATAATTATATTATAATAAAAAGAATATATAATAATACTAGTAGTAAGATCAGAATTGATTAATGTTACTGGATTTAAAGACTAAGCTATAAAATATACAGCGGTTTCTTGCTAGATCTAGGCTTAAAATCTCCAAAAAATTGTACCATATAAAAGGAGATGTTTCAAGTATATCGCTAAATTTACAGCCATTCCTAGCTGAATCTGGGCGCGCAATTTCAATAAACCGGTCCATGCGGAGGAAGATGTTCCTCGCTAACTTGTAGCAAAGCAGATGGGGACCAAAGCGGTGAGCGCGGTCTTGGCCGGTGGAACTCCTGAATAGATTGTGGCCAGTCATGCTCTGTCATCCCACTTAGCACCACTTACTCTGTACACTACTCAACCCAACACCTTGTTTCTACGAGTCTGCTATCTGCATCTCCTTGAATGGACACCGATTCCTTTCCACCAGCCGAGACGAAATCAACCGGTTTGCTCCGAGAGTTGGCATTGCTAGCTCTCATGCCAGTGGTCAACAGCTCGCTTTCACATGCTCCGCCAATGCCCAGTTGATCCCGGTGCTCCACTTCAATACTCGACGTCACTCTTCTATCTAAGGTTCGAACAACCGTACTCTATCCCCAAAGGAAAATCACTGCCGGCTGTCTCAAATGAAATGGCTGCTTTATATCGCTCGTCGCCATGACTGACTGACTGACTGTCAAATAGAGATCACTAGCCACATTCACCGCAACAAGAATCAATTCAATCTGGAGTTCTGATGATGAATGCGCCTCCCATATTCTCACCTCATGCGATAAAAGCACGGGTAGTCATTATAAGGACCTTTTAAACATTCCTCGATCGAGAATGGCAAGTGATGTACGCAGATTCAAGCCGGAGTTGGTCGAACAATCAGCTCGGTCGAGCAAATCACCAAATGCACACCACTCAGACAAGTCTCCCGCACCGCTTGATCCATCGGCCTCTGCAGCATCCACAGACTCACTCATCGAAACGAAAAATGAGCAAAGGATCACTGATAAACCGATGCCCGCATCGGTAGGGGCTGGAAAGCCGCGACGATTCCTGCCACAGCCGATGGAAACCTCGTCACGGTCGTCCAAGAAACAATCTGATGCCCTTGAACATGGCCATACCAAGAAAGATCCAGCCGAACCTCCAGATGCACCATCAGCCAGCAATGGCTTGCCGAGCGGACAGCGCGCTCGCTTCTTACCCCAGCCCGTCGAGGTAACACATTCGAACAATAAGGGTGCCAAGAAACATAAAAAAATCAGCTCAGAATCCGCGAAGGCCGACGCCAAGGTCAAGAACATGAAAGCCCCGAGGCGCTTTTTGCCCGAGCCCATTGAAACAATGAAATTAAGCAGACGACATCTGTCTAAACAAGATGACCAAGAGTCTAGCAGTAGTAGTACGGGCCGGAACAGCAGCGCTGGCCAGACTACACCACGCAAATTCGCTCCTCAACTAATCGAAACTGGGAAGCGATCTGTTCGTAGAGCAGATACCTTACCGATACAAAGCCCTTCTACTGTCCTTGATGATAAATTGGTCCTCAGCGATCCGCCACCTCGACCGCACTCGCCTCCTATTTCTAGGGCTCAGCAGATCGTTGCGGCCAACGAGTTGTCCATGGTACCACAAGAGTCACGCTTTTCATATGCAAGCCTGTTGCAACGGCAGGAAGGTAGACGCCATTCATTTCGCGTCCCCGATCTGCCTGCCATTCCATCAAACAGCAGTGAAGGCTCAGATGATTCAGATACACCCTCACTATCTACCACACCGTCAGCTTCATCTGAAGGCAGTACTAGCAATCGACTCGCGGCAAAAACTCGATTCAGAGAAAGCTGTGATGAGCGTTTCTCTGGCTATCTTCTCTCCTTGGCGGCACGTAGCGCTGAGAAGGAGCTCCGGGACCAAGCATTGGCAGCATTTCCTAATGAACAGATTCACCAACCCGTCTCTCATTTTGCCATTGATGGTGATGAGGATTTTGGCAATGAAGACGAAGAGCTTATGCCGGGTGAGCCACGGATCGTGAGCAGAATACATCCTGTTCTACGTCGCGGATCAACGGCCGACCTGTCATGGGAATTGGAACAGATGCGACGTCACAAGGAAGAGGCTGAGATGAAAGACCTTGGTGTTCATAAAAGTGACGCGCACGAGTCTAAATTCTCAGCCGCTGCAATTTCTTCTAGACAACAGAGGATACCAGTAGATGAAAGCTCTGTCTTTGCAGGATGGCGGCGTGATCTCGAACTGGCCCAAATGCGGCATGCAGCCAGTCCACCGATGTTGGGCAATGACATCGTCTTTCCCTTTAGCGTTTCTCCTCAGGGGACTGCCACTGAAACCGATCATCTACATGTGCACCACGCAGAACCAGAGCCCGTGGACGATGGGGATCAAGCCGGTCTATGGACCGATCATACACACGCCGAAGACGAAGAGAAACCAGGTCTATGGATGGGTTTGTGTCATAGGGACGAAGGGGACGAAGAAGACGTTCATTTTCACCGAGCTAGAACTGGAATTGCCACACCGAGGCCGTCCAACGGTTTTAGGTCCAGCTTTGACATGAAGGACATGGTAGATGATGAGTGCGCTTCACCGGGATCGAATCCATTAGAAATGACCGATGACCCTTTGGACATCATGGACGTTGAACCGGACGAAGATAATGCCATAGAGCGTGAATTCCACGATGGCTTCATCACCCAGGTCTACAATTACCTATCACTGGGTTACCCATCTCTAGCGCGCTGCTTTGATGTTGAGTTGAGCAAAATATCAGGTATTCCAGTCTCGGAATTGAGGCAAGATGACCTCACTGCCGAGGCGAAGGGACACGTCATTTCCTCCCCAGGTCGTGCTTCGAATCAGACGATTAATTCCTCTGCAACACCAGAGACCTGCATGCGATGGAAAGCACTGAAGTTGTATATTCACGAATGGGCCAGACAACAGCCCGAAATGGGTGTTCTCAATGATGAGAGCCTTGATGCCTGGGGTGTCATTGAGCGGAGAGGAAGTTGGGCAATATAGATAGATACTGGTACGGAACGAACTTCTAGGATACATACAGTACATAGACTGGATCACCAGTGGCGAAGAAGGAGGAGTTGAAACTCGATTGTACAAAGGGACAGTTTTCACAGTATATCACCTCTGGCACAATATGTCACTTTACAAGATTTAATGATAAGACTAATTACGAATATCCATGATATCGATTGTCTGCTCTGTAGTATGAAATGGTTTCATTCAAATGAGTATAAAGTAATATTGATGGCATTTCCGTATGATGGCTATCTATCTAACCATTCCTGTAGCTAGATGGAGCAAACACTCAACAAGAGACATTTTAAATACAAAGTAAATAGTCAAAATAGAGCGCAGCATCAATACTATTTCCACCAGGCACCTAAATTAAGTATACAGCCTGCATCGTTAGTGAATGATTACATGATGCCATAATCCGAGCTATCGCCTCCGTTCTCAGCCTCAAACCTACTTGGCGATGCCCCCTGTGACTGCAACTGTGACTGCGAATGCAATAGATCCGCCCTGGTAGCAGCCGTGACAGCCCCGGAAGAGGACATGGAGTAATTGCTCCCCTTTCTCGTCCTTTCATGAACTAAGCCGGGAATGATTCGT
Organism: Talaromyces sp. PYS2902; assembly: GCA_023626235.1. Taxonomy (NCBI): domain Eukaryota; kingdom Fungi; phylum Ascomycota; class Eurotiomycetes; order Eurotiales; family Trichocomaceae; genus Talaromyces; species Talaromyces sp. PYS2902. Next base: position 12,845 of record JAMAGP010000021.1, read on the forward strand.
TGCTCAGGAATTGCTCCTGGTCCGCCCGCTGTCGCTAAGGCTGGTGACGAGGATAGTAATTCAGGAGATACAGGATCAGGGAGGAGAGCACCGTGTTGAGAGAAAGAGTTACTTAGGCGGTTGTGGTGATGGTGTCCCAAAGCACGAGGTTGGATGATGGGGGATCCAGCTTGGGACACTGATGCGGTTGTGGTTGTAGTCCTGGTGATTGTGTGAGGAGGCTGATCCGAAACTGCTCTCATCTGTCCTGACGTATTGTTCAATGAGCCCATCGATGCTGATATGGGAGTTCCTCGCTCTGTTGCACCGCCCCTTGCGCGAGGTAGACTTCTCGGTGTTGCGTATCTCTCAATTCTGGGACAAATAATTACTATATTGTTCTCCCCTGACTTAGAAATAAGTGGTGAAGGGAAACTTACAGGGATAACTCAGCGAGAAACGTCTCGTATCTAAACGCTTCTCTAAGATCAGGCACATTACTCTTAGCAACATTATTCCCCGCAACACCAGGTAGATAGCACTGAGGACCAAGCCATCTCTGCTTTAGTGCAAGCTCAAACCCACTCTGACCGACGGAGTTCTTAGCTAGCTCGCACATATCAACAGCACTTAGCTTGTAGATCTGCGCCGCAACGGCGTATTCCTCCATCAATGGTTCCTTTGTGAACGCAAATTGGAGCGGATCGTCCGTGGACAGGGAGACATTCAAACCCTTTCTGAAGAAGCTCGCGAAAGGATTTTTATCGTATGTCAAGAACAATGCGTTGTTGCTCAGAGGCGACATCGCAATGCCGATTCTATCAAGATAGTACACGTATTGCAATAGCGGAACCTTTCGAAGATGAATTCCGTGACTTATACTGTGACAAGCGAGGAAGCCAGCTGCCAAATGATCTGGATCTCCTGCTTCACCACAGTGAGGTCTAAGCACAAAGGTGTTGAACCCACGACGTTGTCTCCAAGTATTCAAAGACGCCATATTCGCAAACATGAAGTAGATCCAATAGCTATAAGGTGGATTTTGCTTAGTATTCCAGTCCCGGGGAATAGGATATTTCTTGTAAAGCCGGCGTTCCGCTTTGCTTTCGTCATCCACACTGTCAAAACCAATGACACGTTGTAAGAATATGTGCAGTTTCGGATGACTGTTGGGATCTTGCGTTACTTCGAACAAGGGTTGGAAGAGATTCTTGATGACATCCTCGAAATTATCGACCATGCCACTCGATTTGTACACATCGTAAAGACGAGGAACTTGTATAAGCCAGCGAACATTGGGTGAGAACAGCTTGTTGTCTACGACCCATGCTGCTAGCTTGTCCCACTCTTCCACCGATCGCCCATAGATCGAGATGCGCCATTCGGCCATTTGATATTTGCTCGATTCCAAATCAGATATGACTTCTTTGGTGATTTCAGCGAGATATCGGCCCTTGATGAAGTTGTCCGTCTTGAGGAAAATCTCACGAAGACGAGACTCTCCGACAGGGTTATACTTCAAGTTGAACTTGTCAAATCGGTGGAATGAGTCTTTGTGTGCCTAGAATCGTGCGTCAGACTTTAAGTAAGTTTTGGACTTGTTAGGAAGAGTAATCTTACGTGCATATCAAGCGTATCAATACTCAAGTCATAAGCCGTCAAATTGATACTCTCAAAAACCTCTTTTAAGGTCAAATGTCTGCCATCTCGGAAAAGCACAACCTCATCTGGCGATTTCTTCATCTTGCTCTTGATAAATCTCAATAAATGTTTCTGGTTCATACAAGCCGAGTGATGTACGTGAGTGTCCACTTTCCTGACATTGTAGAAGTCCCTGTGTGGCACCTTCTTACTATCTGCAAGTTCCTGGTACTCGTTCAACAAAGTATGAAGCTGGAACTTTCCTTCCAGGTAAGACAGTCGTTTGAACGCAAAAGACTTGACAGGACCATCAGTCGAAACTTCAACGACGACATCCAAATCCATGTAGAAATCTCTCAGAGACGGAATCTGAACAATCGGTTTCCGCTTTGCCTTCTCGTCTTCATTCTCGTAGACCTGATAGACACTGGAAGAATCAAACTCAAATGATTGATTAGAGGCTTCTGGCAAAGGCAGCAATTCATCCATATCAAAGTCTTCTCCAATATCTTGACCCATCTTGCGCCTCTTCTTGGTCCGTGACGCTTCTAATTCTTGTTCTTGTTGTACCACATCAGGAATCCCATTATCTCGAGCTGCTGCCTTTGCGCGTTCCTTTTCAGCATCCCACACTGGCTCTGGCGGACTGGGGTAGATCTGCCATTCAGGCGAATCCTTGGGATTAGCACCAGGACCCTGCAGCGAGAGTTGCATGTATTTGTGTCTCCGGTCTAACAAATTCTGGATCTTGCGACAGACAATCTCCAATTCAGCGTTGACAGCATCATCACTTGGTAGGAATCCTTCCATACCATGCTGCATACCTCCACTTGTTCCACCACCAACTCCATACATCCCATGTGGAGGCAGCGAGTAATGACCTCCGCCAGCCTCTGTAGATGAGGAGTGTTGGGTCATGCCTGGCTGCAGCATGTGATCTCTGGCCGAATGATCGGCTGCTAGCACACTATCTTCGTGCAACCGCGGATAATACGTTGGGTGCTGATTGTAAGCGACAGACGTCTCTGCTGCAGCAAGCTGATTGTTGCCACTGTCAAATAGACTCGTCGACGAAGCAAAGCCACCAATACTACTCTTGAGCGATCCGGTACTCGCAGCCATGCTGGACGGTGCCTCATCTCCCACCGCAGTTGTGTTCCTCGCAGGAATCGATTGGTGTGACAAGACGGGACTACCCCGGGAAGGGTGGTGGTAGTAATCCCCTCCATCATAACCACCACCGCCCGCACCACCTCGTGATGCAGCCTGTTGTTCCTCCTGGTGTCTCTGATAGAAGAGTTTTGCTTCAGCATGGCTCATGGACTTCTCGTATGCGTAGTTGTAGCTGTGCGTTCGTTTCTGTCTGTCTCGGGGAAGGAGTTCCTCATCTCGTGGGCCGTCGCCATCCTCGTAACCACGATCTTCTGGAGACTCGATACCGTCATTGTTTTGAACGTTGGCATCTTCGTCGTCTTCTATCTTGTTCGTCGGATTCCCATCTTCGGTGGGGTTCATGGCATGGATTGTATTATTCGAGTATTGATAGCACATACAATCCCTCTCTTCTCGAGCTCAACGATAGATTCCAATGAAAAGACTCTCTGGAAAACTAGTGGAAGCGATTCGGACTCGATCAGCTGATTTTGTCGTGTGTAAACGAGAGGTAAACTGCTCATCCTGCAGTCAGATAAATAATTGTGGAATTAATAAAGCTAAGGTCGGCCCCAGTTGCTTGTTAAGGCTGACCGGGTGGAGGCGCCAAGAATGATCGATGGGTAGCCAACAAAGCCTAGCACTCCCGCCTATCACTGAGCCATGTGGATAATAATGCAGAATTAGTAGCTGATATTGGGTATACTAGGTCAAATTTAGAGCAATATTGTTACAAAAAGATTAAAGAAATACCATAGCTCCATTGCAATGCAAATCCCTCGCTAGCAATCATCAATCATGTTTGTGGTAGAACGGTCAATACTCCATGGTATCATCATAGTACGACAGATCGCGACCCGTACCTCCAGTTCTATAACTCCGTCTGCTATTCTCTCTTTCCATTCTGACATACCCTTGAGGAGCTGAATCGCGATCCCGGGGAACCATGTGTTGTTGTTGCTGCTGAGGCGGTAACCGTGACTGTTGAGCTCGCGGATCTTGATCGTCATAGTAGACTGGCGGTGCATCTCGTGATATGTCTTCCTTAACGATAGAAGGAGACTTTGAAGTGCCCCGAAGACCTTCTTGACGCCAAGCCTCATATCTGTCAAATCGACTCGTACCTGCATGAGGCGGGACTTTACTTGATTCTATAGCGACACTCGAAGAGGTGCCGCTAGAAGGCTTGCGTCCGTATGATCGAAGTTGAATTACTTCTGGAGATCTGGCGCCGAGTCTACCTTCTCGCAAAACTGTTTCATGTGATCTTACAGATCCAGGATTATCACCCCATCGTTGTTTCCAGGCATCATCTTGACTGTAATATGACACAGCTGCCTCGTCACCTCCTGGAACACGACGTCGTGAGCCCGTATATTTTGAGATCGAAGATGACGAGTCGTTTCTTGATAGTTCCGAGCTCGTTTCCTGACCAGGAACGAGAGTACTTAGAAATTGATCCGCTGCGCTAATGTCTCCAGCATTTGATTGAGAATCTTCATGACCAGGTATAACAGGAACGGCGTGGGTTGGGAGAATGGGTCCTTCTGAATTTTCTTGCCCTTCAGTCTGCCGAGTGAGAATGGGTTGTCTTTCGACACGTTGCTGCTGCATTGGTATATCTCCCTCAAATCTTTCAGTCATTATTGACCGGTATCCGTGTTCGGAGCGATCTGACATAGTTGGGCGCGTTACCGGTATGTAGTATCTGTCATGACGTCCTGAGCTTAAATCGTCTGCATCATCATCTCTATAGTCATACTCGTGGTGGACGCGAATGTAACGAGGTGAGGGGGCTCGTACGATCATCCTATGAGGTGAGCGTGGCAGATAATGAGTGGCACGATCGTAATTACGGCCATCATCGTAGAGATGCGGTGCAGTTGGACTACCATGTCGAGAAACCGGATCACGTGAGACATAATGCCTTCCGGATATAGCATCGATTGGGATATCATCCGGTGGAAACTCCCTCTGTCCGGGAACCGATGAATATTCGACTCTCTGGACATGGTGGACATTCGGCGAAGGATAATTTGGCCGCTGCTCTGCCATATATGCATGGTGCACAGCTGGAGAACGTTTGGTCAGAAAAGTTTCCGGGGGGAGTTCTGGTAATGATGAATGAAAAACACCAGGCAAGGCTTGAGCAATGATTCGCAACTTGAAATCGTCCATGCCAAGATTATGTGGCAATGATGTAAGTGTCGATAAGTCAGGAAGAGCAATCATATCTATTTTCCAATCAGGGACAAGGCTCTTCTCCTGAAGATTCATGGCACCGCCATGCTTGTCGTGGTGCAGATGCGTTGACTGAAAATGAGTCAGAAGACCTGGGAAATAATAAAGCTTTGAATTTCGCAAGTGTGATCCTGACACTTCATTCCCCTCATCAATGCAGCATTTACAGGCAAGTCCATTCAAGCCACGCAAGGGTTTCATTTGTGCACGACTATTCAGTCCGTCCAGGAAAAGAGTAATGGAGATCTCGGAATGAAACACAGGCCGCAGAGTATTGGCCACATGATATATCGAAACATGGGCGCGGATGCTATTGGGTAAGTCTTTGATTCCCGAAGTCGCGTTCCAAACATCCCGAGCAACCCGAGCGACCATGTCCAGCTGATGTTGATAGCTGTCCGGATTGGTAGCACTCCTACAATGTCCGAGAGTACTACCATGTCCAGGTTGTGGTAATTTATAGAGAAGACCTTGATTCGATGGCGAGGAAGACCCGTAAGCGGGGGACGGATACGGATGAGGAGCTTGGGAAACATGGTGCTGGTGATTCACAGGAACCACGTGAGCATGATAGGGAGAGTTGTATGCCGATGACGGATCGACAGCTGCAGGATCTATTGCTGGAGACGGCGGGGGAAACATGTAACCAGGATAGTATGGGCTAGTACGAGGCGACGGCGGCTGAAAAGGACCATGCATGTAGGAAGATGGGTAGGGACTTCTGAAGGGAGATCGTCCGTATGCAGCACGAGAAGAAGGGTTCGAATCAGGAAGAATAGAATGTCGTTGCTCGGGAGTTCCCATGTAGATACCAGGTGCACCTTGTTGTCGTGGAAAGCTGTGAGGCGGATTGAATGCACTCTGAGAGCTAGCATGGAGTAGGGCTTTGGCGGCATTCGGATTGGGATGGAATGGAGGTTTTTCGGGCCACTCGGCGCGCCAGAACACTATCACATTTCCTGAACTCAAGGCAGTTGTGTGTTTCGCAGCATAGTGTTGGACTACTCCTTCGAAGCCGTAGTATCTGGAATTGTTTTCGCACCCATTGCAAAGAAACATCTCCTTTACTAATTGCTGGGTCAGAGGTTTAATCTTGTTGTCATAAATCCACTTCATGTTCTCAAGAATTAGCTTGCGCGTGGGTGGTTCATCTGCAGAGTCTGATTTAATAGCAACGCCGGATGCCCGAGCGATAGCATCCTCCTCTTCAACGTGCGCATAGAATCTTGTTCGTACGTGCATCAAGACTTCTGCAGCAAATTGAGCGCATTTGTCTTTCGTGAGGGTTGTTCCATCGTTCCAGTTCTTTTTGATGATTTCGTCAGCATAGAGATTGATTTGGTCACGAATCAGACGCTGCGCATCCTCCCATTGATCATCCATAGATTGTTTGTCTTGCTTTGAGCGCGCTTCTTGCTGTCGGCGTTCTTCCGTCTTAGCCTGCAATAGCTGGGACTCTTTCAAACGCTCAATTTCTTTACTCTCAGCCATTTCTCTCTGGGCTAGAAGACGGGGTTTCAGATATTCCCAGTCCTTATCAGTCAGCTCATGGGGAATTTGTATCGCCGCTGTAAAAGAGTCCATATGGCTTAGAACAGCAGCCGTCAAGGGTGGGTTTAACGCTAAGCAACGCCGTTCAATTTCAGCTCTTCGTAAATCCTTCGCTTCGTCCACTTCACGTATACTTCGTTCGCCACGATTTTGTTGACTTTTCATTGAAAGATTCGGGTTAAAATATAATGGACTGGATCCAGATCTATAACGGGAGTCTGCAGAAGAGATTAGCTTTTTAGAAAAGGCGATTGTTGGTGGTGTGGAATGGATGAGTCAAAGGCTATTCATACTTACCATTCACTGACTCGGTAGGAGACCATGATGAGCGCTCTGACCCGGGTCTACCACGACCATATGGAAGATTATTAGTAGCTTTCCTGTAGATTCGAAAACGAGCTTCGTGCAAGCCACCACTATTCTCCCACTGCTCCCAACGGGCGGCATCGCTCAATTTCCTTTTTCCCAAGCTTTCCAATCCTTTCATCCATTCTTCCAGGACGGCCGGACCCAGTGATTTCACATGATGAAACTCATTCATCAATTGATCTATCTCCGAATTGTAGTAGTATTTGGAAAGCTGCAGATCAGCTGGGATATCGGCCCCACGTAGAGTCACACTAGATACCATATGCATGGAGGAAGTAAGAAGCACAAATGAAAGCCCTGGAAGAAGGATACTGGGGAAGGATGACAAAAGAAGATCCACATCCTTTTGAAACGAGGCGTAAGCGACTATGAGATTCCAAACGATCGGAAGACTCACCTTTTTTGTATGTTCAAGAAAACATTTTGAGCATGTCCTGATTCCGAAGGGCCAGAAGATACGAACTCCATTAGTTCCTGGACCTCTTTCCCAAGACGGGACATGACCGGTAGGCGGCTGATTGGTTGGGTCATTCTTTCCACAAGTCTGACAAGTGGCTGTTCCAATTAATTTCCACATATCCAATTCAGTCATATTGGCCAACGGTCGTGGCATTCCAGAATAATATGACTTCCGGGCAGATGCCCAAATGAGATCGGCGGATAGTGGTTTCAGGACACCATGAGTCGGGGAAGAGTTCTCCGTCGGACCGGTCCTTTTGGACGCAAGAAATGAATGAAAAGTCTTGTTAACACGAAGCAGTGCGCCCAATGTTCTGGGATCAAGGTATGAGAAAATGCAATGCCAAATTTCCATAGGGAGCGGTGATTTGTTTGATGCGGTCTTCTCATGATCTAACCTGGGCTTTTTGCTGCATCCTGGGTCGTCGTAGCCAAAATGTTTGTATCCATCAGGGGTTTCCTTGGAGGGCTCATCTGACGGGCTATCAGCGGTATAGGCTCCTGTAGACGGGTACTTTTTGCGTTTACGTCCTGGAACGAGTTCTGTGGAGTCATCATGGGGACGACCGTCATCCTGCCTTGACTCAGTTGAGCCTATGGATGGTGCCTTCATTTGTATGATCGTATCATTATCCTGATGAGAAAGGGACTCCATGTGGGATGTAGTGACTCCTATGGGATGATCTTCCAACATGTTGAACGCAGCCGAATCCATCACGGGTAGGTGGGTGAAATGGTAATAAAGCTAGAATGAAGCAGCAGTCACAGCTGCAAGTGATGCGTTAGAATGGCGTGCCCATGCCATGCATGTGCAGTCTGAATATTGTATTTCCTTCGGCGGTAGTCCAGAGCGGCAGATAAACAAAAATCAAGTCAGAAGTGAAAGCAAATCTGACAGAAAACGACGTGTAGTCCACAGCGGGCCTACACCGAGAGTATAGTGATGGAAGGTGTCACACGAGATACCAGAGCTAATGCTGAACACACTACACACGTATGTAGTGCTCGGGAACCATTAGCAATGACGAGTCTCGAGCAATATATACACTCCACAACAGAATATGCGAATGCAAGCTCCGTTTGAGGCTTGGACGTGGCGCAAAGAGAAAATGAAACAATAGCAAACTCTGAATCAACAGCCGGTAGGACCGATTGTTGATATCAAGAACAAAACAAACTAAGCAGAATGCGAGATCCACGTTCAGGGAAGGCCTGACGCGATGGGACTAGCAAAGAAATCCATCATTCAGGGGTATATACGCGTCGACTGATCGTATTTGACGGGGGTCCAGGCTGGCAAATTGAAGCATTCAAGGTGAAGCAAGGGAAGAAAGAAAGTAAGGACGGCAGGCAGGATGGAGTGGCGGGGCTCTTTGCACGTCAGCCTCACTTCCACACGCCAATCAGATGGTGTACATTTAGCCTTTTCGGGACTAGCCGCCAGTCACGTTATGTGAGTTGCGATAAGATAAGAACGAGCTTATCTTATCTCTCGACTTCCTTCCTTTTTGGGAGAAAAACATCAATAACGATGCGCTTACCTCGTCAACCTCGGATTTTCAACATGTGCTACATCCACATAAATGCTATATAACTGGTGAGTTTTAGGAACTAGAATGTCATGTGAATCGTCTCTTCTGCCTGATTCGGCTTGCCCATCCGCACTACCACGCGTCCTTGCTTCAAATCCATCACAATATTGAACAACGTCCCAAAAGTGCTGCTCCCAAGCTCATGTCGACAGATGGAAGCTGGAGAGTTCTTCTCATCTTCAAAAATTTTGAGTATAGCATCCCACGCCGGACCGTGACTCGAGTCGTCTGTCAGCTCGCGCATTCTTTCAACTCTGAAGGGAGAATCTTTCAGCCATTTCGTGTCCACTACTCCAGGATGCGTAAGAAGAAAGTGGTTTGAGTGAATTACCCGTCCCTGGCTATCTCTTGTAATTTTCTGCACTGTTGTTGGAGATGTCTCAACGCCAAAGGCTTCTTTCTTATCGGCGACTAAAATATGTGCTGAGGACGCCACCCCATACTTTTCAAACAATCGAACGGCTTCATTGGCTGTGGAGCACTCCAAGGCAAGTCGCAGGGCTAAGTGGACAGGTATACGACCCGGGTCTACCCCGGGCGCTCTCAGTGCATTTAGACAGACACCAACGCCAGCATGATTGTATCCTATTTTCCCAATAATACCCGCTTCGGTCATGATCCGAATGGTTGGCTTGTTAATTTGCGTGATCTTAAGCAAGATCAGGTTTTCTTTCTGCCTTTCTTGCCACTGAATGAAGATGAGCTTAATTCATCGGTTTGAGAAGGACTGGCTACTTACATCCCAATTCTGACCCAGGAAGGCATTATCCTTCGAATGCCATGCCAGGGAGGTGCAACCGTCTGAAAACCTGCCGAATGCGATCTCTGTGCGCACGTTTAACGCTACAATATCCACCAGCGACTGACCCGAGCCATCTGCAACTCCTGTTCGCCAGTCAATTTGAATGATAGCAGGTGGGTATGTAGAGAGCGGCCTCTCTTACCTTTCATTTCTTCATACAAATCTGGCCACGACTTCTGAATCTGCTCCTCGAATGGTCGAACAGCAATCTGCACGTCTGGCCAGGAAAGACGACAGTGCTGCTTAAACAGGTCCGCATAGAAAGCGATGCAGCGAATGATTTTCTCTTTCGCCGCTGTGCCATGTTGTTTACCGATCTATCGAATTAGCTATCTGACAGCCGGCTCTTCTAGGATCATCTTGGACCTTACATCGAAGGACGTTCCTTCGCAATCGAGTTGTTGTAACATGATGAAATGATAGTCTCTGTCGCGATTCACCAAAATTCCAAGAAGGATGGTAAGCAACTATGATTCCTCTCAACGTCCCAAGGTATCTAGAGGTTCAAAGAACCTGAATAATCAACTAGATTATCTCAGCAAATGCGGAGTAAATCCCGGTTTTGAATGATCGCGCAAGTCCGTAGCCGATCGTCTAAGCCCATTGCCCCGCCAAAGCTTTATCGGCTCAATCGCACCAGGGACATGGAGCAATTCCCGCTCTTTGCAACGATTTCGGAGAGATGGCCGGCGGCTGCACGCTATCTAAGGGAGCATGATAGACATCACTTGAGTCAGTCGAGAAGCTGAAATATATTATCTCGCAACGGAATCAAGATCTGTATAGTAGCAGCCTCAAATGGGCAGATACTGATACAGCAGCGGAAACAGAAGCTGCTAACTATTGCCGACAAGTTATGGGATGAGATGTATCTGCTGGAGTTGGAAGTGGAGTTCGGATTTGACGTTGGATGATTATAGAGAAACAGGCTTATCAATTCGTAGAAAATTCGTTTCTACACTAGTACTTAGGTAAACCGAATTTACAATTTCGCTCAATAATCCAAGCCAACCACTTTCATCTTTTTCATCTCCAAGGTAAGTGTATGTTTGCAGCGCAGTACTATCAAACAAGCTTTCAAACCGATCGCCAACGGGAGGTAGGGATAGTCACAAAAAGAAAAATGATAAAATCCCAGGAAGAGGCAAAGCGTCTCCTACTCTACTGATCCAATTCAACATAATTGGCTGGGAAAAGACCAGCTTTGCCGTCGTATTCACCAGACCACCAATCGTCGTCGGGGAATTCCTGTTAAAAGTAAATCAGTATCTAGATGCATATTTAAACATCAAGGTGGTTATCTTACGATGTTGACAATCTTGGCTCCGTCAGGGAAACTCAATTCGTTGTCTTCGGCGGCCTCGTAATCATACAAGGCCGTTGCAGTGTGGCCAGTGGCCGAGACATGAGTTGTTTCTGCATGGTGGCTGACCTCAGGCTCATGCTCGGGCTCAGGCTCAGGCTCTTGTGCATGATGATCTCCATGAGTAATAGCTTCCTCTTGCTGAGCGACATCAGAAGCTTGCTCAACAATTTCGACATAGTTACTAGGGAACAGGCCGCGGTCTCCATGCACGTTAACACCCAACCACCAGTCTTCGTCAACCATCTCAATGTCGGTGACGTATTCGCCTTCTTTGAGTTCAATCTCATTATCCTCGGCTTTCTCGTAGTCATATTGGACAACGGCGCGGATAGACTGTGATGTGGGTGCCACTTGTGCGGAGGTCTCAGCGACTGCACGGCCAGTATCATGGGTCTGTTCCTCTTCAAGCTCGGCTTCGTCCGGTACCACTTGCTCCAGGCTGCGGATGGGAAGAACTTGTGGGGGGGAGTGGATCTCCTCGTGAGCATCTTGTACTAGAGTCTCAGGAGCTGTACGGCTGACAGGTATGGCAACCTGAATAGGCGAAGGTTCTCTATCAGCCGGTGTAGGTGGCGTAGGAGAGCGTGGTTGAGGAGGTGGTGTTGGAAGATCCAGTTTAGTATCTTCTTCAGGATATTCCTCCTCTGCGTGCACTGGTGCCGTAGGCAAGCCAGGCAATGGGATTTTGTGGCCGGCATTTGGTTTGTTGTCCAGAGGGGGTGGTGGAGGAACATCTGCTGAGAGAGGAGTATTTCTGGATGCGGGCTCTGATGGCTCCTCACCATCGTATTGCCCAGTTGCGCTGCTTGCAGAGTGGCCAGTATGGGTTGTCTGAACAGGAGCCCAGGATTTTCCGGTGTATGAGCTCTTCCAACCGCCATCACCAGAAATCTGCCTGTTCACTGGTTCGCTTGGTGCCACACTAGCAGCAGACACACCACCTCTTTCCCTAGCCTTTCGCTCTGCCCACAACTGAGCAGGGGTCTTGCCTCCCTCATCAGCAAAAGTTCTGCTGGTTGAAGTGACCGGAGCTGTAGTAGGCTTAGCATCGAACTCGGTCGGAAGAGGTGCCTTTGTACCAGTGAAGTTGAAAGAACCGCCGAATCTGTTCGCAACTTTAGGTTTGGGGAGACTTGTCAAGCGTTCAGCAGGCTGCTGGAATGCGGCCGAACGTTCTGATAACGGCTTGGGCTGCTCGGCCTCCTCAGGCTGTGGTTCAGGAACAGCTCTTCCTGGTGCCGGCTGAGCCTTAGCACGAATTGCTGCAATGTCCACCTTTCCAATTGGTTGGTAGGCTCCCTTGACGGGTTCTATTCGCTCTTCACCACCTTGGCCAGATTCACGAGCTTGTCGTCGAATAGCTGCGATATCTACCTTGCCAATGGGTTGATAGCCACCCTTGATAACGTCTGACCTTTCCTCGACAGGGGCTCGTCTGAATTGGGATTCGGGTTGTTTCTGAGATGTAAGCTGATTGATATCGACCTTCGTAGGTTTGTAAGCGGAAGGCACTTTCTCTAGCTCTGTGCGGGTAACTGGAGGCGCATCGGCGCCCCATCCATCGTCATCTACTGGGGCTCTTGAGACTGCAGGGAGCCTACGAGCACCAGGCGGAGGCGCGACGCCACCAGATCGGCTTGCTGTGAATACCGGCTTCGTAGCAACGGGTGGTTTGACGGATTCACGTGCGGCGGGGGAATCGGTTGCCGAGTACTTCGCTCCTGAAGCATCGGAAACTTTTTGAAGAATCCCTTCAGGTGTCAGGTCACGATCCGATCGAGCGGTTATCTGGACATGGTACCCCTGTGAGGAGTTGTTAGCTTGCTAATCACGACATGAGCCGTGCTATCCCTTACTTGTAGGAAGCGTCCCACTGCAGCGAGGTGGCTGTTGAAATATCCCTTGGTCCTTTCAGGGACTCCTTCACCACACCACGCAATAAGAACGTTCTTTGGAAGCCCTGTATTAGGGTCTTTTACTTTGACAAACGCGAACTGAACCTTGCCCTCGGAGAAATCTTCGATTAGATCCGCTAATTCTCCTTCTATTAATTCACAGGCAGTCAGCACTGCTCTTTACGGTTCTTGAGTATCGATTCTTCGTTTTTCGGGTCACCCACCATCGCTGCTCTGAACTTTCAGCACGCTTTCCTTGTTCCCCGCATCCGGCTGAAATGCATTGACGAGTGGAGTTGTCACACCAAACACGGCCCATTGCGCATAAGTCGGCGAAGCAGCAGCTCCCGTAGTTGCTGGAGCGGCGTTTACAACGGCCTGGTAGCTCTTTGTGATCGACGGCCCGTTTGTAGAGAGGTTGAGGGACGCCATTGACGCGGTTAGGTGTTAGGGAGGTCGGTCGGTCTCGGGGTGCCTTCGTATCGCATACAATGGGGTGCTGCTGTGGGAAATAGAGTTAACAATTGAACAGATCGTAGTGACCTGAATGATAATAGTTTGTGTTGCTGGATGCTGGGAATTGGTTGTAGGCCGCAGCTTTATGAAATGGGGGTCGGGTTGGAGGTGGGATGGGGGCATGTTTGGAGGTGTGCAATGTCATCATGCAGGATTCCGCGAGGGGCAGCACGTCAGAGACGGATACTTACTCTTGGTAGCTGGATTAAGTAGACAGACACAGCTCGCAGAAAAAAAAGTATAGTAGAGGTTGACAATGTCTCTTTGAAAAGATGAGGAGGATATGTAGAGGAGAGAGTGGTCGGCGGTATGTTGTGGTGGCTGAGTGTCCCCAGAGAGAGCTCAACCAACCTAACCGGTCGAGCTGGTGGCGTAAGCGGCTGGCCTAGCAGGTCTTAGGCACCCGCGTTCTCCGGCCAACTTCGCTACCGGTATACTAGGTAAACAAACCGCTGACAACTTCTCATGAATTGCTAAATCTTACATCGACAGTCTCCAATTCGGCTCTGTATGAAAACTAATGACTGAGTGCGATTCTGGGGTATGTAATTTCTCGATAGACAAAACAATATGCAGCCAAATCGGAAGATCTACGACGGATCATAGTTCGAGTGATATGTTTATACATGTTTCCCAGGCATATGTAAACTGTGGATTCTGCTCATCCGTCAAGTCCATGGAATCCGTGTCCAAATGGGCCTCCCGAGCATCTCCTCCAACAGCGGTAGCAGCTCGATCTCTTCTCCGATTCTCGTTCCAGCAATACTTCATGTAAAGGACGATGGTCAAGACACTTGGGATGTAGCTTCCTAGACTCTCACCGATTCCAAGCGGGCAGCTGATGTTACGAACGCATTTGACGATGAAGCAAAGGACGACCTTCTTGGTGTGTGTGGCAGTGTTCTGGGTGATGAATCCGAGAGACACGACATAAGGACCCAGGCAGACGAAACTGATATACAGAGCTCCAAGTCGAGAATGGAGAGCACTGAAGGGTGAATCATAAAGGGAGACGGCATCGACCATACTGAAGATGAGAACGAGAATAATCACAACGCTGTGGATTTAGTAGCGAGAATGTTAACGGGTGGCCACCAGGAAGTTAGTGCCATTGCAGACGACAGCAGATGCTGTTTCTGTTAAGATGCCGGTGTGCATAGTAAGTAAAGTCGCGCGCTGAGATGAGTATCCTCGATCGTTCACGAAAGGCGAAGTGGCACTGATCAGTCCACCACCGTGAGGACACATAGCCCCACGTTAAAGAGGAACAGCAGCCACGTCTAAGTAGTGATCATTTTTGCGGAATTGGTACCATTTCCAGTGTTTTTTTTTTCCGATACTGGTCTGATCGACTCGCATTCGCTCGATGGCAATGACCTTTTCACGCTTCGAGTTTAATCTGGCGCTGATAGGACTGTCCAGCAAGAGAAAGAAAATCGCGATAGCCTAAGTTATGTCCGTGATGAAACCTGCCCTGGCAGACATATCATGTTAGATGAGCTAAGCTCTCAGTCCACGGATCACCCGTATCTAATCAGACCAGTAATCAGCTGCGCAACCCAAGAATAATACGCATGGCCAGAAGGCCGGGCTAGTTGCTCGAAAATCTCTTGGACAACATTAGTATTCCCTGAACCAATTGACACCCAATGATAACTTTGGCGATGGGAAACATTGCATTCCCCCTGCGGCTGGTATAGGTGCGATAAGGTAACAGAAGTAGAAAGAGCTTCCTAAGTAAGAGTGGTGGCTGCCTGTCAGATTCTTCTCGGATTTCAAGCCATATCTATCAAAAATCAATAAGCAAATGATAATCGTTTGAAGAGTAGGGATTGGAGCACACTTGCAAATCACCGGTGGAGGTGGAGGTCTTGTCGACACTGGCCAAGATGACAGTAAAGAAGAGGACAAGTTCCGGCGGTCAAATCGTCATTGTAAAGACACCTCTTCTTCATGTGTATAAGGAGAATCCCGTAAGTGCCCAGCATACTGTGCTCTAATATCTACTCGTGGCTAATTGACAGGATGGACGGGATACTGCCGATTGGCCTTTTCAGACGACCAATGTGGGGAATCATATCTAATCAGGAATAGTTGTGTGTATAGGCCCCAGACAAGGGTGATAAGCTTATCTAGAGGGTTTAGTATATTTTCATCTCACACCTTGCATCGATTCCCTAGACCACGAGTACATTATGAGAGCGATCCAGCCGTTCGCCAAAGCCATGACTCGAACTACTAAAAGCGGAGGACCGAATTCCATGACTGTCAGGAAGTAGTGGGCAACGACCGCAGGCCTTATAATATTTGATGAAGCTGTCAAACCGTATACCGATACAGAAAAACAGTACAGCGCATATGTTGCCGAGATTACAAAAGTGACGATATTGCAAGGTGCAGTATCTCTCGTGCAGAGATGAGAACAAGTAAGACAAGTCTTGGGTAAAGATGTGCAATTTGACTGGGGGGTGCCGCAGAGTTTGCAGGGGCAGTACACGTATAAATGGTCTGTCAAGGCCGTGATAGAACAATACCTCTCTGCTGCGCCTTTTGGAGACTTTTATAGCCACGGATGGGGTTTCCCGGCTAGTTTATCTTACAACTGTTCCCTCTACCTGGTAAGGAATATGATGGCAGATGAAAAAAGTATAGACAAAACCTATAGCGCCGTCCGACAACACTATCCGAGACGTTTGGTACTACGCAGATCAGTGCTGTGAGATGCTGCGAAAAGATGGGATTGCAGGGTACTATGAGCTGATTTCACAAGATAGCCTTGGAAAGACCGCGTCTTGGCTGGGATACTACTCTGGAGTTCCGTGTGCATTTTCAGTGGACGCATTTTTTGCGACGAGTAGTGCAGGAGATTCATGACTTTGTAGCCAGGTGTATATGTGAAGCCTAGAAAATCGAGGTATAATTCTTTAGTCTAATAGACTCGATTATGTCAACATGTGGGAGCTGACTCGTGTGGGTTTACCGTAGAAAATGTCTAGATAAATGCAGAAGGACGTCTGTGGCTGAACAAAATTAGTGGGTTGGAGAATGATGATGTCTCGGCCAGCCACGGGGTCAATTTTTAAGGTAAAGCAGGGAAAGACGAAAAGGCCAGCCTCGGGTGCTTGGCGCGATTGCGTCACGTGAATCTGGCGGCATTATCAGGGACCCTTCCTTCCTCGTCCCTCCACCCAGACAGCTTGACAGCTTGGATATCGCCCGTTGTTTCTTTCGTTTCTTTCTTTCTAGTTGCCCTTTCCGGAGGGTTTGCATTCTCTCCATCAGAAGCTAGCTAGCTAGCTGTGTTTACCAAGTGGCAATCTGAAAAGCCTTGCGCTTGTTACGTCTCCGCGTTTTGACCCGGTTCAAAAAACTGCCACAACAACCGCCAATCTTACGCCCCTCTACAGCCATACGCAGTCTATTTTGCATTTCATCCTAGTGAGCGGGTTTTTACTTGCGTCAGTTCAGCATGGCTTCTCTTGGTGATGATTTGCTCGTCACGGTAAACAAGCTTCAGGACTTGGTTTTCAATACCATCGGCAATGATTCTCTCGATCTACCGCAGATTGTAAGCCTGCCTCACTACAACTAGCCAAGATGAAGATTTCTCTATACTGATACTTGTTGTTTAGGTCGTCGTCGGTTCGCAATCTTCCGGAAAGTCCTCCGTCCTAGAAAATATCGTTGGTCGCGACTTTCTCCCTCGGGGCAGCGGAATCGTGACGAGAAGGCCCTTGATTCTGCAACTGATCAATGTCTCTGACGAAGAAGACGACAGCAACGATGCAGCTGTCAACATCCCCCACACCTCCAACAGTGTGGCCGCACACGGAGAATGGGCAGAGTTTCATCATTTACCAGGACGGAAATTCGAGGACTTTGCTCAAGTGAAACAAGAGATCGAAAATGAGACAGCACGCATAGCGGGAAGCAACAAGGGTATCAACCGGCAACCGATCAACCTGAAAATCTTTTCTCCTCATGTGTTGAACCTGACACTGGTCGATTTGCCTGGTTTGACCAAAGTGCCTATCGGCGACCAGCCGTCTGACATTGAGAAACAAACTCGCACACTCATCTCGGAGTATATTGCAAAGCCCAACAGTATCATTCTCGCCGTCTCTCCCGCGAACGTTGACCTCGTCAATTCGGAAGCTTTGAAGCTTGCGCGCCACGTCGACCCCATGGGACGGAGGACTATCGGCGTGTTGACCAAGTTGGATCTCATGGATCACGGCACCAATGCCTTGGATATTCTTTCAGGTCGCGTCTATCCACTAAAGCTGGGCTTTATTGGCGTCGTCAACCGATCTCAGCAAGATATCCAGAGCGGAAAGTCGCTGAGCGAGGCATTGAAGGCCGAGGCAGACTTTTTCAGACATCACCCGGCATATCGAAACATGGCCATACGCTGCGGAACACAATTTCTTGCCAAGACGTTGAATTCGACATTGATGGCACATATTCGGGATAGACTCCCTGACATCAAGGCACGTCTCAATACCCTGATGGGACAGACGCAGCAGGAACTGGCCAGCTACGGGAACAAACAATTCAGCGGAAAGGAACACAGAGGCTCTCTCATTCTACAGTTGATGACACGCTTTGCTTCATCATTCATCTCTTCAATTGACGGTACATCTTCAGAAATATCGACGAAAGAACTTTGCGGCGGTGCTCGCATATACTACATCTTCAACTCTGTTTTTGGTCATTCTCTAGAAACTATCGACCCCACTCACAACCTCACAGTATACGATATCAGAACTGCTATTCGGAACTCGACCGGACCGCGACCTAGTTTGTTCGTGCCAGAACTTGCTTTCGACTTGTTGGTGAAACCACAAATCAAGCTTTTGGAGATTCCTAGTCAAAGATGTGTCGAACTTGTATATGAAGAACTGATCAAGATTTGTCACACTTGCGGATCCCAGGAGTTGTCTCGCTTTCCACGCCTTCAAGGCAAGCTCATTGAAGTTGTGTCTGATCTTCTTCGTGAGCGCTTGGGACCGTGCTCAAACTATGTCGAATCCCTCATTGCTATACAGAGAGCATACATTAACACAAATCACCCGAACTTCCTGGGCGCCGCTGCCGCTATGTCTTCTGTTGTTCAAAATAAGCAGGAACAAGAGAAGAAAGCCATACTCGCTGAAGAACGCAAGAAACGGGAAAAGAGGAGACTGAAAGAGGTGGCCGAGACCAACGGAGTCACCGAGGAGGATGAAGAACACACAGAATCGAGGAGCCGAAATTTGCCTATTCGAGGAGCTGCTGCAGGTTCGCGGACATTGTCCCCGCATGTCGAGACTGGAATGAACGGCTCTCCGCCGGTATTTGGAGCTGCAAACACAGCTCGAGATTCGTTCTTGAACTACTTTTTCGGCAAGGATGGAATGCCCTCGTCGGGACCTCTTCCCCAACCAACACAAGCTGGACAGGGCCGACGTGTCGGCCATACTACCGAACCAAGTATCAGCCAGAGTATACGCCGCAGCGAAGCTCGGTCGCCCGTGATACCGCAGGAAGACTACAGCGCCCCAGTATCGGATTATGGCCGGGACGTTGCACAATTTGTAAGTCAGAAATCTGAAACGAGATAATTATTGCATACTAATTTGGTAGCCCACCGAAAACGTCGAACCAAACCTGACCGACCGCGAAATCATGGAAACAGAACTTATCCGCCGTTTGATATCATCCTACTTTAACATTGTCCGCGAAACCATCGCCGACCAAGTACCCAAAGCAGTCATGCACCTACTCGTGAATCACAGCAAGGACGTCGTCCAGAACCGACTCGTTAGCGAACTGTACAAGGAGGAACTATTCGGCGATCTACTGTACGAAGACGACGGCATCAAAGCGGAGCGGGAGAAATGTGAACGATTATTGGAGACGTACAAGGAGGCGGCTAAGATCGTGGGTGAGGTCTTGTAGTTTTGTAGTTTAGACTCTGTTTGGAATTCTCGTCTGACTGTATAAACATTTCTTTTCGTTCTTTGTACGAGTGGGATACGCTTGGGCGATTTATCTGATTGTGTGCTGTACTCCTATCTACCATTCTCCATTAAGCAATCAAACTATTGAAATCAAACAGGCAGTGCAATGCATCGTCTATGTAACTAAGTCAAATCAATCAATCTATTATGTACATGGTTATGCTTTTTCTCAGCTCCAACAATTCATATACGAATGTTCAATGGTAAATGAGAGCATAAAGATCAAACCTTGACCTTCCTCCTCCTCGTCGGACTAGTCTCCCTCATACTCAACGACGAAGACGACAAATTGTTCTTCGCCGCGGCAAAAAATCCCTTCATTCCTTTCCCATTGCCACTACTACTATCCTGGTTGTGGCGATAATGTAGTTCAGTCGTCGCAGCCGCAGAATTCATCTTGTTACTCTTCGCCCTCGCGCTGCCGACGCCATACAACGCGCCACCAAGGAACACGAAGCCCGCACCAATCAGGACACCAGCAGCCAGAGAATTTCCGAAAATATAAATCGAGAGGAGCAAAGAGACCAATTTGCGGATGTTCAGGACGATGGTAACGGTGAGGGAGGATGATTTTGCGGCTAGCAAGTAAACGCCGCGGATGCAGATGTATTGCGTTAGCGCGTTGATGATCAGGTAAAAGATTTTGCTGGGCGTTTTGTTGAGAATTGTGGTAAGGAAGTTGTGTTGCATGGCGTCGGTGGATGCGGAGAGGATGTTGGTGAATGAGGTACTGGTTTGGGCGAAGAGGTTGCCGCTATGCGCTGTGAGGGACGGGGTGGCAGCGGCTGCTACAGCCATGGAGGATGGCGTTATGGCTGAGGATAGTGAAGCGGCGATATGATGTGAAACGGCCATTGTCGCGTTCTTGAGTGCGTTCCCTGTAACCACGTCCTGTGGTAGAGTCCCCCCGGCGGCAGGATAAAAATCTGCGAGCATTGATGGAGAGGACATGAATGCGCGGAACTGTGACGAGAGTTGTGTGTACGTAGGGAGAAAGAATGGCAAAGAGAGCATATGTGAATACAGCAATGCTTCGCGCCAATGCGTATTTCCATGCGTGGCATACAATCTATCGGCATATACACCCTGGAAGGCCGACAGAAGCATAGCTAGCGCCAAAATGGTAAATCCAGTAACAAATGTCAACGTGGATTTTCCCTCATCGCCTCCTGACGACAGACTTATCGCTTTCCCCTGTGCTTTGGCATCTGCCAATGCAGCAGCCACAACACCCAGCGTCAACAAAATGACTGAGAAGATCTGCATGCGCGAATATCGTCGACCATTATACCAGTACCCGATAATCATTGACGCCGTGGGTCCGCCGGATCTCAGGATGATGTGTAGCGGCACGGAAATGTGATACGCAAAGGCCCAGTTGTTGAGCAGATTGACCGTGACGAAAAAGAGTGTGTATATACTCCATGATCGTAGCGGGATGACAGGTGCTTTCATGAAAAAGGACGACGCTCCGGCGGACCAGGAAAGGAAGCTGGGGATCGTAAACAGCGAGACGGTTACGAATTGCACAAAGGTGATCAGAGGACCGGCGGCTGGCTCATCTCTGCCACATTTCAATTAGAATTTCTAGATTTTCATAAACGGCAGCGCGATGAACGACCTACTTGATAATAGCCTCCAACGCAAAGACGTTCCCACAGCACCCGCCAAAAATTAACGTCCCAACTATCGCCGCATCGAACCATTTCGGCAGTGCAGCAAATAGTATCCCGGCAGTGACGGTCTCCATGTTATTCTCGGTTTCAGACTCGTGGTCATCGACGTGGTCGTGCATCACGACGACCTCGTCTCCTTTCTCGTTGGCTATTCTGTCCGTCATATCGCGTTTTGTTGTCGTGGTTGTCGTGGTCGAGCGGGAGTTGTTCCGGAAAGGAGTGTCGGAACGATGGCGCGGTCTTTGTCTCACAGTAGCATTGTTTCGATTCGATTGAGGATTCTGCTGGAGTAAAACAGGAGTCAATGTCTGGACACAGTGGACAGTAGCAAGAAAATCGGACTAGATCTAGTCGAACAAACTAGTCTGAAAGCAGTGTGTTTATCAGGAGGAGGCAAATAGACTGACAGTGGATCGCATTGTGCCTCAGCCCCACAGAGGATAACGTGCTCGACATTAATCTAGCGAGTTAAAAGTTAAACCTACACAGTATATGACTGTTGAGGTCAATTGATGCTTGAGAAGTATTTGAATACGGAGATGGAGTACCACCTAGGATATGCCAGGGGCAACCGGAACGTGGCTTCTTTGCCTGCGGAGGTTCCATGCGGCTTACTCCGATACATAAAGATTACCTATAGGGCTAAGCACCGCACTGTATGAAAAGAATATATATTCAATGCTCTTTCTTATAATCTGCGCAAGAGTATGGGACACAAGGTATAGCATAGAAAATAACAAGATGTGAACTGAGAAAAGAACACCGATTCATAGGCCAAAAGGTCGTTAGCATGACTCTATTCACGGCCGGCAGCCCTGATAGGATTTCTCTGCCCGAGCAGACTGATAGTCAATGTTAAGTACAGCTTCACAAATATTTTCCTAGAGAAGGCGAATAGTTAAATCTAGTCGGCAATGCATATCATATAATTTCGAATTATATTAATATTTCATAATTCATAATTAATCTTCAATATCATCGTCACTAAGAAACAGTTGTTCCTCCCTTTTCTCAACTGCATTTGTATCCAAACTCTGGATCTTAGCTCGTTGGCCCTCGAGATCTTGTGGCATATCATCATCTAAAAAGTCTTCTTCTTTTGGGGGGTTTATGCCGCTGAATTGAGTAATTCTATCTAGCCCGCGAGGAGCGGTTTGGGTATCGCCCGTGACCTTCGACAGATAAGGCAAGTAGTGTAGAAGCATGTCTTCGCGAGACATCATGGAAGGCATTTGTTGCGAGGTATCGTCTCGTTGCTTGGAAGCATTTAGTGATAGATTCGCACTCATCGCGTTCGATTTCCACGATGCAACGCCTCCGTCACGACCAGCCGCCAAGCCATGGCCAGGCCGTCTGATACCAGATGGATCGAGCAAAAGCTGTCTCTCCCACAGGTTCACTAAGCCATCAACTTCTTCAATATCTTTCCATAGTCGCTGGGAAGTTGGATAGTAAAGCTTGAACGGGCCGACGCGTTTGCCTTTGCCGGCAGAAGAAGACTGCTCAACTTTCCTCCGTACAGGATGGGGCAAAGAGAACAACATCCCGCGTACCGCAACATGGAAACTGATCTCGTCCTGTCGCAGTCGATCAATACTTGCGCCATAACCCAGAAGACGACCACGTGCTGTCCCGATTCCGTTGCGGCTGTTGAATAAGAAAGATCGAGTCTCCGAGCCTAGGATGTCGCTGTCGGACAGATACTCGATGCAGCCTTCCAGTGTCTCTATGAATGACGATCCATCACATGACGGTGGATAATTCTCGTGTAAAGCCGCAGTAAATGTTTGAACGTCCGTTCCAGTCTTGTCCATCATATCCTCAACAGATACCTGCGAAACCTTCGGTCGGTCAAAATGCCGCAAATGACTTGGAGGCGCAACATAAACTTCCTGTGGTTGCTGTTCCAAATCAGTAGTCTCATCTCTCTTATTATAGACTACTTTGCCAACAGCATGAAACAATCCCAGACTAGTTTCTCGCTGCGTAATCAACTCTAACGACTCTTTCTCCATGGCAGTTAGCGGGACTGTACTCTTCCTTGTCGACTTCCAAGCAGCCCGACCACTCCACCCTTGACTTCCAGTAACATCTCGCACGCAGAGGAACTCGAGCGCAGATATAGCGCTTCGGATATCGCCCAATTCCGATAGCTTCTTCAACGCTTCAGTGCCAGGTATCTCCCGACGTCCTGACTGAGCAGTCTCTTTTCCCAGGATGGTTTGCAAGGCCTTCAGCATAAAGGTAGGTGCTATGGGATTGAATTCAATGGTCGTGGCTCCAGGATGAGTGTATACTTCTGGGCCGAGTAATCTGTGCGCGGTCAAATTCTCAGATGTCGACCCGCTCGAGCCTAACATTGTTTCGGAAATGATAATGACGATGGGTGGAGTCGTGTCTGTTGCACTTCCGAATATACTTCTTGAACCGGATGAGCTCGCCAAATATCGTCGGAGAGAATTCTGGAATGAGGACAACGCAGTAGACCCCCAGGATAGATTGGCTGGGAACTCCTCAATCAGTATCACCCTTTTCCGAGCCGGTGTTGATGCCTCTTTGCGCATTGAAGATGCAGAGGAATCGCCAAGGTCAAGACCACTAAAACCGTTTAATTGGTTTAAAAAATCATCGAATTGCGCGCTAAGAGAAGTATATTGACCATTTCCGTTAGCAGTGCTAAATGGGCTTTTCCAGTCGACAACATCAAATTTCAACTCCTCAGATAGCAGCGAGACAGTTGTAGTCTTTCCACATCCCGCTGGACCGTGTAAAACAAGTATTTTCTGTAATTACGATTAGAATGATCGAATTCACTAGACGTACATCAACTCACATGTCGACTTCTCCCAGATAACGCAGCGCTCAGCCACTCCCTGACATCAGCCACTTTCTTCTTGTGAACCGCCAACTGCTCAACGAAAGTGGGCGCATATTTCTCCGACCATGGCCTTTGATCAGTCTCTTCTGCATCCTTTGTCCTCTCCGTCCGTTTAATAGGCGCATCGTCATCAAGAATGAACCTTTTCGAAGTCGTTCGCGAAACCGGCTTCGAAGCCAGTTTTGAAGTCGTAGACACCATCGCATCCTGCTTCTTGACCGAATCTCGAATCGTAAGCTTCTGCGGCCGATTTATATCACCGAGTAGATCATCCTCGATCCAGTCATCTTCCAACCAGTCATCCTCAATCAAATCATCTTCCAACTGCTCCGCAAATGAAGATCCCTGCATTCCCTGCCGCGAAGCAGCATCCGATTTGCTAAACGACCATCGCTGTTCATCGGTTGCCGGCTGAAAGAAATTATGCAATGACCGCGTCGGCTCGGCTTGTTGTTTTTGTTGGCTCGCCTTTTTCCGTGGCGACGGTGACGACACAGCCGCTTTCGAGTTCTTCTTTGGCTGTCGAGAAGAAGCTCGCGTTATACCTTTTTCGCTCGATTTGGGTTTCGTTGTTGTTGTTGACGTTGTCGTCTTCGCCCGTTTTGACGGATTCTCAGGCGATGGTATACTGGTGTTTGCCGCTGATCTAGGGTAGGTCTAATAGGTTAGCTCGACCTAGAGAAGAGATGAAAGAGGCGGAAAGATTCTACCAGACTACTGCTGTTCTTCTTTTTGGGACTGTCGATCTGGACTGATGGCGGCTCTTCGTTATCTGAGGATGAGAGCACCACCAGTTTGCGCTGCCGTTTGGCGGGAGGAGCAGCCATGGCGATGACAACGTTGCTGCGATGGATCGTAGGATATCATGATCGTTGCTCGTTGATAAGAGTTGTCACATGCTAATAGTGAGCTAAGGATAGGAGTGGTTCTTGTAGGAAGATGAGACGAAGTTCGGATGAGGAATGAATAACAATTCCCCGATCTATCGCTATCTCTAACCCTGATTGATAACCCTACGCCGGGGGAAGTGGGACCTTCCGGACGAATCGCGATTAACCCCTGATCTACTCGATTATTCCAGACCTCAACATACAACATATTGTTGCGACAACATTACTGAGAATTGCATTGACGGCGCTAACCAGATAACGGACATGACTTGATTCTGTAGCTGAGGAAGCTGTCAATCTAACCGAGCTCATGCGACTGGCATCATCACCCTCGTCCTTCCTATAATCGACACGACACCTTCATACCTCAGCACAAGACAGACAACATGGAAACCCTCAACCCCTCAGACCTCGTCACCCGGCTCGCCAGCGACGAAGATGCTGTCCGTAAAATGGCTGCCTTCAAACTCCAAGGCAGCATCGGCGATCCATCGTTTGCCGACATCTTCATTGCGGAGGGCGGGCTGAGTAAATTGCGGTACTTGACGTTGACGACGACAGGAAATACTTTGGCGTATAGTCTGACAAGTTTTGCGCGGCTACTGGAGGTTGACAAAGGTTGGGAGTTTGTGGATGAAGAGGTTGTCGAGAGGGTAGTTATTGTATTCTTACTGACTATCGAAAAGATTGAGGCGTGCTAAGAAGTGTAGATAGTCCATCTGATTGTTACGCATCCACTCGTCAATATCCTGCGCGGAGCAATGGCCATGCTCGTCTCGATCGTTTCACACCCTCACACGGCTCGCTCCGAGTCTGAGCAGACATCAGCCGAAGAAAAAGAGGTCTATGGCTTCCGAGCCCTCAAACCCGCCATCGACAAACATCCGCAATTCCTCGAAATGCTAGTAAGCAGATTATCATCGGCCGACCATGCGCTGTGCGCGAATGCATTGCAGCTTATTAATTCTCTAATGCGCGACTCTATCACCAACGACGAAGAATCCGAGTGGCCAAAGTTCATTAAACGGTTACAAGACCTAGGCGTGATTCGGGCTGTGTACTTTCTGATGCAAGGCAGCGCATTGCAGGACCATGCACATCCATTGATTGAGTTTCAGTCTTTGACGAAATTACTGTTAAGGAAGTGGAAGAATGTGGCTGTAGATTTGGAGAAGCCGGATCATAGACGCGCATTGAAGGGAATTCATTTGGCTAGTAACCCGGAAAAGAAGGAAGCTGGTGGTAGTAGTGCTGGTGGCTCGTCCGAGAACGGTACTACTTCAGGTGAAAACGATATCAGGAAATCACGCAAACACAACCCGGAGAAATGGCGACGACTGGGTTTCCCGAGTGAGAGTCCCGCGGCGGAGTTTCATGAAATGGGATTCCTGGGCATGATGGATCTGACGGACTACGTGCGGAAGCATCAAGATGACTTTCAGAAAATGTTGCTGGAGCAATCGACCAAACCAGCTGAACAGCGATGTCCTATCGCTAGGGCGTCATTGGCGGTCACATCTGTGCTGTACGAACATTTTGAGGTTGAAAAGTCGGCCACAGACGATGCGAAGAATTATCTAGTGCTGGAATCTCGGTCAAACTTCGATAAAGTCTTTAAACCGTTGTTGTTGCATTGGTCGCGTATCCATGTCGCGGCTCTGCATGCGTTCTTCCGGCTGTGGAAAGCCACCAGTGCAGAAGTTGCTGATTTCGACAAGATTGTGGAACTGGTTCGAATTCTGGTGGAATCTGTTGTCGGCGGTGCGCCGCGTACTAAAGATGTGCAGGATGTCGAAGAAGAGCTAGACGACTTTGAGTACCAGCGTCTACGCGAACTGCAGATGGAATTACTCGAACTCACATACGAAGATGCCTGGGGCCAGCATTTGAGACAGGTCCGGGACGAACTACAGCATGAAGCATTGCATTTCGTCAAAGAACAGAGAATTCGATGTCTTTTACAGGGGGCTTGGTTTCCAAATGAGCCTGTCGCGTCGCCTAGACCGGAAGACTCGAGTCCTTTCAAGACGGTAGATTCGAATAACAAGCCGGCACAAGGGTACAAATATGTGCAGTTGTCACATAACAGGAGATATCTACATTTTAGTGATTTTGACGCTATCAAAGAGACGGCGCCTGCTTTGGATAGTCTTTCAAAAAATTGGCACCCCCCCCCCCCCCCCCTCTTCTTCTGACAGAACGAGCAGCTAATGGATTATTAGTCGATCTGTCCATCGTCTCGTCGGTGGTGTCAAACGTCTCAGCTTCATCAGATGATTCCTCCGGCTCAACCATCAAGACCACCCCTGGAAACGGCAATTCATCTTCCTTCCACCCTCCCCCTGACACATCCTCATCATCAGCAACAACAGCATCATCCACAAAAATCACTATCCACGGCTACGCACCGGCAATCTCCTCTTCATCCGGCGCCAAATCTCCGATCGCCACCAACAAAGAACCAGGGCACACACGCACCGGCAGCAGAGCAACACAACGCGAAATCCCGCTCCTGACACTCCGACCACAGAGTCACAGCATCGCTTCGGAATGGCTGGATGGGCTTTTGATGTTGTTGAACCAACAACCTATCACATCCGAGACGAACAAACTTGTGAATTTGATCAGTAATTATGGCCTGAAGATCAGGCTGTTGAATGTGAGGTTCGATGATGCGGCGTTTGTGGGTGAGACGCCCAAGATTCCGAGTAGGGAAGGTCTGGACGAGGATTATTATTATGATGTTTTCGGGGGTGTGTAATGAATTGTTTGCTAGGCGTTTGTTTATATATTAATTGGATAGTGATACCTGGCCTGTTTATTTAGGAATATAGCAAAGGGGTGATTGTACATGATTGCTATTGTTTCAGGGGTAAAACGTCGGGGATGGGAGGTGACTTGCATGTTTTTATCATCATGGCGCACCAGAAACTGTAAGGCAAGGCACTTGGTGAGGGTTGAAGGTGTTCTTTTCGTAAATAACATCTTCACAGCTAGTGACCAGGGACATCCTGATGTCTAAGATAATTCTTGACATGGTTGACAGTTGTTAATAGTACCCGGACAGTCATTGTTGGGTTCGGAATATGACTGGCACGCCTCATACCTAAAGTTCAAGTCCGGTAAAAATCCTGTTCTCCAAGATTGATGACCATCTCAAATACACGTATCGACACACGTGGCGATTGTATGCATCCCATAAACAAGCTTTCTGGGATACAGTATACAGGATTGGTTGGGATAGCACAGACTCATATCTCCTTTCTCGTATCATGGTTGCGTTCTTCTCCTCTGAGACTATGCGTCGAAGTCTGGAGATGCTTGACCATATCTCTCGGGACGGCCCTTCAGCTTGGAAGATTGTTTTCATGGCTAGGAATGTGCCAAAGGGGAATCTTACGAATAAGGATGTGTTTGACAAGATTAATGAGAAGAATGGTGTTTCAGTTGAGCAGATGAAGAATGCTTAGTCCTCTTTAGTTGATGTGGAAGATTTTTCTTTTCTAGCATGGACCTATAAACTATTAATATGGAAATAGGTTTCTGCTTTGATTCTGTACTAGAAATACAGATTAGATTGTTCACTAGCGAGCACTGCAGCTTTTTCGCCGTCTCTCGCATCCAAGATTTGTAGGTCAGGGTAATCCGTGTCACGGGGCCCCATCGACCTATACTCTGTGTTGACCTCAGATATGGTATGCTCCCTGCTAGCAATTGTTTCCGGCGGAGGTTGTCTCGAGATATCATTACCATAATGGAGGTTTCTTTGATAATTAGGTGGTGTGCCCGTTGAAACAGGAGTCTCTACCACTGACGCCACAGAAGAGGCTCGAACATTATTACTGGCAATCCTTGCCGTTGATGCTGGCGAGTAGCTGACTGATATCGGATTGCGCTGCGTCTGTATCCGTCCCTCAGCAGGTTGGTGGATAGTATAATTTTCAGTTTTGGCACTCCACCAGTCCCTGATGTCTTCTGTCATTCCATTTCGTAGAGGTAGTCTGCCCCATTCTTCCATGCGTGCCTGTTTACTCTGTCTACTTGCGTTTCCAGGCTTGACTGACGCCTTAACCAAGGCTGTTTCGTCATGGTCAAGTGAGCGTAGTGTTGCTAGTGCTTCGAATAAGGCCAGTTCAGTATCAGCGAGTCGTTTTTCTAGCTGAGTGAGATAGCCGAGGGGAAGGCCCCTTGGTAGAGTCAGTGTGAGGGTCGAAATGAAACCTTCGACAAGACTCACCTTTTGCCACTCTCCGGATAGCTGCATTTTGAAGGTTCTCCTAGGCACTGTGAACAAATCGGTCTGCTCCGTAAAATGAGTTGTTTGTATCAGCTCACTCGTACTTGACTAAGTTGGGATAACTGTGTAGCGAGGAATGCTTACACTACTCGATCACACTAAATCATTCAGGTCAGTCAACCAACGATCAACAAGACGTGATATCATCGTCAGCAATTACCTTGCACTTTTTCTGCCTACATGGCTCGCAGGCAATCGGGTGTTGAAGTTGTCTCCTTCCTGGGCCTATCGTTAAATCAGACATTAGGTCATTCTTAGTTGAGTATTTCTATCGTACCGGTATCCATTTCAGAGTGATCGAATTGGCCAGATTGGCTATTGGTAGCTGAGTCATCCCAGGTCTGTGACTCTGACATACCAGTCAACTGAGATAGTCATGATTCTGATTTGACTGGTAGAATTGATATGAGTGCAGCTATTCAGAGGCAGATATTCCTGATATCTGATTCGTTCCTGAAGGCGACCCTGCAAACAAGTCAAACAACGGTGGACATTCCGGACTTGAAAATGTCCGACACTACATCATAAACGAGCACTAGCCCTAGCCGGACTCGGAAAACCCCTGTGGTCTGTAGGACAAATCCCCGCCTCCTCGAAACAGAATGCTCAGAGAGCTGAAATATTGATACTGACGACCGAAGGCTATGATTCCACATCTTTCTGTAGAACTGAGCAGGTTGATGTATTTTACACAAGCGAGATAAGCAATGTAAATCAGTTACTGAAATCTATACAGGGATTAGGGCTTGTTGTTAACAAATTCACATATTTCCAGCCAATCACAAGCGAGAAAGTATAGACACACGTGACTTCTCCAGCTTTTGCTCTGAATGAAGCTTCTCGCATCGGTTCCTTCTTCCTTCAACGACAATGTGACATATTAAATGTGCGACTCTTATAGACGTCTATCTTGATGTAGGATATCAACCAGGCAGTCAAGACCCACGAAAGATGAATCTCCAAAATTATGGCTGACACCGATGACCTCGATCTCCATCGTGAGCTCAAACGTCGTAGACGTGCTTCTACAATGACCGGCACTGGCATTACGCATGCCTCTCCACGCGAGCTTGGAATTATGCGCAAGGATGATACATCTGTCAGCTTCCTTGGCAGCTCCAGCGGCATCCATTTTGTCCGCACAGTCTACAATGCCTTTGCCCGTCGCTTCACAGATATGCAGCAGGCTAGAGATGGCGGTCATGAAACTCTTGTTCCTGGCGAAGATGATCATATTCATTATAGTCATGGCCAAAGTAGAGCTCACGCTCCGCTATGGAAGAAAGAAGAACTCGACCCAACCAACCGAGCGCTGTCATTTGAGGAATTGGTACGATTGACGCACCATTATTTCGAAGATTGGCATCCAATCTACCCGTTCATCAATGCGCCCCGTATTCTTCGTGTTATCGAGCAGGTCAGCCTTACAGGGTTGAAATCGGTCAGTCGTGCGGACGCTATCGTCGTTCGGTCTATGATCTCCCTTTCTGCAATCAAGAACCCGGCGAACCTGTCTGCCGTCACTTCAGCAGCTGCTGTTCCAGTCGATTTGGTATACCAAACCGTCCATGAAGCGATGACCAACTTGTGGGAATTACAGAATGAAGCGCCCTCCATCGCTCTACTCCAAGCAGCCTTCAGTATTCAGCTTTTCTTGACTTCCATTCTGCACTTGAATGCTGCTTCTAGAGTTGGAGGCTTCGTCACTCGTATGACATTTCATCTGGGTTTACACCGTTGTCCAACGCGATATTCGTGCTTTACTAGGGAAGACGCCATGATGCGCCGTCGTATTTTCTGGTCGATATATTGCCTGGAACGATATCTCAACCAAGCACTAGGAGTGCCACTCAGTATTCGCGATGATGATTGTGATGTTTGCTATCCGCAAGCAGAAAGACATTCAACCAGAGAGGATGCAAGCGTTGATGTAGAAGACAATCGGTTGAGACTC
The DNA here is from genome assembly GCA_023626235.1 of Talaromyces sp. PYS2902. Lineage (NCBI taxonomy): Eukaryota > Fungi > Ascomycota > Eurotiomycetes > Eurotiales > Trichocomaceae > Talaromyces > Talaromyces sp. PYS2902. The sequence goes on from JAMAGP010000021.1 coordinate 44,105, forward strand.
TTGACCCACTTGGCTAAATTTGCACGATTAAGAGGAATGATTTCAGAGCTACGGAACAAATCGATCATGCATAGCCAGGAAAACCTGGCGGACGCAGCGGAGGTGGACAGTGTACTTTTGCGATGGTGGAATGAGGTCTATGATGATGTGTATCCACTTGGGTCAGAGTCCGAATCCCCGCTTCAGCCCTATCAAGCGTTGCTGCTGATCGTGTCGAGGCATGAGGCTATAATTTCGTTATATCGTCCTCTTCTCGCGTCGCACAACCCCGTGGCTGCAGATTATAAAACAGCTTTTCAAACCTGTATCAACTCTGCGAGATCCTTACTAGTCGCTCTGTACGACTACATCAATCCTCTTTCGAATAACAATCGTCGTAGATTTGTGGAAACTCCAGCACAACCACGAGCTCCTCTTACATCACCTTCATTCACATCGGCAGTCTGGATGTCCTGTATGATTCTCATATATGCCGCCTGGACGGGTCATTTCACCAACCACGGAGCTTTGCGATATGCTCGAATTGGCATTTCTGTGCTTCGCAATCTTGCCCTGCGCGAACGGGATTGGCCGCAGACATGCATCGATGCTATAGAGGATCTGTGCTCCGCCATGGAGAAGACTTCGCAAAATAGCACGCCGTCTTCACTTAGGCAAGAGCCTCATTCTACATCATCCCAACAGATCAGCGCGTCCTTGCACGCATCGAGACCCTCTACGCATCAACGCTCACCGCTACGGGATGATATATTATCAGAGTGTAGCCAAGAACAGTTTCCAGTCTCAAACAATCGATCGCCCCCAACGACACGTCGATCCAGAGAGTCGATTGACGGGCATCATCAGCTCCGAGAGAACTTTACGACTCCCGTATATGATTGTGCTGCCTCGGCTGCTAGAGGGAACGATATTTATAATCCAGCAAGTATGGTATTTGGAGATCTCGCCGGGAACGGATTTTCCTATAGCATGGGGCCTGAATATGCATCGACTTTTCCGAGCTTAAATGGGTTCTCAGTTAATGAGAATTGGACTGTAGCTGACGGGCCGTGGCTTATTCATGGGGACTTTTACGTTTTGTAGAAACTCGATTTAAATGTGAACCACGCAGAACTCAATTCTTCTAATTTCTAACAAACAAATTACTTCTTCAACTTCCTTATCTCCGTAACAACCGCCTCTGTAACCTCCTTGGTAGTAGCTTTCCCACCCAAATCCCGCGTCAAAACACCTTGCTCGCATACATTCTCTACACAATCCAGCAGCTTAGCCGCAGCATCCTTCTCACCCAACCAATTAAGCATTTCCACCGCTGTCCAGAAGGTGCCCACGGGGTTTGCGATTCCCATGCCCGTGATATCAAAGGCAGAGCCATGAATGGGTTCAAACATACTCGGGTTTTCACGCGTAGGGTCCAGGTTTGATGTAGGTGCGATGCCAATGGAGCCTGCCAACGCAGCTGCGAGGTCGGAGAGGATATCGGCGTGCTGTTCATTAGTTCATTAGTTCATTCTCATCCAGAAAGAAGAAAGTGGGGAGAATGTATACCAAATTCGTGGCCACAATCGTGTCCAGACTCTCCGGCTTTAGAACCATACGCGTCGTCATCGCATCGACAAGCATCTTGTCAACCGTCACATCCGGAAAATCTTTTGCCACAACCTGCGCAACCTCATCCCAAAGCACCATCCCATTACGCTGCGCATTACTCTTGGTCACTACAGTCAACAACTTGCGCGGTCTCTTCTGTGCCGTCTCAAACGCGAAACGCATAATGCGCTCAATGCCATGGCGACTGAAGATGGCTGTCTCGGTGCCAATCTCCCATGGATAACCTCGGTGCGACCTACCGCCCTGACCGGCGTATTCGCCTTCGCTGTTTTCGCGGATTATGACCCAGTCGAGATCACCACTAGCGCAATTGCGGAGGGGGGATTGTGTGCCGCGGAAGATCTTTGTAGGGCGCACATTTGCGTATTGTTGGAGGGTTTGGCAGATGGCCAGTCGCAGGCCCCAGAGGGAGATGTGGTCCGGGACATCTACCTAATTAGCTTCTGTTCTTAATGATATTCAAAGAAGCCTTACCAGGTGCCCCAACAGCACCGAATAGAATCGCATCGTGCTTCTTCAACTGCTCCAAGCCTCCATCGGGGATGTATTTGCCGGTTTTTTTGTAAGTCTCGGAGCTCCAGTCGTAATGCGTAAAGTCAAGTTTGAATGTATTGAGTGTATCTGCTAGAGCCTGGAGGGCTACAATGCCTGCATCGATGACTTCTGGGCCGATCCCGTCGGCGGGGATGGATGCGATGCTGTAGCTGGGGATGGACATGTTGACTACCTATGTACGACTTTGACTGATTAGGTCAGAGAATTGCAATTAGACAAGACACGAATACACGGCTAGAGGGATTTATATATACCCCTCATTCCCCAAATTCCAATTACAGTCTTTCAATTGATGTCGTGGTTGGCCACGCAGGAATCATCTCCGAAAAGGCTCAGGTCGGACAAAGACAAGTCCGAAGCCACTTCTCTCCACCACATGCGAGAGCGCGGGATCTTGAACATGTGGTCCATCTGATTTCTCGAGAAAAGATAGAGAGAGGCGTCCTGGCCTGTCAGACACTGTCATACAACATGGGAAACAGCAATCAGCCACCATGATTGCGCAACACACAACAGATCAGTTCATGGATCCGCAGTACGTGGACTACCTGATCCTTCTGAACTCAGATGATTAAACGAATGTGAATAGATGGCGACTGGGGCAGCAACGCTTCGTTCGCCGAGATACACTTCCGGGTATGACTGATGAGAAAGTGATTTCTCTTGTAGAGTATTATATGCCGGCGTGCGAGTTGTATCTAGATTGCACATGGGAAATATTAGGGGTTGTGTCGGTCGTCGAGATGGGTCCTGTCGCTTCTTTTTAGCTAAAATGAACGCTACAAAAGCACTACACGTATTCTCGATTGATTGAATTGCTGCTTTTAATTGCCTCGCCGTAAGTCACCATCCTAGCTAAAACAACGCCAAAATTGACTGATATGCCATCCGCCCAGTACCTGATAAAACGTATAACAATAGTGCGCAGAAATCATAAACAGATATCATAAGTCATGAATCAGACAGATAAAACGCTGCACTTGATCCGGCCTTGACAAGGAAAATAGCCACCGGTTACAAATGAATAAATACAAGAATCGAATCAAATGTGCTGATAGATTAATAATTACTTCCTCCAGCCGACATTCCATATGACATGCGCAATGTCCCGGGCTGTGTTGACGGTATCGACTATGCGGCCAAACATGCCTGTATACGACGCCTCCTCGCCTTCTTCGTACGGCATGAACATGCCAGAGGGCGTAAGGTGCAGACTTCCGGGACTGCTGTCGTCATCACCATCGTTGAACTCCAGTTCCTGACGATCTTCGGGATTGACGAACCACGGTTGATGGTTGGAATTATAGGTGTGTCGTCGTGGTTTTGTCTTGAAGTTAAAATATGATTCTTGCTCATCTTCGCCGTCAAGCAAGAAATTAGCTTCTGGTCTTGGTGGCCGGAGCGTCTCTATCGACGGCGTTGGCGAGAGTTTACTGCGTGTGTCGTCCTGACTCACACTCCACGGCAAGTCAGGCGTGTCCGACCGACACTTGAGCGTCGTCGGCGGCAAAGGCGCAATGGTCTTACTCTCGCTGCTCGTACTACTTCTCGGCGTACTGCGCGATGACACTGACGTAGAGCTTGTCGTCGTTCCCGCTGGCGATGTCCGAGAAATAACCTGCTTCATCATGACAATCCCTTCGTCTGATTCTGTGTCGTCATTGTCGTTGTTGTAAAAGCGGTTGTGGTCGTAATCATCCTCTCCATACTCGTCGTAGTCATTGTCGTATTCTTCCCCAAGAAAGAACAATGAGGGATCAACAGCGCGTTCTTCGTACTCCTTGGCTTCCACTGCGATGCACTGCACCACTTCGTTGTTGAAATGGATATGACGCTTTTCACTCGGCGAGACTAGACCTGACGGTGCTGATTCGGCTGATTCGGACGGTGTGCAGTGGGTTGACGAAGATGTGTGCGGGTATTCCAATATCCGGGCCAAGGGAACGCCCATATCGGACGTGGCTCTCTCGAATGCTGGTTTCCCTCGTAAGTAGTTTTCCGCTTTTTGTGCTTGCAATATAGCACCGGCATGTTTGAGTAGAGTATGTTGCGATAAAGATCGTTGCAGGATCGCTTCAGAAGCTGTTTTCTTTTTCAAGATGGATTTCCGGTCCAAGAACGAATTTGACGATGATAAACCACTGGGCGGTGGAGGTTTCTGGTTGGGCTTAAAGTCTGTCTGCAAAGGGCCGTATAACCAAGTCACGTCGCAGTCTTTTAACCAATTCAATGTTTCGGGCGAAACCGTCCGCAGTCCATACTTGGATTTGGCCCACGTCCGCCATGAAGCATTCTCTAATCTGACTCCGTTGCTGTATCGATCCCTTCGAGCCACAACATACCTCCACGACGTCCAAATATCTTCTTCCCTCCAGTCATGCGACAGGTAATCGACATGTCGTTCAGGTTCCGGCTCTATCGACGCATCATCACTCGCCGTTCGCAGCAACGGATCCGGTATATTCGCGGGCGCTGCTGTCTGCGTGGTTTTTGGTGTCGACAGCCCGCTATCTTTTTCTTGTTCCTCGGCGGCGTATTCGGCGTCAAACGCGGGCAGCGTTAACTCATCGCCCTCCGCATCGGACGTCACCTCTGACGATAAGCTGCTCAGCGTAGGAGTGTATACCGGCGAGACCAGGGCGGGGCGGAAGTTGAGTTTGGAGGTAGCCGTGGACGAGAATTCGGCGTCCCCAAAGTAATCAGACATGGGCTCGTTGTATGGGTCGTCGGGTTCGATGAAGCGTGGTTGTAGCGAGTGAGGGCGTAGCAGGTCATCCCTATCAGTGGCAAGCAGGGTGCTCATCGTGTCCATCACCTCGACATATTCAACGGTCAAGCGATATTTGAAGGTCTGTCCAATGCAACAACGGGTTGCTGTGTTCTGCTAGGGAGCCAGTGAGTGCGAGCGAGCGAGAGTGCAAGTGCAGAAACGACTGATAGTGATAGCAAGTAGATGCAATCTAACGGTCAAAAGATATTAGTTAGTGCTAAGAGCAGGGACAAAGAGGCGTCGAAAAAAAGCCGGCGTGCCCAGATCGCCACCGCACAGCTCCTGCTAGAGGAGTCAGTATCGACTAGTCCCCCGCTACGGCAGGAAGGGGTAATGGTGTACGGACCTAGCCGCATGCAGCTAGTGCTGGCGTGTCTGATTGGCTGGGCGCGCACGGCCGGAAAGATCACTGTAATACGATACAATAGTACGTGCGATCCCGACTCATACTATGGGAACTACTCATGTGGAGAGACGACTCTAATCAGGATGTCTCTCTCTGTCGTACACAAGCGGCACGAGATATAAACAATCCGAATAACGCAGCATCCGACAGTTCCACGCATGCAACACATACTTGGTGAAGGCAGAGCTAGACGAAAACGGCTCCACAGACCCTCTAGACCGCCAGAGACCCGCCGCGATTCTTGGATTCTGGAGTCTAGGAATGCGCTCCTCCGGTCTGCAACCTCTATTCATAGCACATACTACCAGTATCGCATCGTCCGCCAGCCTACTACATAGTAGATATGGCGATAGCTGTGTGCCAATTCGTGTTGTTCATTGGCTCGCCGTTCGCTAAGCTCGGTTCCCTGTCTTACTTGCATCGTCTCCCCTCGCTCACTCGCTGTTCGAGAAGAACCATGCCCTCTCCCATTGGCCGACAAAAAGTCTCTCGCCATCATCAACATCTATCGTCTTTGACCATGAGTCGATTCTGTTCGCGCTACGTCGTCGACACGCATACTTCGTACATATCAGCCTTGAGCCCAGCGACGCACCGTGGGGCCCCGAATCTAGATCCTTTTAGCGCATGCAGCTTGTTTGATTATTCTCTAGTACATACTGTTTACAGTCTTCAACGTTGATGTTTAGAGAAAATCTCCGATAGACGGACATTGGACTAAGCTATCTCGCATATCGTCAGTGCATCAGCTTCGACCATGGACAACTAATCACTTTTGATCGATTCGTGATACCCGTCGACGCTTAAGATCACTAATATTAATCCGATCCCCCGTTACCCGCTCAATATCTTCTACCCATCAGAGTCCGAGCTACCAAATCCCTGTCCCGCCTTCCGTCGACCATCCATATCCCGGTGTTGTTAATGTTGTTAATGTGGTTAATATTGTAGAGATTCTCAATTTGGTTAATGTTGTGTGGCTCGATTCACCGGCCCTGCTCGGCGTTATTTATCGGCCAATCAGTTTCGGCTTGAGACCCGGGATGTGCTACATGTAACAAAGCCACGATGTCTGTGCTTCAGCCGCCCCTCTTCTGCGTACTATATACATGTGCTATCTATTGCAAGAAGCCGATTGACTGGCTAATTGCCTACTGGATGCGGAAACTAACTGACGAGCATAAATCAGACGGCGTGCTCTGAATTTTCAACCGCTGATAGTTACGTAGCTGGAGATATCAAGTGTCTGAGCTTAAGCAGCTACACTCTGAGTCTATACACTCATGTATCCCTGCACTCGTACTGTTAACGCCTTGTCAACTTGTCATGCAGGAAATGAGGAGAAGAGGTCAAAGCTGTGCTATTCGACCTCATCATCCACATCATGATCCGCAACACCGCGTTGTCATGTTGTCATAACCGAGGAAGAACAGAACACCGAGCTATCGATTCACTTTGATCAACAGACGATGGCACCTGTCAAGAGAGCAATTGCCACAACACAAAATGTCTGCTAGTCGCACGGACATGCAATGAAGCGCTTGGCCCAGGACATGTACAAGGTCTCGGGTACCCGATACTGCATCCATGACCGTCCAGGCCCTATATAGCTACTGTCGTGCTTGCTATAGATGATGTTACAACGTTGACAAGCACAGCTGATCCAGTCCAATCACTGGGGTGTATAGCATCACATTTACCCCTGGCACGACATTCGTATCAATTTGCTCGTTGCTTTGCCATTGCATTGACACATAGATGAGTGAGTCAGTGGTCGCTAAAATCCAGCAACGATCGACAGACAACCTAGGCATACCGTAACACTCGGTAGTGGTGGCGACAGATGTTTTATACGGACTTTTCAATCGGGAGAAGTCGGCGTGCTTGACCTAGTAGTCTATCTCTACAGGATGAAGAATATCTTCCTAACGAAATCAATTGAACTCTGTGGTTGTGGCGATTGTATCTTTCCTATGATTCGGGTACTGATAAGATGACTGAATCATTTACCTCACGCATCAGATGTACCTATGTGTATACTCACTTCAAGCTTAGATTTCCAAACAACATGACGTCTGAATGAAAGCAGTAATCATCACTCCGAAAAATAATCTTTTCTCATCTCTCTGTCTTCATGGACCTTATAGGGCATGTATAACGCTGCCAACCAATCACAGCCTCCGCACCCCCGCCAACCCTAGCCAAGCATTCATATCGATATCGATAGCTGGAGCTCCTCCTGCCTTGCTTAGCACACATACCAATATACCAACCACCAAGCAGCAAAAGCATCATATATATCAAATTACGACGAAGCAGCTCAGCAAAGAAATGGCAGAAGTCGAGCAACCCCTAGAACTGCACGCACGACACATTGTCTACTGTGGAGGTGCGCCAGTCCAAAACCCAACATCCCCGCTATGACATGACATGCATGCTGACTTTTTTTTTGGGTAGTGTGCACTCTACCTCCAGAGGTATTCTCAAACCCCGATACGGTTCTAGTGATTTTTTGACTGACGAGCATAGTATTGTGAATTCGGCGGCACAGCCAAAAAATGCGAAGAATGGCTCCAAAAATCGCACCCAGAGCTACACAATAAAATATATTCTGAAGGTCTCCCATCACTCTCTCCCAACCACTTTCTCTACATACAAAAACTGATAATCTGTTATAGAAGCATTGAATGCAAACCTCTCTACCCTCTCCATCACCGCACGCGAAAAAGCTGCCAAAGACGCTGCCAAAAAAGAAGCCAAAGCCCTTCAAGCCGAAACACGAGATGCCGAACGCCTCGCCTCTTCCAAGATTGTTATCAAACGCGTGGAACGCAACAAGCGGAAGTTCGTGACTGTGGTCATCGGTCTTGAGCAGTTTGGACTGGATCTGAAAAAAGTGGCGAAGGAGTTAGGCAAAAAGTTTGCAACGGGTTCGAGTGTGACCAAGTCGGCGGCGGGGACGGAGGAGATTACGGTACAGGGGGATGTGAGTGATGATCTGTTGGAGTGGTTGGTTGATACGCATGGGGACAAGGTGCCGGAGGATAATGTTGAGTTGGTGGAGGATAAGAAGAAGAAGGCTGCTACTTGATTATGTCGATTAGTATAAGTAATAAATGCTGGATATGCTAAGCTATGGGTATATCAGAGTTCGTCGAAGAGGCGGAGGGGATCTGCTGGATTGTTGTTGCTGCTTTGATGAGTACTCGTTTCAGTAGTCGGGAGCTCATTATTCTCGTCAGTCGTACTCTTCGTGAGCAGCGGCGATTTCAGAAACGTCTTCATATCAACGTCAACATCCACACCATCCGTAAGCACATCAGGCACAGAACGCGACTGCGACAACATCTCGATCCTCTCATTCAAGTCTTGCCCCGTTGGCGATGCTGAAGGAATAGATCTCAAAACATACGCAACAATAACCATCAACACCAACCCCGCCAAAAACCCTCCTAGCACCCTCAACCTCTGCGTAACTCTCGCCTGCCACTCGCCTTCCCTTTGTTCCCACCCTTCAATATCCCCTCGAATTTTCTCAAGTCTTTCACCCAGGCTCTCCATTTTACTCCTTCCCGCCTTCATGCGTCGTTCTAGCTCATCGATCCTCTGACGCTGGGGGTCGAATTTGGCAAAGTCGGCAAGTTGCTTATGTATATCTGACTCAAGCGCGGAATTGTCGCGCAGAAAACTCTCGTACAGCGTTGCGCTAGAATCAACCAGTTCCTGAAACGTGTTTATCGTCGAGTGCAGCGTCGATATGCGTTCCAGCAAGTTGTAATACGTATAATCCAACCGCCGGGTTATATCTGTTGCAAGCGTGCCTATACCCGCAAGTTTCGACCGTAGGATTCTTCTCACATTAGCATGCTACCATGAACCAAGAACGAGAGGCTAGATAGAATACGCACTCCTCCCCTTTCTCGCGCTCCCTTCGCGCCAATCCCAAATCTTCCGCCGTCTTAATATCCTTCCCCCGCGCAGTCGTCAAACTAAGCTTGCGGCTCACATCCTCACTGTCCTCTTCCTCTGTAACTACGAGGCTGGTACCCCGACTCCCGCTATTAGCATTATTCGCGTTTCGATGCGCACTCGACGATCTCGATCCAAACCGTGACGAGCGCGACGGATCCTCTCTTGAGCTACTTGAAGGCTTTAGGAAGCTGATTTCAGGGATGATCTCTCTCTCGCCGCCAACGCCGAAATATGGATGGCCGTGGCTTTGCGTGTGCCGATGGAATGAGCGGTTGGGGAGGAGGTTGCGCGCTCCGCCGGCGGAGGCGATTTGGTTCACGGCGCGGGGGAGGCGGTGGTCTCGAGATTTGGAGTGTTGGTGAGATTTGTGATTTTCTTTTTTATTGTTGTCGTTGTCGTTATTCTGGTTCTTGTTGCTTTTGGTGGTCTTTTCATTGGATGATGAGGGCTCGAGATCGGATGTGTCGACGAATAGTCTCCGCGGCCACGGTTGTCGTTCCTCTGGTCCGTTGCGTGTTTGGTCATTATTATTCTGAGTTTGGTTGTTGTTTGATGCACGCGTTACTTCAGAGCGGTGACGGTGGTGAATGTTGACTGGGAATGTTCTCGAGGTCGAGAGACGAGAGGAGGATTTGTCGTCTTTGTCCATATTTATCGCGCGGACTAATTAGAAAATCAAGATCTGTCTATCGTCACCATTCTCCCATTTTTAGAAGTCAAGGATTGACATCAACAAGTCGAGTATGTTGGTGGATTCCATAGATTGGGAGTTGTTGCGGTAGAAGTTGAGGTGAAGACGTTACGTCAACCTCGGCTGCGGAGACTAAGTTACGGATGACTTTATTTACGATACTAAACAACGTTGAAATGACTCAACACCACGACAGTGAATTGTACGAATTGTATGAATTCGAAAAAGGCAAATGGAGGTATATTCAGGGAATCATATCTGAAACAAACGTAAAATAACACCAAACTCCTATGCAAACTTTTTATCACAGCCAAGTGTCTAAGAATTCAACAACTTATTCCTCTTCTCCCGGCGCCTCCTTCGCTCAACTCGCTTCTTGTGCATCTTCTCGGCCATCTTCTCGTATCGCTCCTTTTCTTCCTTGGCGGCTCTTCGGTCTTTGATTGCCTGGATGTGTCTCTGCAGAGAATGAATTAGCGTTGTCGACATATTCCAACAGAGAGAGTAGACTACCTGTCGCTCGGCTTCCTTCTCATCCTTCATTTCTTTCTCCCGCTCCTTCATCGCGGCCATGTTATTTCGGTCTTGCAGTCGTTTCTCGTATGACTTGAGACCGGCGGTGGGCCGGAAGGGTTTTTTGGGGGTGCGCCAATTCTTGCCTGCTCTGATTAGTTTGCGTGGCATAGCAATAGAGAGATAGAAGTACCATTCTTGCGCATGCCCACCTCGGTCTTGCCGCTGTTCGGCACGGGTACTGCGACATCCGCCATGTTGTTGTTGATATGTTATTGCTACGTAGTCTACTAAGAGCGGGCAAAGAAAAGAAAAGTTCTACCAAAGTTATCTTAGCGCGATCAGATAAGCGGATCTCGGCGAAACTATTGTTCCCACCCCACGGCGCCACTTCGGGCGGTGAGGGCCTGCCGCGGCGGCCCAATCATTATGCTCCGTCTGAAAAGTCTCTCTCGTTCTGTTTCCTCTCTCGAGCACTCCCTCCGCTGTTGATGCCGCCAGCCCCATAGCGCATTCTCTTACGTGGGCTGAGCCAAGTCCCATGTTGAGCCTATTCACGTTTTCTTCCAAACCCAACCACCCCTGCATGTGAGGCGAGCTGCTCGTTGCACGCCCTTTAACACGATCGGCGAGTAATGTGCGAAGCCGGACGACTCTGATTATTCGCAGATTGACACATTGTTGCCGATACTTGACATACTCGTTTTCCGGCGGACTCTTGTTCTGTTTTTAGAGCCCGCTGTATTGTTCTTCTTTTGGCTTGGTTTCATATCCGACTCGTGCCTGGTCCACTTGGGTACTTTATTCCCTCATACATTCTCGCACATATTTATTGCCATGTCCTGCCCATAGCTTACCTACCATATACCCCGCGGACTGGCTCCTACACAACACTGATTTAACACGATCAGCACGGTCAACACGGTCAGCACGAATGGCGGCTATCGACCATGCTGCTTATAGCGATGAAATGCCATTAGACATTGCTACCCCTCTACCTCAAAACACCGGCCAGAATGCTCTCAAAGATGTTACCTTTGGCTCGGTATGTCGTTGTACTTTGCTGGCAGACGGCATTAGCTAACTCTTTAGATTGCTGGCATAGCCGGCAAATACATCGAGTACCCATTCGATACGATCAAAGTTCGTCTGCAGTCCCAACCTCACGGTGTCCCCCTCCGTTACGCCGGACCGTTCGACTGTTTCCGCCAGTCCATACAATCTGGTGGCCTTCGCAGTCTGTACCGCGGCATCAGTGCCCCTCTTGTCGGCGCCGCTGTCGAAACCAGCAGTCTGTTTTTCAGCTATCGAATAGCAAAGAACCTGCTACAGTCGACCGTTTATACCTCCGATCCGCTGCCCTTCAATGGTCTGTTGCTCAGCGGTGCTTTATCGGGTGCATTTACATCGGTTCTATTGACGCCGATTGAACTGGTCAAATGTAAAATGCAAGTCCCCAGCAGCACTGCTACCGTCAAACCAGGCCCGTTGAAGATTATAGCAACTGTCTTTCGACATCACGGCATGTTTGGTCTTTGGCGAGGACAAATGGGCACATTAATTCGAGAAACAGGAGGTTCCGCAGCTTGGTTTGGCAGCTACGAAGCTGTCTCTGCTCTTTTTCGAAGGTCGTCGTTAGCCTCTGACTCTTCAGAGCCAGCGCCTTTAGCTTTATGGCAACAAATGCTCGCCGGCGCCGCTGCTGGCGTCAATTATAATTTTATATTCTACCCCGCCGACACTATCAAGTCGCGTATGCAGACCGAAGAAATCTCGGTCCTGTCCGCAAAACGATCATTCTGGACAATCGGAAAATCGGTCTGGCAGCACGAGGGAATCAAAGGGCTGTATCGTGGTTGCGGCATCACCGTTGCACGAGCTGCGCCCAGTTCAGCGTTTATTTTCTCTATATATGAGTGGTTGAGCCATTATTTTGGGTAGCGTATTTCATGACATGACGGCGTTTGATTTCACATAGAATAGATCTAACTTACATTGAATCACCTTGGATATATAGATCCAAATGGAGATGTTCGTACTTTACTTAATTTTCTAAATAAATTAGGTCTCCGATAGTCGTATCTTATCATCTGGTAGATATGCTGATAGTGGTACTCCCCCACTTCATCACCACAACTTTGCCGCAAAACAACTCCTCCATCTAAACCCCTAGTCCCTACAGGATCTATTCATAAAGAAGCAAAGCGAAATGTCGGCCCACGTCCTCTCCGAAGTAGAACTCCAAACAATCTCCCAAAAGGCCATCGACGCCAAGGCCAAAGCCTACTGTATGACCCCTTCTTCCCCAATCATCATTTCATACAAATTCTGACGGAGACGGGGGTCAAGGCCCCTACAGCAAATTCCACGTAGGCGCATGCCTCATCACGACAAGCGGCGAGTATATCGTCGGCGCAAATATTGAGAATGCGTCGTACCCCGTAGGCGTGTGCGCGGAGAGAGTCGCGTTTGGGAATGCGCTTGTGCGTCCCCTCCTCGTCTTTTCTGCTTATTGTTCAATAGAAATTCACGTGTTAACTGATGATGGTGGATGGCAGATGCAAGGCCACAAAACATTCAAGGCGATCGCAGTCGCTACAGATATCAAACCCGCCGCGAGTCCGTGTGGGATGTGTCGGCAGTTGTTCGTCTCGCCTTTCCTTTCTACTCACTTTTCTAGCGTTGTTGAGGATATTTGCTGATGTTTTGCGGCAGTATGCGGGAATTTACGACCCCAGATTTCCCAATATACATGTATGATAAGGATGGGAACTACAAGATTTCAACTATCGAGGAGGTACATCTTCTGCTCCCCTCTATTCTCTTTTTCATGATTAGATTTGGTGTTGACTGACTTGTATCGGTAGCTATTGCCGGATTCATTTGGACCGGGTGATTTGGCTTGATTGAACTCTGAGTATTCGATCAAGGGAAGGTGACTGATTGATTCAAATTGAGATGATATTGTGGTTATTGGCCTAGTTGGTGTCGGGATACACATCCAGAGACTAATGCCGATGTACTCGTATTCTCGTTTACAAACATTTAATATTATATCCACGATTGAGCTGTGAATCAGAGTCAACCTGATGATAAGAAGACAGATGACTATGTCCAGAATTAACTAGTATATAGCTCCTCTGCCCCTCCCTCCAAGTTCATGTACCAATATATCTAGACCCTGCCTAGGTAATATGTCGCACACATATAACATGCCAACATTCGAACACCACCTAGCCAGCTACCTCTCCCACCACACCAACTCAACACCCTGTGACGACCACGCACCGGTCCCCTGTGTCTTCGACCCATCTAACGTATCTCTCTGTCTAGCTGCCCAACTCTATTCTCACTGGACCTCTGAACTACGCCCCTTTCATCAACTGAGCATCCCTTAGTCTTCTCTATTTGGCAAGCGGGCTATGACCGACACAAAACGCAATGGCTCGCAAGCGATCCTAACTACGGGATGACTCGGGCGCCTCAACTCGTCAAGGCATCACGAAAGATCGATGCTGATGAGAGGCTACTTCCTTTGTCTAACCGGTATAATCAGGATGTGATTCATGTAGGCGGGATTACGGCGTGTAATTAATGCAAACCCGGGACGAATACATGGTCTTACTGCGCGCCATACAACATTCGTCAAAGTGCCTGTCATCGTGTTAGTATCAATTTCAACATCAGGCCGACGCCTCAGGAACATGGAAAGTGCTCTGTCTCAGCTGAAACGGCGCGACAAAGTATTGCGCTGCAAATGAGTTTATGGCGATAAGTCATGTCTGGTCTCATGGATGGCAGGGGAGTGCCGAAGATGGAATATGCTCGCGCGTTCTGGATATGTTGCTCGAAATCGCAACCACCAGGTTCAATATGTAGTGGATATGGCTCGATGTCACCATGATCAGCCGAGACAAAACCGTTCGAGCAATCGCCATTAATTCCATGGATACTGTATACTTAACCGCCAAAGCGACACTCGTTGTTGACAGACTCCTCCTCAACTTCATCCCCAGGGCAGAAGACGATAAGCAAACTGCCCTAGCAATCATAGCATCGGACTGGATGACCCGTCTCTTGACCATGCAAGAAGCCATGCTCAGCCAGAATCTCCTCATCTTGACGAACCGCGACTCTCCAGCTATCAATCCTCGAGCCCTCCTCCATCGCATCATCCTCGCCAAACACGATCCTAAACGCTGGCAACAATACATTGCCATCAAACTCCTCTCCGCAATGGCGCACGACCCCAAACCATCGCTCCGCGAAATCGTAACTTTCAGCTACGAACGTACCACCACGAAACCAATCGACATGGCCGCTTTGCATCCATTATTCGGACTCAAGTGGCCCGATGCAGAAACGACGCTTATACAAGGGCAGATTCTGATGTTGAAGCATTTGGCTCAGGAGGCTGCCATATTGACCAGTCTCAGCAGCCTGGTTGGGCTACCGTCACCGTGAGGATGGGCGCCGTTAGTTAACCCCGGTGCGTCGGGGGGAAACATCTCTGGCTATGGTCGGCAAATCACTAAAGATGGTCTTGTAGGCGCGTGGAATTGGCTTGAAGTCGAGCCTGTGGCTATGGAGCTGCAAGGTCCGGTCAAGAAACGACTGTCTTCGATTAAGGGATGGATGTATAATTTTAAGCGCAGTTTCAGAAATTTTCGAAAATATCGTGAACAGCCAGCAGGAGCAGCATCAGCAGGATTCGGCATGATACAAGATCATCTGAACCACGCGATCGGTATAGGCGCCGACATCCTCAAACTGCAGACCTCGAACTCTCAAAACTGGTCGGCATGAAACACGTCTATGCCGTTTTCCGTCAAGCAAACGATCCAAACGACCAGTTCAAAACTCTGCTCACATATACTGCGAACGATCCCTGGCCGTGGCACGGCCAGAAATTGTTTTTTATTGCATCTGCCGATCTAAGTGCGTAGACTCGCGATGTGGTTCTGAACCCGCACGACACGCCACAGTATCTGGACCTGGTGATCGTGGAATCGGAGCAGAGTGGACGGTGCGTTATGAAGCAGGTTGGGAAGGTGATTACGATGGGTGTGCGGCTCAGGGGTGAGAATGAGGAGGCGATTCAGGGGTTACTTCGTTGACAGAGCTTTTTCTCATCCGTCGATTGGCGTATAGCCTGCCCTAAAATCCACGACAAATCGATACCTAGGATATCACGCCGTTGCATGGCTTAGCGATACTCGCAATGGCTCCTGGTTCGAATATCTGGACCATTCCGTTGGCAGCGTTTCCTTTTTTCCTTCTTAGCCAAGTACGAGACTCGTTCAAAGAGCATGGATGCGAGGCCTACTCTTTGACTTGATAGTCAGGGATATATATTGATCCATACTTTCAAGATTGCACCCAAATCATGTTTTACACTGGATTGTGGTGACGATGATTAGGAAGGACGAAAGGGGGCCATGTTCCAGGACATGATCTTGTCTTCCAAAGATATACGGTGCTAAAGAGATGTCGAAATAATCTTCCTTACAAATAAAGACAGAGAGCTCAAAGATCTACTAAGTGTACATGACATCATTGAATCTAGACACCCAAATACATCCATATTCCAAAGAATAAAAAGACAAAAAAGAAGATAAAAATAACAAGATGCTCGCTGCAGACTGGCTATGCTTAAGTCCTCTCCTCCTCACCCTCTTCATCCTCAAACTCATCGTCACCCAGCAACTCATCCTCATCATCCACGACATTCGTATAATCTCCCCTCCTGGACGCAAACGCGGCTCTCGTCGCGTACGGTCGCGGACCCCTGCTGCCGGGTAACCGTACATAGCCGCTGGCGCTTCGCCAGAGGGACATGACCAGCAACGGCAATACCTTGACTGCAGCCACCGTGGCCGCAATTATCGCGACAGGGATCGTAATAAATGGCGAATCGCCGCGAGAAGTGATGAACGATTGAGCTCCACCTTCGCCGAGCCGGATCTGCCCGAATTTACCGTCCCAGTGTGTATACACCCAGTAACCAACAGCAATCGCAATGACGATGGGAACGATGACAGCAAAGAAGATGACGACACCGCTGGTGCCGTGTTTGCGCTCGTATTCTTCTTGGTGGCCTGGACATGGGCGCGATTCCCAGCGGTCCAGGTTTTTGCCGCCAACACAGGTAGTAAGCGGGATACGTCGGAATCCTGTCGGTTCCCAGTATTCGATGGCGTCTGGATTCTCTTTGCAGTATTCGACTGCGTTTGGTTTGGCGAGACCGGGTACCAAAGTACAGCTTCCGTCGCTTTGGCGTTCGTAGTTGTAGTCACTAGACCTCATTAGTTATAAGCTCTTCAGCATTAAGGGGAGAAACGTACCACTCATAGTCCTCCATCGTGCAAGTGCAATTGTGCGAAATACTATGCACATGCGCCTCGGACCAATCGTTCCAACAATGCGACTTGGGATTCTTGCGGTGATACTGCTCCACATGTCCAAACAGACAGTTACCCTCTTGGAGAGGATGCTTCGGCTCCCAGAGATAGTAATCTTCGCTCTCGCCAGTATTCTCATCCAAATTACATGTTCGGTCACGCAGGCCACTAAAGTCAAGATTAACAGTCACCAACTTATTAGAACCGGTTTCTGTACCCCAGATCAAAAAGTTCTTTGAAGTGTCAGACGGAACAGTAGAAAGATCCAGCACCGAGACCTCCTTGTCAGAAAACTGATACGTCTCCCAGGTATCTCCCTCGTCGGTGCTGAACAGAATCTCGCGGGTGGGTTGATCTGCGTTAACAAGGACCAGGACAGAACCCTGGTCGCCAAACTCCCACAAGTAATTGCCCTTTTTGACCTCCTTCCAGCTGATAGCGCCATCACGGCTGAAAAAAGTGCTAGCATCGGCCTTACTTCCCAATGTCTCACCGACATTACCAACTCCAAATACAAGGCCAATGGCGGACCCAGATCCATATGTATTGCGAGGGTCTCTTCGCTCAGTGTATCCATGCAGATGAAGGGAACACTTGTCCGAGCCACAGCTGTATGCCTTGCCCTCGGAGTCCTTGGCTGGAGGTGGGATAAGAGTCCACTGAGCGCCGTCGTTATGCGTAATCATGCTCTTTAATTTCTTCTCGCCGCCTTTGTCGACATCTGCCGTGTTACTCACGACGTTGGCTATCACGACGCCTTCTAGACCTTGCAGCTTCTCAAAGTCGACGTATCCTTTATTGTTGCGGTTTACGTCGCTGAGACTAAGCACATAAGAGGTTCCGTTGCTGTTGCTCTTGATGAGCAGACCGTATGCCTGGTCGACGTGATTGTTAAGTGTGACGTGCAAAAACACAGAATGAGTGGTACTTTGTAAAACCGTGTATCCCAACTGCTCAGGCACATCTAGATTATAAGGAAACTCGGCATCAGCGAACGTCACGCCATCGACACTAGCGTCGAACTTCATAGAGTTCTTATTCTCTGGATTCGGTGTGGCGACGATTATGAATTCCTCCGCCGTTGCGAAATCGATGATATCGGTCAAAGGGGTATTGGATGTATCGAAAAAGTCATTACTCGTCACAAGCGTACGCTTGCCATGTACATCTTCGCCTTCATGTTGATCGCAGAAAATCAAGTCGTCGCTGTCGGCACGATCTTCCCGTGCCATAAAGTCACACCTTTCCACTGTACGAAGCAAGATCTCCCAGCTATCGCCGCGATGCTTGGTGATATAAGAAGACCTGGGACATTCGCCACGGCTACAATCATTGAAGCCAGTCCAGATCATCCAATCCTTGTATTTTTGGTGAAAGCCCAATATGGTAGTCTCCGCGTTATTCAGTTCAGCAGGACCAATAAATGAGTCAAAGCTCTCTGCACGATTGATCGTATAATATTGCTTATTGCCACTGGTCAGGAAGAATGCACGATCCTTCAAATATGTATGCCGCGCAATCTCCTTCACCTTGACATCCTTAAGTTCGTGTGTCCAAGTCTTGCCATGGTCGTGAGTTACATAGAGTTTACCGTCATAAGTAAGCATGACAACAGTCTCGTCCTCGCCGCGACTGCTGCCGGCTCGCTCCAGATAGTAGAACTCTTTGAAACTGTCTGCTTCAATATAGTTGACCGTCGAGCTGATCGTTTTAGCGTCGCCAGATGGTGCCTTGAGAGCATCTTTGCAGGGACGGTCAATTTCCTTGTCAAGTTCCTCGCCTCCATCACGAAGACAGGCATTTCCGGGAATCAATCTCCATCCCGAAGGACCCTTGAAAGTGTCATCCTCGTTCTTGCAAGTACCTTCAGGCGCTTTGAGAATAGTAGCAGGATCACATTCCTTTCGATCTTCCGAGCGCACAAAGTTGTAGTCACACTCAAAGTCTTCTACGGTACATTTGCAGGGTTTGAATTCAGGTGCAGGTGTCTTAAACATGGTCTCAGTAATGAAACAGTCGGCATCAGATTTGCGACGTCGATAGAATTGTTTGTGTCCCATGAGACAATCAGGCTCACCGTTCTCATCCAATCGAGCAGGCCATTCCTCGAAATCGCTGTCCTTGCACTCTCGCTCATGCAAACCTTCAAAATCGATCGCGTAGATGTACCACTGCTTATCATCGTCGGAAAACCCCACAAGCAAAAACTTAAGACTCGTCGAATCGGGAGTCGTCGTGAGGAAATAGGGTTTGATTTCATTCTTCAGCTCGGCAGTATCCCAGTCTTTGCCATGGTTGATAGAGTACTGAATCTTCTTTGTGGGCTTGCCGTCATCTTTGATTGCTACCATAACAGCACCTTTATTGCCAATCTCGTACTTGTGTGGTTTTTCAAGTGCCAAGCGCCATGTCACACCTGCATCATCCGAGACGTATAAATCGCCGTCTTTTGTGTAGCTCTTCAAATGACTTCCTGTATTACCAACACCCAAAACAATTCCAGGCGCAGGTGTCGAAAACACTGTGCCGAGATTTTCAAACTCCGTGACGGAATGAAGATGCAAATTCTTATCCTTGACTTTCAACGGTTGGAAAGTGCGTCCGTCGTCAAAGCTAATCTGACTGATGACCTTTTTCTCAGCTTCGAAATCGCTCTCGATCTCTTCCCAATTTTCCACCACATTGACCAGTACGATACCTTGGATGCCAACAATATCCTCAAAATCAACGTATCCACTTGGATTGCGGTTCGTGTGCTCGATATGGCGGGTAAAGTATGTGCCATTGGAATTGGACGAGAAAAACACACCCATATTTTCCGATCGATCGGTGTTCATCACATCGACCTGGATACTGTGATTCGTTCCTTCCAGGACGGTGTATGCCGCTTCTTCAATCTTGTGGTTTCCAAACTCCGCGCGATGCCACACAATAGCGTCATCCGTAACGAACATGGCCAGTTCATCGGTACCCTGTGATTTGGCAGCAACCATAATATACTTTGTCCGAGCAGCAGCATCTATGATACCTGCGACAGGCCGCCCTTCATTAATCTTCGCCTCAATCCCATCATCGTCATCCTGAAAAAACGAATCCGAATACACAAGCCGATACGCCGCCGGGAACGGATTCTTGAGTCCATGCACAATACAAAACACACGATCGCCAATCTCATCGGCATGATCACTCGTCGACTCCGCGAAAGCCGGCTTCCCAACGGCCCAGAAACATCCTCTGGCCGTATTCCTCATCGGCGCAACCGTCTCGAAATCATCCAGCGTCACAAACGCAGTTTCCATACAGGCAAACGGCGAACACCGCTCACCCTGAAATATGACTCGTCTCGAATCCTCGCCGTGAAATCGAAGTGGCTCGTTGATAAACGCGGACGGAGCCGCCGGAACCTCAAAAGCACGCCATGTCCGGCCTTGATCCGTAGTCACCCAATGGATCCCATGCCGACCGAGAATATACGCTTTTTGATTATCGTGTGGATGTGGCAGTATCAGCACCGCGGCATTGGTCATATCACCTGTCACGCCTCCTTCTCCATCCACATCCCCGTTACCGACAACCTTCCACTCCAGCCCCCCATCGAACGATTGATACACCTCGCCAGTCACCGGACTCAGAAACATCACCGTATCCGAGTTTTTGAAATAAAAGGGATCTGCGGGCGCGATGTCGAGCTCTTTGAGAGCTATTTTGGGCCCATCTGACTTCTTTGCCACTGCTCCTCCTGTCAGGCTGCCAATGGCTAGCAGGAGCAGGAGGAGGAGTGGTGATGTCAGATGCCACTGACGGATCATGTTGACGTTATAATAGTTGGTGTTTCGGCATTAGAGTCGTTGCGGTGCTCTGTGATGAATAGTAAGATGCGATGCGATGCGATCTGGATAGCTGGCGCCTAGCTTGTCGGGATGAACAAAGTCGTATGTCGTACAGAAAACGAAAAGAAAACAATATAAGTAAATAGAATTAAAATCGAGAATGAATGTAGATAGTACGATAACGTATAAAAACAAGGATAATATAGCAAGTGTGGCAGTCTTGCGTGGCCTGAACTAGAAGATAACGAGGGAGTAAACTAAGTTACGTCGTCAGCTCTAGCGGAAGGAGAGAGTCGAGTCCCGTCGGAAGCTCTGGCCAAGGAATCACGTGCACGCCTCGGAACACCTCAACAAGACCATGCAATGCATCTTACACAATCAAGGTGAAATAGAAAGAGCCTGGGAGTAGCTCTGTAGCATAATTGACTTATAAGAGAAAAAGCAAAAAAGAAATGTCTCCGACACGGGGAATCGAACCCCGAGCTGCCGTGATCGTGTCTTTCTAATGAGAGACGGCGATGTTACCGTTACACCATATCGGATTATGATTGGCGGTCCGATTTTACATTATATGAATAAACTTCTAGTGTTAGTGATTGTGTATATCATCCATATCATTTTTCTCTTTACGTATCATCCCTACCTGTGATGTTTGATGCATCTTTGTCGTTACCTCACTAGCATCTTGAAGTTTCATTGATTTTCTCCTGTAGGGGATAATCTGTGATATCTCACATTGAGACGATTCTTCATGAGGACTTCTAAATAACAAAAACCTCATAAGATTAACCCTCAACCCAATTAGGGTCAGAGCTAAGTCTATCTCGCCTCTCCCGTTGTAGCATACGAAGACCCGAAAAGAGGTACACCCAGGCCCAAAAGCATACAATGTTCCAAAGGAAGAATTGTACCTGATAGAATCAGAACATCGCCCGAAACGTGAGGCAAAGTCTTTACCACTAGACCACAGTCTTTACCACTAGACCACAGTCCCGGCCACGCTTATGGTTCAACGTAGCCACTATATTCTTTACTGTGTTGAGAATTCAGCTCATTGTTTTTTACTCAGCGGGTAACACTCCCATATTATGGACTATGTCCATCGTTCCTTCTAACACGGACTTAGTTCAAGTTCAAATTTTCCAATGCAAGGTCTGATATGCATGCATGCTAATAACACTATAAATTATATAATCGCCCATAATATCAACACCAAAGGAGTAAAAGAAAAGACCAAGATAGTCGCGGCAAGAGAGGGTATATAGAATCATATCCAAGAAAAGAGATTGAACGAGGGAACGCTTGATGGAGACATCATCTGCAAGTGGAAGACGAAATAACGATACATGGCGGACGCTTGTAGGAGGCGAAAGAAATATATGCACATGAATGGAGAGTTATAAGAAACTTCAAAAGGACAAGATCAGTCCCTCCAAGACCGCAGCTTGCGCCACATCTTTCTGACGACCCCTCGTTCTTCGGGGAGATCGTCCCAGATGTTGCACGATTCGTCTGCGGGTGGCAAGTCTGCCAACCGCAGAGGATCATCGTGTCGATCGTGACCGTACGGTCCGGCCTCACCGGCTGTTCGCAGATCAGGCCTGGTAAGTGTCATTTTCAAAGTCATCTCGCGACGATGACCGCCTGTTGGTGGGCGGGAACTGCCATTGGCATTACCCACAACAGGTTTGAGAGGTTGAGGACGACGGTGGCGTGGGTCTATGGATGAAGAGCGAGAGTGGGGTGATGTGAGTTCGCGAACGTTGGAGCTCATGGCAGTCTTGTCATGGCTGCGTCGTGATTTTTTTGCTTGTTGGAATTGCGGTTGGTGATCGGTCAAATCAAACAAACTCAAGTCGATAGATGTAGTTTCATCATCCAAGAATGTCCATCCATTAGTTCCATGGGTTGATGCAGAGATCTGTGATATCCGTTTCGAGTCTCGGTTAGTATTATTTCGACGCAAGTTGTTTGCATTGATGTTTTCTTTGTTGTCCAGGGACGGAAATCCAAATTCGATTGCCTCGTCAAACTTCTGAGGGGACGCCAGGTATACTCGTAGTTTTAATCGAGCTTCCGGGTCTTGGTAATATTGTGCAGCAGGATCAATGGAAGACGTAGACCGATGAGACACATGTCTGCCATGATTTTCGGGACGGTTGATCGCTCCGCTGCCGGCTGTAGAGAAAGGGAGTGTGGAGGATTGACTGGAACTGAGTCCTCGACCAGTATTTCCTAAGAACATTGAGTTTCTATTTTTGGCAAGGGATAGTGTTCGCCGGAAGGAAGGCATTCGTCGCGGAGAGGTAGGTTGAACATGTTGTGACGACAATGCCGTATCGGCCACATACTTGTGATAGCTGTCCAGCGATAGATCGAGATCTTCGTCCTCGTCGAGCCATCGAAAACTGTCGAGAATAGATTCTTCCATTTCTATTCCCGAGTCGGTAGGATCAGCAATGGCGTCGGGGTCGATATGGATGTCGATAATTTCAGCGGAAGGTTCCAAGGTGGAAGGAAGCGAGGAGGGGAATGAGCGGATTGAGGAGCGGACTGAAGAGCGGATAGCAGGAGAAGAACTAGATCGAGATCTTCGATATTGGCGACGACCTCTGCGGACAAATCTGTCGCTCGACGAGTCAGTTCGCAGCGATTGCCGGCGGCGGGCTGCTCTACGTCTTTCTTCGAGTCTGAGAAGTGCCTGATCAGCAGCGTCGGTGATACTGCTTACGGGAGCTGTTTGCTGTAACAGGCGTCGCTCTTCTTGTGAAAATATGGTTTTTTGGATCTTTGGAGGCAGAGAGTGAAAGCATTGCAAGTACTCGTGTACTGCAGTCAAATCGTTCCCAGGCGGAGAACGACTAAGACGATTACCGGTGCCACGAGCGGTGAGAGGAGCAATTCGTCGTAATCGTAGTTTGTGACGAGTATTGCGTTGAATTGGTTGCTGCACTTGATATTGCTGAAGAGAAGAAGTGGAGGAAGACGGCGATATAATTCTAGCGCGTGGATGTCGGCGGATAGAGAGCGGCCGATTTGCAGCAGACTCGCGGCGTGGTTGAGAATGATGGCGTGGATGGTGCTGGGCCGTCAAGAGACGAAAACGCTCAATATTGGAAAAGAACTATAGAATGGAGCATTATAGCCTTGGTTAGCCTGTTAAAAGCGCGACAGACAGACGGGCGAAGGGCGTAAAAAGGGGCAGCCAGGGAATTGACCAGTCAGGGGCGGGCGACAAGCAATAACCTCAACTAGCTTGCCCTAGACAGCAGGCTAGATTCCATGATGTCCGAGGGCTAGCAGCTAGTGGCTAATAGTTATCACTGCCGGTAGGCCTGACCGCGAATCACAAAGAGAAAATAGATGAAAGTAAATGAAATTGCACACAGTTGTGTATGGCTGTTGATATGTGACAAGGAAGGACATAAGAAGCGACGGTAATGTAATATAATGAAAATGACGAGTCGGGAAGTAGTAATGGAGCAATGGCTTCGATGGAACAGGTTTGCTGGTTCAGGAACGAGGGATGGGATGGGATGGAGCTATAGTCAGAGCAAACTATTGGCGCGGCCCACTAGAGAGGACCCAGTCGCCGAAGTGGCTCGGACAGACATTGACAATCTCGTTGTCCGTCCCCCTCTGTGAAGTGCATGACGGTACGGAGTACATAGCGCGCGATATATCATATTCAGATATTGTGGCATGAATCATGATGAACAGGAAGGTGAAGACGGAGGAGGGGAATGAAGATGGTGCGGAAGGAGTGGAAAGGAAGCAGCACGTGATAAGCCCTCAACACGGAGCAAGCAAACAGCCATCAACAACCCTCAATAATCAGCGATGTCGATTGATAAAGCAAACTAGCATTCATAATTGACAAACTGATTACAGAGAGCCAGCTGAATGGCCGAGCCCAGGTTAGTTTCCTCGGCTCCCTTGAGGCTGGCCCAGCTGAGCCATCCCAATATTGCGTTCGGTCATGTGACTGCCGAGGAAGAAACGACCAGTAGACATATGACGAAGGAGAGAGGAAGAAGGTACGAGGGAAAAGAAAGAGGGAAATACACACCTTTCGTTGTACCGCCGGCGGTAGAGACTCAAAGTCCGCTCTGGAAGAGACCAGCATGTCCTGCATGGTGATGCCTCACGCGAAATCGGTTTGTGTCGGTATGCGACTGACTGAATTGATCGACCAGAGCGTAATTGTGTATATGCGTGTGTCTATGTATTGTATCGGAGAATATCGCGAGTGTAAATGTCCGTCTCGAAATTCAATAATGCTGTCGAGGGGAGATGAAGAGAAAGAAAAGAAAAAAAGACCAACTCTTGAGAAAAGACGAAACTGAGACTGAGAGACCGAATAGAGTTCAACCTCACCGCATAATAAGACTTGACAAGAGACAAGAGAGACAAAAAGGGGAAACGAAGAAGTTGTGGGACGAGTGTAAACAGCACTGGCCGGCAGGGCTACACAGGAAAGGAACCACGTAGGTACCAGAGTAACTAACCTAGGTAAAGCGATTGTACGTGGACAGCTCTTTCTCGTGTTACTTGCGAACAGCTGGGGACGCCGATAGATTAATAGCAGTGGAAAATATAGAGATCATCCTTGCAGGGGTAGGAATCGAATTTAAAATTCAATACGAGATTCTTGCTAGCGACGTGGTTTAAGCCGTGCGGTAGTTATACTAGCATCATATGCCAGATCTTAGCCTGTCTCTTCTTTCGACGCCGTACTAAGTCATATGTAGTATGTACAGCAAGAAAATAAGAATAAGAAAAGAGTATGACGGCGGATGCACCGCCAATCCACCAACTCATCCCTGCTCCAACTGACCACAGTGGATGATGCTGTGGAGCTCTCACCCGCGGCTCGCCGAATCCTGACTCTTGCTACTGGTGAGCCCAGGAACTTTGTTCTTGCCGTGAAAGTCTGTTGGCCAGCTAGGTTTGACACTTGCACTCTTTAGGTGGTTAGTGTTTACTATTTAGCGCTTGATTGCTGGTTAAATCTTGGTGCGGAAGCTTGGGCACTGCCTATTGCGGTTCGTATATGAGTCCAGAGTTCAGCTGTTGTTAATTTGTTTCATATCCCGCGATCTTTGATCAGATGCGTGGTTAGTCTGAGTTGATCTCGAGAGCATCGTAGGATCGTGGGTTCGAGGCAGAACATGGCCGTTTATGTCGATCTTGAACAGTGCACTTTCATGGTGGATGTAGATTTATTCGGAGAGCATCCCGATATTAGGTACGACTGTGCAAAGACCATGAGCATCTGACAGACGTCAACAAACCGACGTAGTTTCACTCGCTACGTCCCGATTGGGCCGTTTTCCAGGATGAAACTTGGTATGTTCTTCGCCCGACTAGGTAATGGACCCAATGCCTAGCGTTATCTATTCTCGGAATCCCGGCTTCGCGTTGATTTCGAATCCAGAGAAAGATCACACAGTTCTAGAGCCCATTAACGGTCGGTATTATTCGGACACTGGAAGCGTGGCGGTCCGGCATGGACGCAATCGGTCGAGAAAAGCACATGGGTATATGATACGAAGCATTGAAAATGACCAACCCTGAGACGACGATCCAATCGGCGTCAAGAACCGACTAGCGTAATCACATTCCGACTCTCATCACATTCAGCTGCGCTTATGCCTACAAAGTAGAAGCTGTTTCAGCTGTCAAATTCAGAAATAGTAAACACGGAGTTTCCTCGGCGGCATGAATGACAAGCCCTATCACGCCAAATACCAATGCTTGTTGATTATCGCCTACTAATGCCATTCTAAAGACGGTGTTCTTTATCTCGACAATAAAGAAAAGAAATTACCAACCTTATAGGGCTCCGCCGTAGCCGATAATCCGTTGTGCACACAAACGCAACTAGCGAAACATGAAACAACCCCCAAACAGACGCCAACAATGATTCCGTTTCTCCCTACGGATGGAGTACGGATCTACATAAGTAGTTATAGCCCGGAGTATTTCGCATTTCCGGGCAAAGCACCGATCCTTCTCCCGTCTACTATCTATCTATCGTCGTCCGATGATATGGACTCTACTGCTCCAATAGTCGTCATGCCGACTCGTACGTATGCCCCAACGGGAAGATCCCTGTCTAATAAGCCGAGATATTCCCACCACCTTGTTTACTTAGTCCTGCAGTTTAGGTACGAAGTAGTTGCTACTGATGTATTTACGTAGAGTGTGACCCACTAACGAACTATACAAAACAACATTATTCGCGAGATGCGCGGGACGAAGGATTACGCGCATGAAGTATTAACCATGTGTCGGTCCATGTGTGGTGAAGACCACTACACACATAGGGTTATACTGTCATGAATTAAGACTCTTGACTCGTGGTTAACGCCCAAGCAAAACCGCCATGCTTCACAATTGCATTGCATCATCCGGGGGCTTATCA
Organism: Talaromyces sp. PYS2902; assembly: GCA_023626235.1. Classification (NCBI taxonomy): domain Eukaryota; kingdom Fungi; phylum Ascomycota; class Eurotiomycetes; order Eurotiales; family Trichocomaceae; genus Talaromyces; species Talaromyces sp. PYS2902. The sequence continues at coordinate 71,281 of JAMAGP010000021.1, forward strand.
GGTACAAAGCGTTGCATGAATTACAAGCTGGTCTAGGTCGGTCTGGCCTTTTTGAGGTCGACGGGGATGTGCCTGAAACTTCTACCCATCCCATCGCCGCCCTTTTCTCTTTCTGGGGAGGCGGATTCATGCTTGTATACCGACGGCACACATGTACGTTTTCTATCTAGGTACAGAGCAATTACATAGATATGTGCGATGAGAGCGAGGGGTTGTGTCACACGCCATGCCGAGTCTATTTGTTTTCAAATCTTGAATATTCGCTTTTGTGTAGTAGAGGGGTTAGGAATTGTGTAACTTTCTGCACATGAGCTGCTCCTTCTCCTTGCATGTACGATTACGACTTGTCCCTTCCCTTGTGATAGAAAGAGAGGGGTATGGAAGGGAATTGTGATGTGTAACCTACCTCCTTGCCCGGGTCTCAGTGTCGAAGTTTTTGGTATGACCATATCGGAATAAACCTGACTTCTTCACATGAATAGAGTAATCGAAAATGGGAAAGAAAAGATTGTATACAATTCTGCCCTAACGCCTCTCCAGCCAGAAAAGTCAAAGTCTAATTGATAGCAGTAACACATGCGAAATTTGCCATAACCGAGTGTTCACGTACATTGCAAAGCAGACTACTCAAATTTCAAACTCGACCTGTCTGACGCTGACTCTGATCTTTCCATAATTCCGATAGAACAAATATGCATTGGCTTTACTCCAAGTCCCACATGTAATTTTTACGTTTGACTGTTTTTGACGCATATACACCTATGATGTATCAACAAGCGTACAAGCAGATGGGAAATTAAATTGATGCCTGTCATGAGAGACGGCACATATACCACGTACTATTCCAAGCCAGAGAAACGGGTTTGCATCTGCTGTTTTAATTCGCCCTTGGCTGTTCGCACTCTGTTCCATTCACTTCCATCATCAGGGTATAGTATACACACGAATCAGACCCAAAGACGAAAAATCTACAAAGAACTCAAAACACTCTGCATCGCGACCGTGTTCGTATCCGCCCTCCTCATAACATAAGCCCTAATATCCTGCACCGACAACGCAAAGCCATCCGTCGCCACCGCCGCCGGCGTCGGACGACTTCCTCCATTGCCATTACCGTTCCCGTTGCCGTTATTGGTAGTGGCAGTACTGCCCGCACTCGTAGCCGGACCCCGTAACTTCTCGCGTAGCGCTTCAGGCCCAACGACGAATAAACTGCCGACTTCGAGTAAGACGTCAATCGCGGCTTTGACTTGCTCTTCGTCCTCTAGATCCCATGATTTGAGCAGATTAGCGTACCGGGTCATGTCCTTTGTGACCATTAGACCGCCTGGACCGCTGACTTGGAAGCGACGGAAGTGATCGAGGATTTGGCTGCGGACGCCGAGCGCAAGTTCGGTGAAGAGGGACTGCAGATTCGAGCCGCTGGGAGGGAGAGAGGTGAGGATTGTGTTTTGGAGATGTGTCAGGAACGTGCATATACTCTCGCATGTCTAATACCTAGTTAGATTTGTTGTTCAAAACAGTGGTTGGGACTTACCGGAGTCTGCAACATCTCCAACCACGCCGCGGAGCTATCCTCCTTTGGCCGAAAGTCATTCTTCTTCTGTCCGCCGAGAAGCTTCGAAACCCAGGCCAAGGCGACATCAATTGTCCGCTGCTCAATTGCGTTGATCTTGTCCTCAATCCTGCTCACAACTACATTCGTCTTCTTTTCCATATCCCGACGAGTCGTAACGTTGTTGGTTGCCAGCGGGATAAGTACCGTGTTGATGCACGTCAGCATCAGATGAGTGACACTAATCGCCGTGCGGAGGGTATGCAGATACGTAAAGTCTGGCTCGGTCTTGATATTTTCCTGTGCTGATGCAGCATCCAGCGCTGCTTCGAGACCAATCTCAATATACCCCTCTGCCATCGTAGAAAGCAGCAGACCCAAAAGCGAGGCCACGTCTTTGGGTGTTTCGCTACTCACACTCAACTCCAAACCGCGGCCAACTCCTTCGGCTAACCATTTCAGCATGCGTTTGGCATATGTTACAGATAGTAAACCGTCGTCTTCGGTAAATTCGGGCTCAGCAGGTTTGCCGCTTACGTCTCCCGAGTCACGCAGTCCAGCGACACGGAGAAGCATCTGACGCTGCGTGGGCGTAGAGTCTGAGCTTTCGAGTCTGTACAGATAGGACTCTTTGGCAGATGCCAACAGCTCACTGCCACTTTTAGCCAATGATGCCATGAACGTGGTCGTAGCGGTTTTCTTTCGGCGCGAATGAAACGCAGTGAACTTGAAAAGCAATGATGTATACAGCTCTTCCAGATTTCGTTTTTCGCGCTCAATGTAGGATGATCCGACAAAGTATGGCACAAACAAGTCCTCTAGTTGTTGATCGAGTACGACTGCCGTTTGGGACGAGATTGGGTCAGGCGCTTCAGTCAAGCCGTGAGTTTTGAGATCATCAACCAGGGAATTGAGGTAGCTTCTTGAACTTTGCAATGATCGTAAAAACGCTAGAGAAGACACGCTGTTTGCTTTTTCGAGCACCATTTCAAGTCTCTGCTGGATTGACTGCTGAAACACCCGTTGCAGAAATCGGCTCAAGACTTCATCGTAGTAAGGGAATGCACGACGAATAATCGTAGACTCGTCCTGCACGACAACCTTGACATCATCCACCAACGACTGCAGACTAGGCTCGACACCTGGCGGATCTGCATCTGGATCTGCCAGTTTCTCCCATGCCTCTGCATCACCGCCCACTTCTTCCGTGACCAGTTGACTTCTATCGATGAAGAATTGATGCTGATTGACAAACAGAGCAATGACACTGGCGCCACCGTTGAAATCTCTCAGCACCAGTGCACATTCCTTCATTCCGTCAAAGTTAGCTTTTCGGTAGAAATCATCAAACTGTTTCAACAGATCCTTTTCCAGGGTTTCGGAGAACTTTTCGATAATTTCTCTAGTGTCCTTTTTCGGAAAGTGGTTGCCGTTCCCATTCCCATTCAAGCTCGGAGACATCAAGCCATCATTTGCGTAGTGACCGTTTCCATTCGACGTATCATTCCAGCTCTTCGGATCCAACCTCTGGCTTATCCGTAATAATTGCTTCGCAATATGTGCTGCACGTAGTTTCCCTTCGCTGTTGCCCGACATGCGAAGTGTTTCTAGCTTCGTCACATCCCCTCGGTTGCTAACCTCATCCCAGCATTCAATCAAGAAATGGGCATCCAACGCACGACGCCGCTGTCGTTCGAGTTCTTCGAGTCTTTTACCCACTTCCACCGCAACATTACTCTCCGGAGCGCCATTCGACGATGTGGAAGACGAAATCAGTGCAGCGCCATTCAGCGACGTATCCAGTTTCTGAAAGGACTCAATAGCATGGCTCAATTTCCGACCCAACGTACTCAGATTCTGCGCATGTTGAGCCTCTGCCCTTCTCACAGCGGCCGACAACTCATTTTCTCTAATCTCCAAATCTCCCAATAAATCATTCAAACTGCCCTGCGCGTGCTCGAAAGTGCGGATCAGCGGCTTCGGATCGAAAGGTTGATTCGCTGCAGTCGTAGCAGCTGCAGTACCAGCCGACCGGCGACTGGCGAGGGCGTTGTCAGAAAGCGATTCGATAAAGTCTTTGACTATGTAATCGCGTCCGGAAAAGTATTCGAGTGTGAAACTGGGGCCGCGAGGGTAGAGTGAGCGTGATTGTTGATGCGAGAGGGAGCGTGAATGGGAGGAGCTGGAAATGGAGATGGATGCGCTGTCTGGCATGATGACCCCGCACTACTGATTCTTTAGTGAGACGAACCGAGGAAGCTGTTTTTAGCTTGCAGATCAGAGCAGGTTGTGTGTCTGCTCATGGCGGTACGTATCTCGTGTGGTTGGAGTAATTCGAGTTGTTTGAGGATGGATGCGGAGATGAGGCCACTACCGGACGAGACACAGGAAGATAGCTCCGCCGGAGATTGACATAACCATCCAGCTGTACGCTGCACTGGTGACTTAATTGGACTTCTGCTGGTATATCGTACTCACAAAATATGAAAATAAAAAAATATATATAACTGCCTACAAACTGAAAGATACACGTCATGCCTCGGCAACGTGGCCGATCCGATTCGTCGTGTGCAGAGTAAGACAACGTACGTATCCACATCTCCTGAGCAGCTTCGTCTGTACACATTTCTTTGTCTCTTCTTTGTTTCAATATCCCGCGACCATTCCGCCTGTGTCACATACCATGGTCTCCTCCAAAGATGCAGAAATCTTCCGCGAAGATGCCCGACTTCGAGGCACGAAGCTCTCTGCCGCCGAGCGCGAAAAGCTGCTGAAGCCTTACCTGCCAGAACCGCCATCACCAGTAATGTCCAAAACGTCACAAAAGACGAAATCAAAGTCGAAACAAAAGACCAAATCCACGCCAATTAGGACATTTCTCAAACAACAAATCCATCGCCTTATTTATGTCTTCATTCATCTCTGTCTGGGATTTTATATTCGCATTTCGCAGACTATTGCCGCCGTGACGGATCGCGTGTTGGCTATTACATATTACCATCACCGCTCGCCGGAGCTGATTGCCCGGGATGTGAAGGGTTTGAGCAGGATGCCGGAGCATCTGAGCGTGCTGCTGAAACTGCGCAAGAGGGAGGAAGATGCGCTGCAGACGTTGATGGACGAGACGGCCGAGTTGGCGGCGTGGACGACCTGCGCTGGCATTCCGGTGTTGAGCGTATACGAGCGGACTGGTACTCTCCCTCTGACTTCTCGTGATCCTGAATAAGTGCTAATTGGTGTAGGTATCCTGAAATCATATATCCCTTCCCTCCACAAAACTATCTCCGACAAACTCGCCCTCTACTACGGCTCCCCTTCCCACCAACCTCACCTCCGCATCTGCGCTCCTCATCACACCTCCTACGCTCCTACCCCCCACCTCAAGGGGTCAAAATCAAAGAACAAACCCTCCCTCACAATCTTGCTGCTGTCCCAAACCGACGGCCGCGACACTCTCGTCGACCTCACAAAGACTCTAACCGAAATGTCGCAATGCGGCAAAATTTCCGCGCACGACATTAGCACAAAACTGATCGACGCTGAGATTAGTGAGCTAACCTCTTGTCAATCCACTTCTTCCACTTCGCCTTCCCCTCCTCCTATTGCTGCGGCTGCTGCATCGTCATCATCGACACCAAACGAGTCGTACAGCAGCGACGAAACAGAAATGTTACCATCGACCTTATTCACGCCGATAAAACCCGAGCCAGATCTCCTAATCATTTTCGGGCCTATTGTCAAATTAGACGGGTATCCGCCGTGGCAGATCCGTCTGACCGAAATCTTCTGTACGGGCGACAAGACGAGTAGTATTGCAGCTGGTAGGGAAGAAGTGGCTGTTGAGTATCAGGGGTTCCTGAGGGCGTTATGGAGGTATGCCCGGGCCAGTTTCAGATTTGGTCGGTAGACCATAGACTGAAAAACACGGGGGAAAAGATGAATGTACTATATTGTTAAATAAAAGTATGGGTATACATATCTATATCAAAAATGCATAATGCGAAACAACGAACGCCAAGTCAAAGTCAAAAGCCATAAGAGTGTATAATGCATCATGCCAGGTCTCCATATGCAATGTGATGATATAAACCGTGTAAAACACGCGCTCGCCAGTACTCCGTAAAATGATTCAGGAATGAGTTGAGAGAAAAGAAAACGAGATTAATGATGAGCCCCCTCCCTCCTGACACAATCCACGCACCATACAATCTCCTGCCCCGTATCCGTCAGCCCTTCGATAGCGCACAGCGAGCACACTTTCCTCTGTCTCCCTGAATATTCAGGGTTGTGGTCATGGTCATCGTGGTATCCCATCTCCGTATCGAGGCACTCCACTCCACTCGTTGTCTGTTGGCGCCGAGCACAGTTCACAGCATTACATTCCCATAAACAGATATAACACGCACGTTGCCCGCACAGTTCGCAATCAGCATATGCGTCCAGCATGATCTTTGTAGATGGTTTGCGATGACACACGTGGCACGGTCGAAGGACCAGCTTCGAGTTCATGTTCGTATTGACAGCAGTGGCAGAAGGCATCGTCCGCGGCGAAATAGCGTCGTCTTCATCCGGATCAGCCACCGATAGAGACGAAGTCGAGATCTCAGTATCGTGCCGGCGATCAAAAAACGGGATCATGAGTGTTGGTGGGGGCGGTTTTCTTGAGTGGTGAACTTCAGCTGGCGTAACCGAAATCCCAGAGTGCGGTCGAAGATGTTGTTGTTGATTATGTGAATGAGGTTGTAAGATTCGTCGTTTCTTTGCTATGTCTCCACCTGCTGCTGTTGGCCCCGTTGCTGACATGCCACTCGGCGCGGATTGTAAGTGAAGCCATTGACGCTGCGAGATGGTCGTTGAGATTGTAGCGGGTGCGAGCATGTCTGTATCTTGGATTTCGAATTGGTATTGTAGATTCCTATCGTGTCTCAGCATTAGTAATGAAGAAAAGATGGACAAAATGATGGCTCACTCACCCCTGTAGATTATTGTCTTCTTGCATCCATGGTCTGCCAACGACATCTCTCTTCCGTTTCTTGAGTGTTGAGGCTGTTGTATCGAATTGGCTGGTATTAGTGTTGGGAATGTGCATTGTCGATACGTCTTCTTGTGCTGTGGTGCTGATCAGGGCAGCAAGAGTGTCTGGTGAAGAAGTGAAGAAGAGATGTTGTCAGTCTCAGAGATAAACTAACTGAACTAAGCAAGCAAGCCACCGCGGGCCGTCTTTAGCCTTTTTAGCCTCTTTAGCCTCTTTAGCCTCAGGCACACGCGGAACCTCAACCAATCATTTGGCCCACCCATTAATTTCTACGTAGTACGACTCCACAGTTTGATTAGAGTGTATACTGTTTTCTTTATATACTATAGTAATTATAACTCCGTCTATATGCATCGTTAACCCGAAAACGCATCCAACCGCGCCCGAATAGTCTTCTCATCCAGCCGCCCATTCTCGCCCATGTAATTCCGCAGCACCTCAGTCATCATCAATCGCCGCGGCGCCTTGCGACCCGTCATTAGTTCCCACTGCGCAAAGCCTTGTTCAGCGACGACCTCGAGACCGTCGATCAGGACCCAGGGTGTATCGGTTTCTTCTCTGTAGCGGCGGAGTTGGCGGACTAGGGGTGTGTCGAGGGAGTTGTACGCGAGCTGAATATCATTAGCATTTGATTATGTATATAAGGGAGGATGAAATACCTCAACGACAACACCGCCGGATGGACTGCCCAGCCACTGCAGTGGCATGACAAAATTGGCAGGCGGTTGGCCCTGTATCCTATTCTCTGGCACACACGAGACAATCATCGACGGAAAGGCTAGCTCAGACGGCCACGGCTCATCCGCTGAACGCAGCACGCGGACTGCTGCATTAGAATCCGTATGTGACGACGCAACCCACGAATTAAAGTGTCTCGCCACTTCTTCCGCCCTGGACAACGTCCGGTTGAGGATGAATATCTTTCGACATCCCAGTTGCAACATGGCATATATCGCCGCTCGGGCCATACCCCCTGCTCCAATCACAAGTCCCGTAGTCCTGACAGGACTGATTGCGTTTCGAGGAGATAAATTGCGCTGCAAACACACCATTATACTAATCCAGTCGGTGTTTTCTCCCCACCAAGCTGCAATGTGGCCCGCTTCGTTGCGGCGTTTGGCTTGTTCCGAGAGCGGGTAGATATTTCCATCTACGCTTGCTCTCAATGGCATGACTGTGTTGATGGCGCCAATGGCCTCGGCATGGCGACTTTTGTATTTTAGTTGGCCTGCAACATGGACTCGCCATGGCTGGACCACACTAGAGCCCCCGAAATGGGGATCGTGGCGCCATTCGTCTAGTAGAGCGAGGGACGGCGCATCTGGTATTCGGTAGACATGAGATAGCCCACAACTTGCATATGCGGCGTTGTGCATTGCAGGCGAGATACTGTAAGCCACGCTAGCCCCAAGAATATAAAATTTCAAAGGATCGAGCATGTAGCTCTGAACCAGCGCGCGAATGGCGTCTTGTGATGTTATTTGCGGGTCGTTTGCTTTCAGTGCGCTAGGCGGTATAGCAGGATGTGTCACAGAAGTCAGGTTGCTATTGAAGACCTGTGAGCTCCGTCCGATTGGTCCAATATTAAACGCAATTATCGGTGGATGAGTGCCTGATAAAGCTTTGACACGGTCAACGAACTTCCGAACAGAATCATTCTCCTCTCTTGTAGTGGCCGGTCGGACAATGCGAACGAGTTGACAGCCTAGTCTCTCTGCTTCAAGATAAATGGATAAACACGCTTCGTCCTCCCAGGCAATTCCCGACGAGATGTCCATTGTGAAATGTCCAATGATTTTTGTCATCCCCCTGCTTTGCACAATCTGGGTCAAGCGTGTATGGTCTTTGTCTAAATGTATGGCGAGGTACTCAACACCAAGTCGGAGACCATATTCCAGAATCTGAAAGTACAGGTCGTCATTTTTGACGCTGTCTGAAGCACGTACATCATTTCCCAATGTCTCGGTGTCGATGGAATATATGATTGGCAATTTTGCAATCCTGCGCAGCACAGCAACATGTTTAGCCACCGCGCTCACAGCGTCTGGATTCCACATGTCTATACACAGTTCGATAGCGTCACCTCCAGACTCCAACTTTGCAAGATCAACAGTGTTATCCTGTAAAGCAGACAGCCGCAGTAATACGGCGTGTGTATGTGATCGGCTTTCAGGTGGCGTTTCTAACAACACAAACGGCGAATCCAAGCCCGGATCTGTCGTCGTAGCTCCTGTAATGAATCGCACGAATTGTGTAAAATCCTCTTTGGCATCCTTTAACTTGAACGAGTAGTTGACCGACCGACGATCTGGAGTTCCTTCCTCCAGCGACAAGTCAACCGGAACCCGCTCCTCCAAATTATAATATTCAAAATTCGAGCATGTCCGATGGTATGGATCGCCATTTCCTAGCCGCTTGACCGAAAAGTCTTGTAGCTGTAGCAGCCTCTGAATCTGATCCATGTCCCGCAGCAAATATACTACAGGATTCGTCAGCGCGTAGCGACGGAGATGTTCCTGGATAATGCGCGTCAAACTGCCCAGTCCACACTCTATCACGCAATGCGTCCGATGATTGTCGAGCATCATCTTGAGAACCTCGACATCGCGTCGCTGGAACTCATGACTGCCAAACTTGAGCAGAAACTCATGTCGCGTAAGACCGGTGACTTCCTTGAAATAGTAGTCTTCCGTTATAAACCGGCGATTGAGTGCTGCGGCGGCAATGAATCCGAGCGATCGCTTTCCAGAACCTCGGATGCCTACCAGGACGAGAGACGCATCGGGCGAGAAGTTGCGCTTTGAGGCTGGAGTGCTTAGCACATGCGTCTTTCGCGGGGAATTTCTTGCGGGAACCATGGGAGACATTCATTTATCGTCGATGGTGTTGCATTTTTATCTTGACTAGCGATCAGGACAGGTATGTCGCAATTTATGTCGCAGACTTGTGGAGGACGCGCGCGGCATTTGTGACCATTGGTCTGTCAGTATAATGAATTGACATTAAGAGGAGAGGGCGAAGAAAGAAGATATGGATCAGACGGGTTCTTTCTCCAGAGACATCAGATGCTATCAGCAAACGCGGGGAGGGTCTCGGCAAATCAGTATGCGTGCTCAGCCCGAGTCATGTGATGTCGCTCTATTTCTTACCCTCGTCGGAGAAACACATTGCCGAGGACCAAATCATTTTCTGTATCTGAGTAACTGGCAAGCATTGATTCAGGAATATGACTTGGTGTCTGCAGTGTGTGTTCTAAATGTAGAGTGTATGTAGTTATGCTAGTACGTATCGTACAGTAATTCAGTATGTGGAGTAGCGGGCACTCGGAGTGTCGGAGCGCGCTCCATCCTCGCCAATCTTCAGTCTTGATTAGATGGATTATCGATATCTCTCTACATTGACTTATACCTTCCAGTGACTTGCATTACTTCCTCGCTTTCTATCATTCAAACTTGATCAACACACTCCCATTCTTCGGTTATACAATCGACATCGGGACCGTTGGACCGCGATCGATTCGCCGTTGTTGGACCTTCGGACCTCTCGACCGTCAACTACTCTCGTCGTCACATACGACCGTGCCGGATCACGATATACACACTGCGTTGTTCTTGATTGGAGTTTGCTGGATTGCCATGTACAATAGACAATAATCCATGGATGAGGGCGATACCAAAGGCCCGCGCCGCAAACGGGTCTCGCGTGCCTGCGATCGCTGTCGCACCAAAAAAGACAAATGCGACGGTGCGCGTCCATCATGTTCAGCCTGCCAGGCCACCGGCCAGGCGTGCTCCTACGATCCGAATGCGAGAAAACGTGGGTTGCCCGAAGGATACGTGCGGGGGTTGGAGAAGTTGTGGGCGCTGTCGATATGCAATATTGAAGGGTTCGAGGACACCATGTTGACCTTACTGGGTGCAACAGATCGATCCAGGGGAAGGAGAGACCGGTTGATGCAGCTATGGACGGATGAATCTTCATCGGAGAGCCTCCATGACGTATGGAAGAGCAGTCGGCTATGGGGTGCACTGGAAAAGATGCTGTCACCTGGGGATTTAGACATACAGTCGCCGGTAAAGCGACCGCGGGAGGAAGAAGACGATGGGTCGTATTTGAGTGCATCTAGTCAATGGGGATTCCGAGTCACCAATGCTCAAAATCATGCTACTGCAGTCGCAGGTCCTAAAGTTGTCGATCCATCGTCATCACCAGCTACAAAGAAACCGAGATTATCATCAACCACAGATATCAATTTGCCAATCACACCTGGAAAGCTGAATGCTAGTCAGAATCTATCACTTCCGGCGAACACTTCTGGGCTTGTTGAAACATACTTCTCGCAGACTCACCCATGGTTTCCAGTCATACCAAAACACAACATGCTCCGTGCGTCCTACATGTACGCCAACGGCGCAAATTCGGGCAATACTTCGACAAGTTCAGGAGATCACGCCGCTCTTTGGGCAATTCTGAGTTACACAACTGGGCAGGAACATTCTGGTCTAAACACACATGATGCGTTTATACACGATCCACTTGCTCAGTCCAGGGAGTACTATCACATAGCGCGGAATCTGATTCCATCAGAGAAAGAGCGCTTTGATCTTGGACACGTACAGGCTTTGTTGCTGCTGACTCTAGTCAACGTTGGATTTGAAGATTGGACGGCAGCATGGCTGCTGAGTGGCCAGGCTGCACGCATGGCAGAAGCAATGGAGTTGTCTAAGTCTTTGGATTCCCGCAGGTCGGATGAAACACGCCAAAGGAAAGCAGTGTATATGGGATGCTTTGTCATAGACTCAATCCTTTCGGTGCGGCTTTCTCGATCGCCTTGTCTACGGTCAAACGATTCGGATGTAGTAGGGCGACTTGATGAAGATGGTCTCGAAGAGTGGAACTCCTGGGTCGACGTGTTGCCTTCACGTGCAGCTTTCGAGAGCAGGAATGCGCCTCAACGCGGTCCTTTACTGGCTCTGAGCTGCTTTAATCGATTATTCGAGCTTACTAGCGTTTTAAACAAGATTGCGTGGGAATTCCCACAAACAACAAACGCTCATGTGTTTATACAGAAGATTCTCCTCGACTTAAAATCACTTGATGACCGGCTTCCTGCAAATTGCCGTTTAATCAACCCCGAAATTGACGAAGCCCAGAATCGATCGCCTCTGTTACTTCATCAGAGCTACTTCCATCTAACATATACAGCTACACTACTTTTCCTCTACACAAGACAGCTAAATCAAGGTCATTATATGCAGGGTGCCAATAATACTGCCATTGATGGAATTGAGAAGATCCTTTATCGAACGTTGGACGTATTGTCGCATCATGTTGAGAATTTTCAAGCATGTGGAATCCCGCCGCTACTTGAATTTCCATTGCGATCAATCCTTGAGTCTGTCTCGTCGGTACGGTCGAAACTAGAATCATCGGGCTTTCCAGTGTCGAAGTGGATAACAGTATTCTCTCAGAAGCTGAATGAAGTGTCTTCGCCGTGGCCTGTGTTTCGGACGCTCAGCGAGACAATCAGCTCTCTTCTTTTCCATCCATCAGAGTCTTATACCGTACCTCAAACTTCGGCTGGAATAGACAATAGCGGACACTACAGTTCTCACGCAAAGGCGAACCATACTGCCATAGACAACGGACACCGTGCTCCCGTCGTCCAACCCTCACGATTGAGCCCCAGCGTGGCCAAACAGTTTCCCCTGCAGACGGAAATATATAGATCAACACCAGAGTCCAGTATAAACGGCGTGCGTATACCATCTGGAATGGACAGCAGCAACCAAGAACAAACAGCCGCTCATATTCTGGACAAGCTGATGGGAAGCCAGAAGCCGCCATCAAATGCAGATTCCAACATGGGCCAACTTCTCAATCAACAACAGCAACAGCAACAGCCCCAGGCCGGCTCGACTCCCGACTCGGCAATTATATCACAACAAAACCTCGGCTCTGGAGGCTTCATCGGCCAGCAAGCCGGTAGATCCTACATGACCGACGAAGCTTCCTCATCCCCCAATGATCTGGACTCCATTTTTAAAGATCTAGCATATATAGACACGACGGATTGGGCCAACAGCCGACAAGAAGGGCTTCGAGAGTTTGGATTCATGGATGACAACACGTTCCAAGCATTTTGCCATGATCCAGACCGACTGGTTGGATCACGGCCTCTAGTCCTGCCGACTGCCATGTCGATTGCGGATATTTGGCCGCCACCAGGATTCTTTCCAGAGACTTTTCAGGTTGGTCAGAAGAACGATCGGAGTTAGTGATACCCAAAGAGACCAATACCCAAAGAGACCAATATCGTGTTTCTACTTCATTCAAATCGAACATCGTATATTCGTAAAGCTTATAGTAAACACTTAATACAACTGACGCTCGGCGCAACTATCATCTCGAATACATGCCTCACAGGACCTTCAACACCCCCTTGATGAAGGCCTAGAAGGGTATAGTATCTCAAGCCCACCCCCTCGTCCTCGAAAACGCAAAAATAGGCACAATACACAACACAACTCCAGCCACCACAACAGCCGCCTGAACTCCAAACACGACGCCCACACCATTGCGCGCAATCCAACTAGCCTGGAAATAGCCCACCGAAAACCCACCGCAGGTGCGCCACATGTTGAGTATTGCGCTTACAGTGGTGGAGTGCGAGGGGTATTTCTCGAGAGCGAATGCTGTTATCGCTCTATCCATTCACCAGCAGTCAGTACAACAGTTTTTACTTGGGAGCGGAAATGGGAAACATACACTGTAGTACCAACCATACCCAAATTAACCATAACCCAACCAAACGCAAGGCCCAGCCAGGATTTCTGAAAGTTCAAGGTCAGCCCATACGTGACTAGACCACCCGCCAAACTGGCAACGGGGATCCAGACACCATGGAGTCTGTACTCTGGTCTCCAACCTGGTATTGTCGACGATGTCATTTGGTGTTGCTCACCGCCATCATGATGAGCAGAGAACGAGACGAGCGCATCAGCGATTTGAAGACTGCTGTTTTCGGAGGCTGTTCTGCCCAATTCGTCGTTTGCGCTGTTTTTGTTTCCGGGGGCGGTATTGTTCTTGGATTGGTAGTGTCTGTAGATCCATTCGTTGAAGAAGTAGCCAACTACATATCCTATGATATCCCACCAACGTTAGCATTATCCAGATACCTAGATAGTCAGGTATGAGTGACGAACCACTAACAGCCCCAATAACGCCCGCAAACCGCATAGATGCCGCCTGAATCTCATCAAACAGATACGGTGGTGAATGCAAAAACGTCTCTACCGTCGCCGTGATTCCAATGGGCCAGCAGAAATTGATCATCGTCGATATGCCCGTCAGCAAAAGCGGAAGTCTGAATACCAATTTGAGCAATGTACTTGATTCGGAGACAAGGGCCGAGCGTTTGTCGAGGTGGGTGTTGTTGTTGTTCAGACCGATGAATGAGTATACCCTGTTCATCATTGAGTGTTTATTATTACGATGAGAGGTTTCGTCGTCTTGGTGGTAGTAAGTCTCGTAACCGCAGAACATAATCAATACAGTCGACAAGCCATAAAGAGCAGTCAAGACACCGAACGATACAATCCAGCGATACTGGCTTGCGACGAGTAGGTAACCTGCTATTGCGGGCCCTAAAAAGGGTCCGACTAGGAATGCCGTTGCCCTATATGGTTTTTTTTTTAGTGAATTGAACACCATTTTACACAAGTTTGAAAGGGCGTACCAAATATTGATCATCCGCGGCCAATCCTTTGGGTCATACATGTCGTGAATGATAGACAGTCCGACGACTTGGGGCACAGTGCCGAAAAGACCCTGAAGAGACCGGAAAGTGGTGAAGACGGGGTAGGAAGTTGAGAATGTAGCGCCGAGGACCATGAACATGGTAACGACCTGAGTCCAGAACCAGATGGGGAGTCTAATAATCAGCCTTTGAGACTTTGAGCACCGTGGAAAGAGGATATACCTTCCATAAGCCTCGATAAACGGGACAGCAAATATCCCCCCAAAGCCCTGAAGTAGAATACCATAATTCATACTCGTTGCGGAGTAGTTGATACTCACCCCCCAATCCTCGGCCTGGGTCACAATCAACGTTGCACCCCAAGTCATTGCTCTACAAATCCATCAGTCCCCATGATCAAACACCGAAAGATGGAGCGTGGAGGTCATACCCATCGGCAAGCAGCGAACTAGACATCAATGCCGCAAACAACAGCCGCTTCTTCGCAACACTCCAATTCCGCGGATTCGCCATATCGGATGTCGAAGATTTTCTCAAGGCAGCCTGGTCATCGAGAGGTGCTAGGAAGTCCTCTCTGGCTTTGGTGGAGGTTGTTGGCTTGGTTGTCATTTCGTGATCGGTAGTCAAGTATTGGAGGAGCCAAAAAGATGGAGAGTAGAGATATAGAGTGTATGTACAGACTCAAGCCAGAGATGTCGACATATACATATGAATATACAAATCGGTAGAAAATGAACGAGAGAAGGGACTTGAGTAGGGAAAAGTTACGAAAGAAAGAATCTTTACCAAGGAACAACTTCTAACTTGCGCCTTGAATGAGCTTCTCGGACAGAATTCGAGGACAACAACAGGCCAGTATTTATCGCATGTCATATCACGACAACCCACATGGTCAGAAAGATAAACCAAGAAAGAACCTTTGATCTGAGTCCTCTGATCCGCAAATCAAATCCTGTCGCAATCACGTTAAAAGCCACATGGCGTGGAAAATAAAAAAAGGATAATTCCCCCGACGCAGCTATTTGCAGTGATTGGCACTTGGTCCGACTCGAGATGCAAGAAACAAAGGGGAACAAAGAACATGTACGAAAGACGAGCGGCGGAAATTGACTTTGTTATCTGTATGGTTAATCGCCGTACCTGGGATGGGTCGTATTCGATGTGAGCCAAACATTTAACGTCGAAAGAGTCGAGGAAAGGGGTGGAAAAGTGATAGGGAGGAAAGCTAAGAGTGATTAGAGTGTTAGGGCTTCGGAGTGCGTAATGGCTCGATCCGGAAGGGCTGAGATTGTAGGACATCGGGTTTCGCACTGACTAGCTTCTTGATTAGTTTATTCCCTAGTGTCAGAATGATAACATGCTAGTCTACTACGTACGCAACACCCAGTCGCGAAATATTCAGGACTGACAGAAATGTGACCTGACATCATCCAGTGTGGTGCACTCGTCTTTCGTGTGCTGGTAGCATTACAAACCTTGACACCGTATCTCCGCGGTCGCTTGATACTGCTACTACTCCGGTCCTTTGCGATCGATCCAGGGATACTCTTCCGGACTTGGACATTGGTGATGAAAGGGATTCAGAAATAGACTCGATAATGGTCTCCCAGGCCACGGCCTAGGCGCATAATCTCTGTCGGGTGGGCCACCAGCGTCAAGCTGGTAATCTTTTATCCATTAAAAAGTACGTGGCATCGAGCTAATCAAAGAACTGCTATGGTATCACAAAAACTTGGTGGCGTGTACTTTGTCCCATTTCGGTGGATTACTCGTCCATCCAGGGATACCGTAGGCTACGTAGGTACTTTTAAAAAAAGTAACTCCGACTACAAAATCCGAAAATCTTCCGTGGCAACAAGACCTGGAAAAGAGGAGAGCATGGTTACCTAGTTCTTGAGAGGGGGACGCAAAAAAAAGAGAAAAGCCAAATGCATCGAACGTATCATATCGCATTGATCGACGCTAAGATCTCATCTCATTCCTTTTGACTGATTCGATAGTCTGTTTGTCAATCCGGTGTATCCGACGCAATGGTTCGGTCAACCCACGCTACGTACGGAGTACATATTACACGCTACGGCATTAGTATCTGGTATTGAACCATGTGCTTATTCTAGGGATCATACGTGTGTTATTTTTGGCTGGTTAAAGAATTTACACACAACAAGGCTTGAAGACATGATATGATGGCTTATGCCGGGGAATGTCCGAGAGACACGCATGGGTTTAGCCCTAATTCCAAGTTTCCCGCCATTTCCATCCCTTGCATTCCGTACCATACTCACACGCGGTCGAGGTCTGATAACCTGCCACGCTGTTGCATGGTTGCCATGCTGTTTTCTTTCCAACACTTGATTCAAAAATAGACTGGATGGATGGTAGCCAGGCTGAGATAAAATGGCCAAGTTCCACATTTTGGATTTAACTTTCGCAACGAATCAATCACACGCGAGAAGAGCTCTTGAAAATGTCACCATCTGCCGGAGCGATTCTGGCCTCTAAGGTTACTGTAGTAAGTAGCAAGTAATTCGGTGATTGAGTGAGTGAAATTCTAACCTCTGTCTGCAGACCGCATCGTTGAGCTTTATTCCCGTCGCCGTATACTTTGACCTTTTCTCGACACTGGTCAAGATCGGGAGACCGGCTACTTCAAAACAGATTACTGATTCTCGGAATGAGGAAAGAAGTCAGGAAGAGAAGGAACAAGCGCCACTGTGTAGGTCACGCCTCTAATTGTGTAGACTTGACTAACTGTGATTTAGGCTACCAATTGACACGTAAGAGCTACTTGACGCCAATGGAGAATTGTACTGACAATAGCAGATGACGTTCTCTACGCCATATCGTCAATAGGCCTCGTTGATCTAGTTCAGGGCGACCAATTCGAAGCGAACGACCTTACCCGGCATATGGTTAGCATGCCTTCAGCACAACATGGCGCTCTTCACTTGTAAGCATATCAACATCTTCAAGAAAAAACAACAGCTAAGTGTCCAGCACTACCGAGCCAATGTTTGCCGGCGCATTCCTGATGCGAAAATTAATCGACACGAAATTCGAATATCCTTTTAAAGCGCTTGACACCCCGACCCAATACGGCTACAAACTGCTCGGCCAAGAAGACCTCGCAAAAGAACATACATACTCTATCATGGCGCATCAAGGTCGAATGGACAGCTTCAACCACTTCATGGTAGGCAAATTTGGGAAGTTTGGTAAAATGCCCGAGCGCGTCAAGTCATTTGGTTATGACTTGGATCGAGCGGTTTCCGGAACCGAAAGCGAGATTGTCTGTGTTGATATCGGAGGCGGACGAGGCGAGATGCTCCTCGAACTCAAGGAGGCATATCCTGCGCTCTCAAAATCGGCTTTGGTGCTTCAAGAATTCAATCCGGATATTGGCAGTGTACCGGAAGTCACGCAGATGGAATGGAACTTCGCAAGTGATGCTCCGCAGCCGATCAAAGGGGCACTCAACTATTCATTAACTCACATCTTTCACAATCTACCGGACCTAGACGCCCTGGAATTAATGCAAAAGGTGTCGCGAGCAATGGCGCCCTATTCGCGGTTGCTGATTCATGAATTTACGAAGAACAAGAATTACGGCAAGATGCATGCAACTATGATTACTTTGTATGGCGGCAGATTACGATCTAGCTCGGAGTGGAAGAGACTGGCATCGTTGTGCGGGCTAAGGGTGGCTTTTGAAGCATATCCAGAGGCGGGAGAGGGCTTGATCGAGATGAGAAAGCTGTTTCCTTAGTAATATTCAGAGTTGAATAATGACCGTGCGTTACATTCTCAGTAATCTACAGAATAATCAAAATTTAGATTTGGAATTGTCGAACAATATCAGGAAACGGCGTATGTTGGTCGTTGTAGTGACAGTGACAAACCCTAATACCTAGCACTAACCAGGACGGGAATTTTCGACTCGGACCACATACGACAGACACCTCATTCGATGGAGCTAAAATGATATACATAAATAGTGCGTTCAGTGTCACCTAATCACGCGCGCTAATTCTAGTTTGTAGATAATCTGCAAGGGCAATCTGTTAAGACCTTACTACGGCTCTTCGATCGCTGCCATCTATCACATTTCTACCTCGTCACATTAGAGAGAAGTAGAGCTAGATAGGACGTAATAAGACCTGTGTATTCCTCTCCAAAAGTAATACTCAGTAATTTTATTTTTCCGAACACGCACTATCTTGGCAATTCATCATGCATATGCACCACATCCCTGTCGCACGAAACAAGCGATTTGCGCTACTATTTGTGGTCGATTCGCAGAGTGCTGTAATGGAATCGAGACAAGTTTGGCGACACGCCACACTAAGTTCTTTATAAAAACTTTGACCAGTTGACTATTGGTCGAAGGCTCCCGTATTTTCTCGCCTTCAAGGAAGAGCTGGAGCGGTCGGATCTCGTCTCTCTTGCCGACCTTGCCTAGGGATATGACAAGCGTCGTATGTAGAGTTTCACTCGCTACTAAGTGATCACAAGCATCCTTTTAGTGACTAATGACCGGAGCCAAGCGCGACACTATTGACCAAGTCAAACGAGAATTATCTCGGAGTCCGGCATCCCTTGCATGGAGAAGATCACCTTTGCTATAACCACAATGAGCACTACATGCATTCCTTTCCGAAGTATACCGCTCGCCTCTCCAATAAACGCACGGAGGAGCATATCAAAAGCTTCTTCCTTATCCATAACAAGCAGAATTCATTCATTCTCCTTGGCACTCCTCTCTATGGCGGGGGATTTGGCCAATATGACAGAAGCATGGTCCATTCATTCATCCATTGCCCAACCCCTAGCAGGCTAGCAGCCACCCAGATTATGATGCAGACGCATACACAGTACGCAATACGTACTTTGGTCCTGAGCTACGTATTCATGCACATCATAATATCTTCCCTCTTATGACCCATCACACTTTTTCTCTCACTACCAACAGGGTGTCGGGATGTATCTATCGCTCTTTCGAGCACAACATCTCGCGTACTTCACCACTTCATACCTCCTCGTATAACGAACCCTTAGCGAGTCCCACATGTTCGTGCCTGTTTTCTGGTATTTCTAACTCTGATTTAATGATCTTCAAGCTTCTTTAAAGTTTGAAACTCAAATGCAATAATCAACTCTGTTTATGATTTTGGCTCTGTCGTCCTGATTAAGAGCTTTGCGTTTGACTTTCTTCTCCGGATATAAAATTCCGAGAGTGGTTCGTGATTTGGGATTGGTTATGCATTGGACTAAATAGAAAGGAAAGCTTTCACTCAGAGCTGGGGTAGAAAAGAGGAGTTACTTCTTCTGTCTGTCGTCCGCTTGCGAGGATAAACTGTTGCAAGATTTTCGGTTGCTTGTACACACTTCGAACAAGATGGATATTCCGCGGCCAGAAGAAGGAGACATTAACGAAGGTGAGCTCTCAGCTACTCAAATTGATTCGATTTTCAGATGCTAATTAATCAAAAGGCACCGATATAGTCCGCGCTTGCTGGGTACGCCGATCCCAGCATTACTATCTCCTTTCCTTTTCCGCCTGCACTACATACTAAACTTCACAGGTCCTCACCGGCTTCGTTGGCGTCGTTTTAATCTTCAGATGTGCAATAAAGACATGGGTCCGATGGGCATTACCTCAAGTATCCGCACCAGGTAGAATATGGGGATTCGAAGATGTCTTCTTCTTCCTTGGGTATACCGTGGATATCTTGCATATGACGTTGATACAACATAGGTAGTTTTGTCCTGATACTTCTTCATGTACTTCTACTGATTTGGTACTATGCAGTTATAAATGGGGATTGGGACGACACTTTTACTATTTGACGCCTCAAGAGAAAGTGCAAGCTTTGAGATACGACTTTGCTTCTCAACCTTGTGGTATGTACGCGATGCCCTGAGTTGATAAGCAAGCTAATCGATATAGCCGTCGCTGCTGCCATGATATCGAGAACAGGAATGATGTGGTTCTTGCTCTCATGTTTCGCCAATAGCAACCGACGACTACGCATCTCGATTATAATTTGCATGATTATCCAGATCGTCGTCAACTCAATCACGATTGTTCAAATTGTGGTACAATGTGGACCGAATCCATATCACGCTGTAAGCCTAGGTGATACTTGTCGATGGTTAGCACTGTTCTGATTGATGAAAAGGCCGATCGGACAAAATACTTTCATTACATGTGGGATCCTCTCCCGAGTGATGGATCGGTCAAGTGTCAGTCGCCTCATGTTCAGACTACTATTGGATATGTCCAAGGAGGTATGCAGTATCGCTTCATGCATGCTTTCGTCTTTTGCTGATCTTGAATTCAGGCTTCAATACAATCATTGACATGTACCTCGCCGGCATCTCAGCCTTTGAACTGTGGCAATTCTTCATTCAGACCTTGCAACGAAATCCCGGTGTTTCGGTTTGGGCGCAATTCAGCAAGATTAATCCTAACGTTCGGTCTCGTCGGATATGGCAGACATTGACTCTTTCTGGGTACAACGATTTCATGAAATGATAAATAAGCATTTAGCTGACTGTTTGACAGACCGCTCGTCCTTTCAGGAGTTGCTTCGATTGTCAAGACTTATGTATGTATACCAGTTTGCATAATTGGAAGATATACTGACAACGACACAGCTTCTCCAATCACTAGGCGATAGGTTTGATTTCACCTGTTCGTCCATCCTATCTTTCAATCATAACATCTCTAACAGACCTTGACAGACAACATTGTCACCTTCATTCTCTGGGTCAAGTATGTTTCCCGCCTCCACAGCACGCACTCATTCCTAACTAGAGCAGAATCGAAAACTACGGCATCCTAATCGCCACCTGCGCCCCCGTCATCCGACTCTTCCTCCGCACATTCGTCGACATGAGACGCGATGGCCGCTACGGCGGCTACCCCTGGAGCCGCTCTCGCTCCGACAATCCACACGACTCGAATGAGAACTCTAGCGGCAGCGGTAACCAACAAGACCTGGAAATGAAGCGACGAAACAAGCGATTCAACCGCAGCCGAACTGGAAATGGCAGTGGCGTCGATCCGGATAAAACGATTGACTCGCTGTTTGATGATAGCTATCTTCTGACTACGGTAGATGATGAGGTCAAACATATCCCTGGTGCAGCAGGTCCGTCGCATACGATCGATACAGTTGCGCGCATGCCATCGCCAAGAGATCCCCGCCACAGCAACGGAGCCGGTGTTACTGTCAAAACGGATATTGTCGTTGAAGTCGATAAGGAGTTTGGCATGTCTGGAGGCAGTGGGCCGACTTCCTTGTCAAAGGATGCCCGTTCATATCCCACATTTACGCCGCAGGATACTAAAAATCGGGTTGAGAGGCATGCTTCGGCTTATGCGTGGAGGCCTCCTATGCAATAATTGATCCTGCAAACCTTGATTGAGACGACGGCGTTGAATTATGTGTCTACATGGTCATTTATTTAGGAAAATCTTTTTGGGCGTTGTTTGTGTATGTATCATAGCTGTACCCTGTGATATCTCGGTGTATATAATAGGTTAATGATTTGTGTGGTGGTCTTTCTTGAGATACGTATATACCTAGGCAGTGCAGCACTACGTTTTGATGTAAAAACGCCTCCCACGCAAAACGTGGCATGAAATGTGGAGTTATACCAAAATGACTTTAAGCAGAGATGAGCCATGTGCATATAGAGACGTCTAAAAATCCCCACTTCCCCGAGGTTTTGTTTCATTCTGTGTTGCGTTACACCTTTAGAGGCCAAGAATAACGGCAAGCTGACTCTGTATTCTCACCGTTTCAAGACACCATGTCTTGTGAGCCAGGAATTGGAGACATAGTTCATCTGGAACATCCGTCTGGTTCGAGCGCAAAGATAGCAAGGTACGTCAGAAAGTAGCTCTGAGCGTGTTCAAACGGGCTTCAAGACTTATCCTGGACCTGTTGTAGGCTTGGTGCAACGATACTTTCACTCTATACACCACGAGCCGGTGAAATCCTCTGGCTGGATCCAGAATGGCCGAAGCCTACTAGCGGTAGCAATAATGGCCATGGCGGTATCCCGGTGATGTTTCCAACTTTTGGCAACGTTCAAGACGAACGAATTATGGGAAAAGGAGATCAGCGGGACATGATTCGATGGATGAAAGACACTCCTCATCATGGCTTCGCTAAGGATTGCGTATGGGACTTGATCACAATTAATGATAACAACAATGACAAATGCGATTGGTCCATTAAAGAAAACGGCGAAAGTCAAATCGGTCATGATAATCTTTCTTGTGTAGTGTTACGACTACGCCCAGCTCAAGTTCCTGCCGACTTAGGAGGCTCCTGGCTGAGAGAATCTGGAGACTGGGAGATTTTGTACAGGTAAGCAGGAAATCATAGAGACTGCATTCCTACTCCAGTACTGATCTTTTTAGAGTCTCACTTCAAAAAGAGGGGTTGATTCAAGACCTATGTGTGAAGAACAGAAATACCAGAGAAGATATCTTCGGTGACTTACATGCGAAGCTGTTGTTCCATAATTACTTTCGAGCCTCGGTGAGCTTCTAACATCGGCCTTAGATTTCCGCGGTACTGAATGGAATTTGTCCGAGTTTTAGAGTCCAGGCACCGTACGACTTTTTGGAATCAAAGATTCTAATAATCCTTTGGAATCAGAAGCCAGCAGCCTCGTCCAATATTCTGATAATATGTTTACCTTCCCGGTGCCGGGAGGTGTGGATGAAGTGTTGACGATCGAGGATGATGGTAGTATGGACGTGATCATGGAGGACAACATGCAAAAGACTACGGCTCAGTTTGCTATGAGGGCAACCAATTTGCCAGACCTAGGTAAGTCAGCAGAGAGAGATTACTTATAGGCCCTCAAATTTGCAACCCAAGGAAGTCTGGGAAGCTGACGAAGACATAGTTATTTGGGCACCACGTGTGAATGAACAAACAGGCCAACCAACAGTGGAGCAAGAGACTCGTTTTGTTTGTATCGAGACAGGAAAGGTCGTCGAACCGTTTGCCGTTCCCGCTGGGAGCTGGATGTTTTTCCGGCAAAGTTTGTCAACATAACAATGTCATTTGAGGGTTTCCAATGCGCTTCATGAAGAAATTATCGGATGCACTCAATTCTATTACTCAGTCAATCTTGGGCGATATTTTTTGTTATTTGAAAAGCCTAGACCTCTCGCATTGGGAAATATCGACATAGCCATGCCCGGCATGATCACTGGGCATCTTGTGGTGGCAGTGCCCCCAGGCTGAGCATACAGTGGCCAATAGTATCGGAAAAATATTGAAGCTTTATTGATCCCTCCTCTGAAGAGAATATGCCCAATCTGCAGGAAGAGCCTATGGCGCCATCCTCTGTATTATTTTGATTGGCGTAGGAATACACGTCGCGTTGCCGTCCCCCAAGCTGTCGCAGCTGGGGTCGGCGCGGCTGAACGACCTGTGATGGTGAGATCACATGAGAGTGTCGTTTTTAGTACGAGTTGGCGGTTCCAGTCGTACTTAATTTCCTTCTGGCCTTTATATTGTAGCAGTTACGACTTGGCGAATACCTCTGTCAAAGAGAGACTGGGAACAGAGGAAGCTTTTAGTCCAACTTCTTCTTGATTTCAGTCGCAAGCCCAAGATTTAACGAGCATGGATCCCGTATTCTTCACTCGTTGCTACTCGCCTGCTAGCGTGGGTTCTTTCACGAGTGGCAAACTCGCCGTGGGAGGGAGAAGAGAGAAACTTAGCAAAGATGAACTATTAGACGAATTTCGCAAGCACAAATTCCTCAGCAATAGAGAGCCGACTGCGCTAGTTTCTGTAAGCAATCTAATTATCCGTACTCTGAGCTGGGCATTGGTCCAATGGTGTGGGAAAGATGAGGGTAAATATCAAGCCGAATCACTACCAGCTGATGAAATCTTCATCGCTTTCATTGCTGTACCGGCTCAGGATAGTGGCATTTATCATCATGCTATAGCTCTGGCAAGGCAGCTTGGAGACGTGATCGGAGACATGGAAAAATACCAGAGTGAATACATCTTCGAGTGGGAAATACCGCCAAAGTACATACTGCACACAGTTTCCCTGCAAACCCTCATGGACAACGGTCTCCGCATTGAGAGATATGTTGATGGAGATGGTAGAGCTCCTTCCACACGTACGCTAAGAAAGCGACTTGCCAATTATAACTTTGGCGATCCTGTTTACGAATACGAAGCCGGGCTGGATCTCGGGTTTATGGCGAGATGTTTTGGAGCACGAGCACCGGTTTATTCTATCGCTGAGCAATTCATCGACAATTTGTGGTATCTCCCCGAGTCCAAAATATCCCGCGAACAAATTGATGATGGTGTACACACAGCCTTTGTTGACTGGTGGCTCACCGAAAACGATTCCGTCATGGAAACGCGAATACAAAGAGTGGGCCTCTGCGCTAGAGAATTGCATGATTGAAGACTACGTATTCTTATATGAGGATATGCTCGCTGGGATATACTCTGATCGAGGAGAGATTGATCAGCAACTCAGTAAAATCGAAATCAGGCACAAGCTCATGAGAAAAGACATCGAACGCACCGCAATCAAGTTGGGTTTGGGATGGAAAGATCGAATATATACTCTGTTTTACTTAGGGCAGCTACTCGCTCACATCCGCATGCTGAAACTTGATGGAAACAAATCGAGACAGTTTGGCGGTGGACTGAAGCACACGCCTGCTAAGCGTGTATCTTCGCATGCGGCGGTTTGGCTGCCACTTGTCCAATTGTTTTTTTTTTATTTCTATGTTCACAAAAGATTGGGCCTCCGACTATGATGTACAACCACGTAGAACACATTGAAGATCCTGTTCATCTTATCGTCCAGGGCATTGCTCGTTAAAATTAGTAACTTTGTCAAAGATTTAGCTGATTCATTTAATATGACGTATCGTTAACCACGCCGCCAAAGTGCCTCGCCGAAATGGAATCAAATCTCTTGTTGGTAATCTCTCCTTCTTGTGGCTTAGGTTGTGCTCAGCCTTGGATCCCTGGGCATGCACGGAAGTTTAGCTAAGGTATTTGCCAGTGACCGGATAACGCGACAGCCTTGCGAATGGCCATAGTTGATTACCCCGCCATCTCCTGAACAGTAGAAGCTTTACCTGAATATCCGAGCTCTAGCAATCTCGCCAGGTGTAATCGCTCAAAATGCGCCCACAAAACCGAACTGAGTTCAGGATCGCGATTATCTGCGCTCTTGTATTAGAGGCAGAAGCTGTTGAAGCTCTCTTTGACGAGACCTACGACAAGCTTGGCAAGACTTACGGCAAACGACGTGGAGATGCAAACTCATACATAAATGGAAGGATTGGTAAACACAACGTCGTGCTTTGCCATATGCCAGGAATGGGGAATGGAAGCGCTGCTAGCGTGGCTTCAAGCCTTCAAGTTAGCTATACTGAAGTACAGCTTGCACTAGTCGTTGGTATTTGTGGAGGGGCTCCAAATCCGTCCACTGATCAAGATATTTTCTTGGGCGATGTCATTATTAGCAATGCTCTGGTTGAATACGACTTCGGCAGACAATATCCCGGTGGCTTTAAGCGAAAGTCAGATGCCCTCAGAAGACCAAATCGAGAAATTCGGACACTGCTGGCTGCTCTTTCGACAAGTCGCGCGCGCGTTAAGCTCCAAGATAGAATGCTACATCACCTTCACAAGATCCAGCAACAAGGCACAAGTTGGCAGCATCCCGGGTCTGCCGATGTTCTCTTCGAGGCTTCCTATCATCACAAGCATTATGACTGTACTGCTGGGTGCTGTTGTTTAGACAGTGAATTGACTGTCGATATTTGTGAGGAGGCATTAGAGAAGAACTGTGACAACCTTGGCTGCGATGAAAATCGAATAAGCCGTCGCCGAGACAAAACAGGCAAGGCATCTATACACATTGGAAAGGTTGCGACTGCCGACACAGTAATGAAATCCGGAGAGCACCGTGATACAATTATCAGCAAAGAGAGGGTCATCGGTTTTGAGATGGAAGGAGCTGGAGTGTGGGACAACATCTCCTGCATCATCACTAAAGGCGTATGTGACTATGCGGACAGCCACAAGAATAAAATATGGCAAGCTTATGCTGCAGCAACTGGTGCTTCAACTGCCAAAGCCTTCTTGGAGTATTGGAGACCTGTTGACAGAGAAGGTTAGTGACAGCAACATAAAAAAAATTAATCATACTAACAAGATTTCTGCATGATCGTTTGCTTAGAATATCTTGTCGAATACCCATCGCAGTCAGTGATCGCGAAATTGGCCACGTCTGAGGCAACTTCTCGTAGCATTTCTACGAGCCTTCAAGTCTTTCAGTCCAAGATCTCAGCCCTGAATACCCCTATTCAAGGTATACAAAACACTATATCCGGGTTTGAGGCACGCTTCGAGACGCTCGAGACCCTTATGTCACAGCTTGTGTATCAGCCAGTCTTCAGTGGAAGACAACAGGAGGTGAGTAATCTAGCCTACTGACATAAAATGCATTCAAACTCATCATACAACAACTAGACCAATCCTGCGGTGATTACTAGCCGACTCCTTGGAAAGCCGGCAGTTTTGAAAGATATCTGTGACGCTATCGAAGTCCGGCAAAGACCATCATCAAGTGGGATGACACCGGCGATAAATCAGTATTACGGCAATAAAACGTTGAGGAATTTTAGCGGGAGACTCTCGTGCATGTGCCGCTCACTCAGACACTTCCAACGTAAGACTATTGTCCGTGGCTCTCTGGCAATGTCTTCTGAAATGACCACCGAGTGGCATTTGCCTGGCTGCCCAGCCAAGCAGAAAATAAGAGACAAGAGCCAAAGACGCAATTTCAGTTTGACATACACTGGGCTCCGACATCTGCTGAATTTAGCAGTCCAGATTTCATTCACCGTGAAATCGGGCGCAGGAGGCGGGAGCTTTAGCCCTGGTTTCACGTACTTTCCAACGGTCGACTCAGAAACTGCACCAACCTGGAGGATGCTCCATCTATTGATGTCCTCTAGCTTTCTACTAGATATTGTATCATGGAAAAGATTCTGTTCATCGGTAGTTTCTTCGATCGTGACATTGTTTCGAGCCAAAAAAACTTCTCCACGAGCAGTGGACGCTAAAAATAGGTCACTGATCTATCTTTTAACTGAATGTGTAAGTTTTAATTGAATACGGAGCCAGTATCCCAAAGACTGATGCAAAAATTTAGGTAGCTATAGCGCCCGAGAGTCATCAACAGCTTTTGCTAGGTCAAGCTAAGCCCGGCCCTCTGCTTGAGCTTCTTGATTACTTGCTTCTGAACAAGGCCCCAGCAAATGATTATGATTTATTTGGCAAGTGAGTCTTCCGTCTCAATTTTATATGGTTAAATTCAACTGAGCTGACTGATCATGAAGCACACCAATCAGTAATATGTTTACATTATCTTCGTATGATTATGGCTCCAACCCACAAATTATCCTTGCTGCAGAAGCCATTCTACAATCAGATATCGAGGCCAATGTGGCATGCCTGACAGACCCATATTGGTTCGCATATTCAATGGCCTTGGGACAATCAGGAGAATATACAGAAAAAGAAGCCCCTGCAGCAATACTTAATTTCCTTAGCTGTTCGACTAGGGTCGCCGAAGGTTTGTACGCCTTGAGTTAGAGAGAAGCGAGTGGCCTGTTAAATGATTTCTAGCATATGGCTGTGGTCCATTAAGCCTAGCAATTCTGTCCAACAACCCCGATCACGTCGAGTACTTGGTGAGGAACTATCCTGCAACTCTCGTTGAGCGAGACCTTTTTGGGCACACTCCGCTACATCTCGCTGCGGACAAACCATCATGCTTACGAATTCTGGTTACAGCTGCGGACACCAGAATCCTCAACGAGACAGATAGATCTGATGAGCCCGGAAAATCTGCCTTGGAAACCGCCGTCTTACTGAGTGGGCTACGCTGTCGAGAGCGCATATCCGGCCGCATGTGCCGATGTTGCAGATGTGCAGAGTGCGTGGTTATTCTCCTCAACGCCGACTGCGCGCTGCCCGTGCCGAAGAATTTACAGGAAATATTTCGGAAAGCCTCTAATCGATGTGAACGAAGATACGTACGCCACATGAAAGACCGTAGAGACAGATTAAAAATGCTCGCCCTGGATAATCTTCCGGCAAGGGAAGTAGAACAGCTAGGTCTAGCCTTTGACCGTGTTCTTGATTCTCGTGCATTAAAAGTCGTCCATATGTTACAAGAACGTGGTGTTCATATCCCTAGAGCTCTTTCTGTCACGAGAACAAAATCGTTGTCGGTCTACCAAGCACTTTACACGCCCTCAGATGCCGAATTATTCTTCCGGGTTGGATTTCACGACACTGATTCGTTGTGCAACGGCAACAGTGAAGCGTCAATTTTTATTGATCTACCTAGGTTGACTTACCTACCATATTTTCATTGGCTCACGGAGCATGGAGTCTTTTTCTATGAACTCAAGTCTTTCAATTCAGCGATGAGCATATTCACAGCTAACTATACCTATTCGAGACTTGGTCAATACTTCCAATACGATATGACTCGGGGACATGATGACGAACTGTTACCATTGTTACCTGCCGCCCCTTGGGTCCACAAACTCAATGCTGTAGCACTGTCAGTTAACATTGCCGATACCTGCGATTGCAGATGCTCTAGCGAGGGCTGTACCCCGTTCACATCACTACTCAAAGGTATGTTACCTTACTACTGTGACTTGTTTTCCCGAATGATCGTCGTCGCAGGGAATAGCGCCGCAAAGAACACAGAGCTCCCACCAGGGGTAATCCGGCATTTTACCCTATTTCTTAAATATTTTGGCAGCGACCTCAAGGTTAGACACCATACTGCCGCTCTTCGGTTTTTGACCTACACCGCACTTGAGATTCCGCATACCTGCTGTGAGCCTGGCTATAATTCTTTGCCTGAGTCTGATCAAGATGCCGAGGAATTCGAGAACGAACACGCATATGAGCTAGAACTGCTAGAACAATTGATGTGTGACTTCGAGCGACAAATCATTGCAATATTTCGCGATGACGATCAAGGGATTCTTCATCTCATTGATTTCTGGGAACGCACCTGGACGAGACGAATGAGGGAAATCCTAGACTGCCAGGAAGGAGATAACCTGGGAGATGAGGAGAGACGTAAGGCCGAGGAGATCGGGGTGGTATGGGATGAGCCGAGACCAGAAGCACCCAAAGTGGTGAGTTCACCCAAATTGTTGCAGAACCCTTACCATAAGGAGACGCTAGATCATTGGATGTACAGGCTGGAGAAGATCGAAGCGGAGTGCCAGTGAGAGAGGGGCAGGGGGAATGAAAACATACAAAGATCGATATATTTCATGTCTTTACCGACATTTCCGCCACCGAAGTTTCCATTCTTTTTTGGTTTCACTTCATTTGTTCATTGACCGTTTCGTCATGATAGACCAATTTATCTCACCCAGGTATACTTTAACGTACTAGCAGATTCAGGATTGACTCTTGACCTATATGTATCCCAGTCGATCGGGCGTAGGTAGTATGTGCATGGCACAATGGAGTTGCTCTCAATTCTGGTGATATTTGCTTTCGTTCTGCTTCTCATGGGCAACGCCACATATCAGATCCAATGGCTGGCTGATTACTGATTTGACAACTGTCACGAACTACTGTGGGTAAAGCCACAGGGCTACGTGGCTCGCCACTCGTAGTTGAAGAGTGTGCGGAACAGGGTGGGAACTCATGAGAACTGTACCGCAACGACCCGTGAACACTCAATTGACACTTCTAGCGCCATGTATGGCGGTGGTAGTATGAGCTGAAAAATTCACTACCTTTACGGACACGGTGGATCGAGTTCGTGAAGAAGAAGATCATCTAACGCACGTTAGTCGATAATGATGATTTTATAGATTAGTACTAATCTTTGCAATGCCACTACGCTGAAAAAAATATATTCAATTTCCAGCTCAGCAGGGTCGATTTCCTCAATTAATCAAGGCTTGCAACGTAGATACTGGTGGTTTATTGGAGGAGGCTTGATCTACCAATAGCCCTGCAAGCCACCTATGATTAACTAGAGCAAAGTTCCGTGCTGGCGGGGTAATACGAACGGATCCTGAGAAAATCCAAGCAGTATCACGGAAATGAAGTCCTTGATGGGAATCATCCGCAGTGCGGAGGCTGGCTGAGTGTCCATCTTTGAAGACACCACTTATGCGAGTCCAATGACAGGCAGAGTTATCATCACACAGCAGAACCATCTGTGGTAAAGGTGGAAATGAACCGAGTCCGTTTTTTGCGCAGGTATATAGGATCTGTCGCTGTAATAAATACAACATATAATGATAGTGACTCCGCCTCAAGTGCTGATATTCCGAAGTCCTAGATAATAATCCTACCTACGCAGTAACTTAGCCAAAAAGTAAAATGGTTTTCTCGACTACCTCTCAATACATACGGCTCGACCTTGGCCCCAAAGAAGGCAATATATATCTATATGCTGAATGCGACGATGGCGATGACTGGAAACTCAGCAAAATCTGCCTTGACGACCACCTTGGGATCAGCCAGAGCTGCAAAGGATTCGACACCACGTCAGAAAACACTGCCTCAGCCCAGAACAAATTATTGACTTCATATTTCTTGCCAGGCAGCCTTTTTCTCAGGGATGGATCTGTGCTGTATGGAAAAGTCCGTGAGGAGTTTGGTGGGTGGGATACATCCATATACCTTGACCTTCTCTTCGACAATGACGCTGGAGTATTGAAGAGATGGGAATGATAAGTGCTTCTCCTGTGAGACTGATCAGCTTCAATTTTTGACTATTACAGGCCAAATTCTCTAGTGGCAACGGCAGGGTTGCTCGGCGCCAGTAGTGACGGAAAGTCCTTGACAGGGCTTCTTCTATCCCCCAATGGCAAACTGACTACTTCTCAGCTATTGATGGGTGGAAAGTGTGACTACTTTGATGTCACGAATGAGCGTGGAGTGCGACCCAGTTCCAACGGCAGCGTTGAACGCGTTTATCCCCTTCTTCACGACGAAGTCGAGCTAGTGTTGGGCTGCTTGCTTTTCGAAAATAGAAGCTATGGGTTTGGTAGCAGAAGCGGAGCCGTCTCTCTGCGCAAATATCTTAGTAATTCTCAGGGAACCTTAAAGATGGAAGAGCCGTAAGTACACAGCTTATCATATCAACATGGCGTACTTATCCCGGTCTCTCTAGAAGCCAAGTTTCGTATCGTGATCTCCCCGCTACAGTAAGAACGGACTTTCAAAAAGAGTTACCCAATGTGGCATTTGGCCTTGCCGGAAAGGATTCACTAGCCGTACGTAATAGAAATTCCGCCCTCGTCTGAGTGATCGCTGACAACATACTTGGAAGAATGAGGCAACTAGACCTTTCGCGCTATGCATATATACCGCTGTGATGACTTGTGGCGCCGTCCTAAATCGGATCATATTTGGGAAGGTAGGAATTGGATATGCAGCTGCTCTTGCTTTTAAGGCTGGATCGACTGTCAAATCTGCTACCGGTCCCTTTGTACGAAACCCCAAGATAAGTGACGAGGTAGCGGCGGTGGCCATCTACAGGGTTCTGAAGAAGGAGATTCCAGCTATCACTGGGATGACGGTCAAAGAGGTTTTGCAAATGTCGACTGAGCTTCACAGGGGTTCATACGACGAAGCGAAATATTTACCCCCTTACAAAAATTACACTCTGCAATCTGCAGACCTTCGTGACATTGACAAAGCTGTATTCGACGGCGCGCTGGACGGATGGGGCCGGTATGGAAAGCACCATCCTCTCCACGAATTGACTGACATCTTATAAGGATCATAACTTCGGTTGAAAAGGCCCTTGCTGAGGACGTGTCCGAGGATGACCTCAAGCATATGTTCGATGACAAAAAACACGATGGAGTAGATCTCCTTAATCCGCCCGCGACAGGCGAGAATGACTATCTATCCGATTGGGTACAGAGTATAAAAGACATTCAGGCTGAGCTGTACCTTCTTGAACCGGATATCGGTGCTACCGCCGAAGAGAGTACTAAGAAAGCACTGGAAGCTATATCTGACGGACTTGATGGACTAAATCAACTTCTCGATTTCTGGCCGGATTATAAAGGAGATGATGAAACCAACGAGAAGCGGACGTCAATTATCAGTTCCGCCAAAGAACTTATCGAAGATGGAGTTCGGGACGTGAAGAAAATAGATCAGGATAGCTCGGTCCTCGATAAGGTTAATCTCCCTGGAATATTTATGTTGTAAAAATAGGCGTGAGCTAACATTACTACTATTTAGGTGCTTACGCTCGAGGAAAAAGTAACTGGCCTAAAAGCCAAATTTCAGGAAGAAACAAACGCAGAGAAAGCTGAGCTAGACAAGATCAAGTCTGAGCTGCAAACGGTGGTTGAGAAGATGTTTGCTGATTGGAAACTATATCAAAGCGCACAAGGCGCATTATTGGTCAAGATTCGAGACTTAGGGAATGCAGAGCTGAAACACGGTGATGATGCATTCATTCAAGTAAGAATAGCTACTGTACTGAGTTAGAAATTTGAGTAAGACTGACTAAAGTAGGCCGGTGTGACATGGTACAAGGATCTTCTTCGAAGACGCACTTCTGCCCTTCAAGAAGCTCAGAGCCTGGCTGACGCGGCAGCAGCAACTTACCTCCAGTCTGAGAAGATTGTGGTCGACCTACAGGCTCATCAGGCAAAATTAAACAACGTCAGTAAACGTCGATTCTCAGTCGATCGTGAGATTGCCAAAGCAGAGATGATCATTAATGACCTGAAAATCATGATCAACGGAACAAAGCAGCAGGAAGATCGAATTCTGTCCGTTACTGACCTTCTTTCATCCACTTTCAATGACTTGCGGCACGTTGGTGAGCCCCCGTATCATCGACAGGATCGGAAGATTGAAGATCAATTGTGCACGGCGGTGTTGAAGGCCCATCGGGAGTCTTTGATTGATCCAGCTTTTGTCGGCTGTGCAAAGAAGGCCGTCACGACGATTCAAAATTGGTTTGATGATTACATGCCCAAGAGTGTCCAGGATGAGATTGATGCCATTACGAAGAATGCATTGTATCATTCATAAGCTACTGACAACGACGACGCTGTTCCTCTAGTTGGTGGAGGTCGATAACGTTTACAGGCCCCTCGTATTTCAATAAGATTATGAGGCGTTCGAATTCTAGGTCTCTATGGTTTGACGTTGCGAGTTGTTTCCTATGACTCATCTAAACAGGTACAATTGATGTTATGATTTGCTCTATCATATGACTCATGTCAAACTTAACTTCAACCCGCCCATCATCATCATAGCTCGTTCCCATTCAAAGAACTGGATCCCCTTCGTAGAGGACGACGAAGGCATTGTATTAACCTCGTGCACCCCGTTAGCCATCGCAGCAGTATGCCGCCGTTTCCTATCGTCCTGCACTCCAAGATCTCGTTGTCGCCAAATCATTTCGATGACTTTTCGGGCCGGTGTAATATTCTACGCAACAATTAGATCCGTTATTCACAATAAAAGGGGTAAAGGAGGACATACACCATATCGTTTCAGTTTCTCTGTTTCTTCAAATATCTTGATTACTGTTATTTGGTCCTCTTCCGTTGTAACGCAACATCCAGCAATGAACAGCGGCCACAGGGGCAGTGCGGCGGTGCGACTGATGCGGTTGATATTTTGGATCATGGGATCTAGTATTCCACGTACATAACTGGTCTTATACTCTGTTGATGTAGAATCAGATTCATTTGACCCAGTTTCTGTCGCAGTAGCAGTCTTGAAGAGATCTGGTCTCTGAAACCTCGAAGCGCACACCTCGTGCAACAACAGTAACGCCCCTATTCGGTTTGCTTCTGCAATAGCCTGAAACTCAGTTACAGTCCGCTCAAGCAGCCCGTCTTCCTCTGTCGCAAGTGTATAGAAAGGCATATTGTCAACTCGACCATTACCAGCCAACGGAGGCGGTGTCTGTTTCAACTTTTCCAAAGATATACGTAATCGTCGGACCTGTTCTCGCACGAATGGCAAGTCGGCTTCTACTGATTCCTTGGATTCGTATTTCCAGGCGAGATCCGCGACCTCATTAATGAGGAGAAGAAGGGAGTTGCTGAAGCCCATGTATGAGTCGATCTGATCGAGGTCCTCGAGTGGCATAGCCAGAGACAGGAAATCTGTGAGTTTCGAAATTGAAGGACAATCTTGCGAAGAAGTGCTTTCGGTGGTCATAGACGGAGCCGTCTTCGTAAACGTAATATCATCCTCAACTCTGAACGCCGTCCGTGCCAAGACTAAATGAAATGAGAAATACCGGCTAAAAAACCGACTCACATCCGACGTCCTACTACTCTTGATGAAAAAGTCTTGATACTGATTGATTAGTGTATGAATACCCTTCAAATGCATCACCCATGACGGTCGACAGCCATCTGTAATCTCGAACCAGCACAACATCAGCGCAAGACCAAGAACTTCATCGATTTCTGCATGTGACATTTGCCTCTGTCTTCTCTGCTGAAGGCTAGACTGTCCGCGCTGTAAGCTTGATATCAAACAACGCAAAGCTTTATGTCCATGATCAAGAGCAGCGAATCGAAACCGCGGCTCGGCAATCTGTAGAATTTGTGCCGACACGGCTAGTGTAGCATGATAAAGCCCCTCGGATTGCATGGCCATGGGCAGAATCAAATGCCGATATGGATTGTTTTTGGCGTCGTCCAGCAATGTGCTCGAACTGCAGACTACAGATTCGTAGTACGACAAAAGCGCCGAATCGTAGTCGAGCGTGCGCATTTGTCCCAGTGTGGTGGTACTCAAGACCGGAAGTGAGAGTGAGAGTTGCCGATTCTCATTCGGTAGCACGTCATGCGTTTCGTAAGTATCGTTTGCGTCCGCTTCTTCAGCCATACCGGCATATTCAAAATACAGCTTTACGTCGTTCATGGTAGTATTCAGAAACAGGCCGCGATTGCTACTCAGTCTTGTCGTGGCTGGTATCTCTCGTTGATCAGACCCCTGACATCTAAATTGTGAATCATCCTTCCGCCGACCACTCTTGGACCATACGCCCGCCCGCCCATGACAGACACCCTTCGACAGGGACTCTTCATGCCATATAAGTTGTAGACCATAGCTGCAATTCAAGCCACCTTTTATGCACCTTTGACACTTGGGTCGCCGTTCTAAGTAGAGAGTAAGCTGGCGGGGCTCATATAACATTACAAGAGGAGCGGTTAGACTCACCATCGCATTTGATCTTGCGAGATCGACAGGTTCTGCAGCCGGTCCTTGTCCGGGTAATTGGAGCTGTTGAACTGTGGGTTCTGTCGGAAGTCATATTGCGCTATTGCTGCATATTCATAGCATGTATCATCTAATGCAGTGTAGTGTTATTGCGAGTGTTGCCCGCAACAGACTCGGCCGGAGGATTGATAGTTATCTATGAGATGTGCTCTGATTGGCTGGCATAAGCGGGGCCTTGATAAGTTCATAGAAATCTATTGGCTCACTGATCGATGGAGTATTTTTTATGATTGGCTAGATCAAAAGATAAAAACGCGGGGAAGCGCCACTTCAAGCTAGCGTCAACCTTAATTATGGGAGATTCAGCCAATCAATGACTAGAGTCACTCGGCATTTCTCCGAATGTTCCCACGATTCCCACGATGTTCCAGAACTTCTAGAAAGCTGAAGGAATTGATTGTTTATGTTTTACTAAAATGAGGTTCATCTTAAACTGATCATTCTATCGACTATGCACATGCTTGACTTGAAGAAGAAAAGAGACAGACTACAGCTTTGCCTTCACTCTTCCCTCACGCTCCCTCCTCCCTTTCCACCCCGTCAACTCAGCCAACTCCAACTCTGGGTCCAGATGCGCCAGATTGTTCGTATTCACCGCCTCGCCCGCCCTCCAGCGCCAGCTGTGCACAATACCCGCGTCTAGTTTGCCCTCAATATGATCTGCGATATATTTTCCCACGATCGGTAGAAACTTAAATCCGTGTGCTGAACCACCGGTCGCAATCAACAGGTTTTTTTGAGTAGGGTGAGGCGTAACGAGAAAATGGCGATCGGCTGTATCGGCGTCCCAGCAGAGACGGGTATAACAGAACGGGCGATCGGCCAGCTGGGGAAATACTCGTCGTAGATTGCGGCGCATTGTTGCCTCAATTTCGAGGGGCAGATCGTCTGTGGGAGACTGGACAAAGGTGTGAGGGATGGAAGTCGTTATTCCCGATACCGGGTCGGTTGCATTGTTTGTAATGAATTGGCTATGTGCCATTTTGAAAATACCATCTTCCTGTGGAGGGAAGAAATACCCCAACTCAAGATTGTCGAGGATTGGAAGGGAGGCATACTGTTTTGTCTCTTCTGGGGTAAGTTGAATGTGCGCAACAGAATGACCCTTGGCTGTTAATTGACCCTGAAGATCAATCAAACTCGGCATCCAAGCACCGGCAGCCAAGATGACAAGATCCACCTCATGAACCGTGCCATCCTGCGTAACCACACCCGTACACGTAGTCCCATTAGACACATACTTCAGCTTCCTCACATAACCCTTATCACCACTCACAAACTCAACCCCCTTCCTCTCCGCCGCGAGCGCCATCCTCCTCAAAGCCTCACCAGACTTGGCCCACCCAGCCGTCGGATTCCAAACGTTAATATTCCACCCATCCAATTTTCCTTTGACCAACGGCAGTTTATCTCGTATGTCCTCCGGCGTCAGAATCTCCAAGCCTTCCACGCCGAGCTTCTTCGACGTCTCAACTGATCCCTCCACAAACGGCACCGAAAGCTTACATGCGCTCAAAATCCACCCGGGGACATGATACAGTCCCTCAAACATGTCCCAATCATGCCACGCTTCAATGGACTCAATCCCCATTTTGCAGTAAAGAGGCTCATTGTAGTCGCTGCGAATCACTTTGCTGATATCGGTCGACGCAGCTTCGCATGATGGGACCGCGTGGCGATCGAGCACGCGAATGGAGTTATAACCGCGTTGGGAGAGGTGGTAAGCCGTGGAAGTACCGAAGGCGCCGGCACCGACGATGAGGATTTTTGTGTCTAGGGAGATTGTCATGTTGTGTGTATCTCGATACGATTCAATCGTGATTCTATGAGGTGTAGCAACAAGGATGCTTATTAACCACCTTCATCAGCAAGGCAATATTCTATACTCATCCTACAAGGAGTTGTGTTTCAAGAATCAGCTGACGGTATCGCATCATCAGAGTACCGGACCAACGAATCTCGCTTCCAGCTCCCTCCAGCACAATTCCGAAATTCTCGCCACGATGGTTCTGCATTGATAGCTCCCTCTTTTTCACACCGTCAAAGTGGGGAGCTATAAGACCCGCTCCTAAAACCTACTGTGTAAGCATCGAAGCGTAAGTTCATCAGTTACATGACAAAAGTCCACACTCCATACATCTTTACTGATTTGTGGATTGTTCCGCTTCTTGTCGGCGATGGCTTATCTCTTAGAGTGGGGCCTGCGTGGGATGAGCTAGCATAAAGACTAGGGCTGCGGCATAATATCGGAGTCGCTCCGAGCTTCCTCTGGCACTTTGGCTGCGTGTGCGGGGATTGGCCGATCGGACTCCTCACGATCAATGATCATAGTGAGAATCGACTTGCAATGCGACGCATTACACTCAAAACAGTAGGTAACTTGATGTGGGAATCTCATCAATAGGTTTTGAGGGCATTGGTATCTAGAATTTCAAAAGAGCTAGCAACTACCTAGGGATGTACGTAAGGTGACTATACGAACTTGATTTTTCCTGCCAGGTGGAGCTTTCCTTTTTCAGCTGCCGCCGCTTTTATGGGAGCGCTCACGGTCCCGCTCACTGAGTAGATTTCAGTCCGGGCTCATGCTCCCTGATTACCGGCGCCTATATCGACCTTGAAGACAAAATTCGTATTTTATAAAATTTACATTCCCGCACTGTCTGCATGCCTTTGAATTTAGCATCCAAAGAAGGTGTGAAGCCGGGCTCTAAGATAACAGTTCCTCCTGCTATTAGCTGTGGCCATTAATGGACATGTTTTACCCTTAAGCCAGGATCTGTTCAGGACTTACAACAAGAAGAGGTGTCTTGCAGTGGTACGGAGAAAAAAACAAAGGTCATATTTGGGCTAGCGACGAAATTAAGCTCATATGTTGTTTGTACCAACAATGTGACAATTGTGATTGCTTATCTCAAAGCTCAAAACCTTCTTGCTTTTCCCAGTCATACAAGAACCGAGTCTCGACCTTTCTACCAGCCAACCCCTGAACCTCAACTTCCACAACCTCCTCTGGTACTAGATCCACAAAATTATCTTCGAAAATTGCATCCTCGCCTCTTTCGGATATTGGTACTGCCAGCATGACGCCCTTGACAGGTGCATTTGAACTGAGAAGAATCTTGTCGCCCGAATCTGCCACATGAGCCGACACAATAAGTTCTCGGGAAAGCTGGATATACTTGAGAGGTTCAGGCCAGGAAACCCACCTGGCCAAACGCTCCCCAGTGGAAACAGAATGTAAAGAGCCAACGATAACGGTATTTTCAGCATTCGGAATAGAAATATTGGTGATCTCCAATGCTTGATTAGATGGAAGATCTAGACGCTGACTTTCAATCTCGGTTGGCAGGGGTTGTCGTTTTCCAGACTCAATGTCATAAGCACGGATATTGAGCATAACATCCAATCGTTCCAGAGTACCATTCACAGCCCAAATGTCCAGCGAGTGCTTTTCTGGTAAATATCCGGTAACAATATAGGGTGGCTGTTTGGTGATGATGCGTGACATCCCTAAAACCACCTTCGCTAGTGCTCGCTTTGTGACGTAAAATGCAGGTTTTGGATTTAAATCAACGTCCACCAAGGCCCAGCTTGCGCCCGGCCAGATATCATTCATTTGCCATACCAAGGCACCCGCGCAATATTCTTGATCGAAACCTCTAAATTCCCGACGCCAGCAATTATACGCATATGACATTGCCTCAGCTTGAAGGAACTGAGTACAATAAACAAAGTCGCGTAAGGGATTCATACGAAAGCGAAAATTCTCCCCCATGTACATCGGATAGCGACGAGTGTGTCCGGGTCCTTTGTCGTGATTGTCGAAAAGTCTTGATTGAGCATGTCTCTCCGACGGAACGGTAATTGCTCTGCACAGAGTTCGCAGCGACGGGCAGGACTCAAAGCCAAACTCACTGATGAAGCGAGAAGTATAATTCTGATAATCCTGGTACGGAGATAGTTTACCATGCCAAACTAGACAAAACAAGCCAATATTAGTGTTCGCTGTTGACTCAACTGTCAAGATGAAACCAGAAAGAGCTCACCATCCCAGATATGCGTGTCTCCTACGGTCGTATCATTTGAGAACGAACCACCGTAAGGACTACTTGGCCAATAGGGTACATCACCCCCCAGGCTTTTCACGAGCCTAGGTAACAATCTTTCATAGATCTCTCTGGCAGGGAAATTAGTTTCGTTCCACGGACCCTCCTCGTCACTCATATCAAGATCCCAGCCGAATCTTTCAGCCAGCAGATAGTCTTCGTTATTGCCGGCCCAGATAACAAGACTTGCATGATGCCCAACGCGTTTTAATTGCGTCTCTGCTTCGACTTCTACATTTCTTAAGAAATCGGGAGATGCCGGGTAATTTCCACATGCAAATAGGAAATCTTGCCAGACCAAGAGCCCTTCGCGATCGCACAAGTCATAAAAATCGTCAGACTCAACAATACCCCCACCCCAGACACGAATCATTGTTTGGTTTCCCGATTTTGCTAATTTGAGCCATTTTGAATACCGATGACGGTCCATTCTTGGGAGCATGCAGTCCCCAGGAATCCAGCACGAACCACCCGCAAATATGCGAATGTTGTTGATTTCAAAAACAAAAGATCGACCCTTTGAGTTCTTCAATGGATTTTGGACCAATTTCAGTCGGCGAAGACCGATGTGTTGACTTTTGCTGTGCCCGTTACCCAGACTCACGGTGACCTTGTATAGAGGTTGATCTCCGTATAGGTGAGGAAACCACAGCAATGGCTCGTCGATGGCGATGGTCATATTGAAGTTGCCATTCACCAATTCCACGGCATCTTGTTGTAGGAGTTCGCCTGTAGGGCTAAAGACTTCGACCGTAGCCTCCGGCTCTTTCTCCGAGAATTCAACAGAACCAACCACGATTATATCCGCAGTCGTCAGATCCTCACTGACTTGTTGTCTGATGATGAATTCGCTAATTCTCTGCTGATAAATCTGCAAATACACTGGCTTCCACGGACCAGCAGTGTTGATACTTGGACCCCAATCCCACCCCTAAGATAGCATTAGCTGCTGTTGTATTGTTATTCAGTAAAGGTCCTCTTACCCAATGATACTGAGCCTTCCTC
The DNA here is from genome assembly GCA_023626235.1 of Talaromyces sp. PYS2902. NCBI lineage: Eukaryota > Fungi > Ascomycota > Eurotiomycetes > Eurotiales > Trichocomaceae > Talaromyces > Talaromyces sp. PYS2902. The sequence goes on from JAMAGP010000021.1 coordinate 112,105, forward strand.
AAAAACAGTCTCTCCGGCCCCCCAAAATGCACGTCACTCGGGTTCTTGCATTTGTATCCAATGCGATCTTTCTCTTCCCTCGCATACGCAGGAGCATTTCGAAACCTTAGTTCAAGAACACTCTTTCCGTCCGCGTGCTTGAGCAAATGAGTAACATCAACCCTATGACCAATGTGCATATTATTGCTGAAAAGAATATGGTGTCCATTCAAGTAGACGTCAACGACTGTATCAAGTCCTTCAAAGACAAGGACAGCCTTCTCATTCTCATTTGACAACTGAACCTTTGGTATTTCCGATGTACGATAAATCCAGTCTGCTTCATTGACCCAAAGAGACTTAATTTCATTGCTATCAATGAAAGGATCATCAATGAGATTGTGTCCAAGAAGATCAATGTGTGCCACTGTAGGAAATTGGGTTACGGGCAGGAATGAAAGAGCAGAATCATTCAGATTACTACTCTGTTTGAATTCCCAACCCTGATCCAAGGTAATTTGTGTCATCTTCATTCACGATTGCTCCCGAGAAAGAACGAAAAGAGACTGAAGCCAATCTAAGATAAGTTTTTGCACTGATGAATAACAGTGTCACTTTGGTATTTACTGATCGCATTTTGTATTCGAGATAGAGCAGTCGCTCAGCCTGCTTACGACTAACTAGATTTAGAACGGGGAACTAAGAAATTTCTCCCCGTGCCCAAACCAGCAAAAAAGAGCCGGTTCAATCTAGTCGAGAACCTGTTGGATCCCACTAAGTTAAAAAGATGTACTTCTTCTAACTTAGGGCGAATTCGCTCTAGATCCAACAGAGCCCACCCGAAACCTCATTCTATCACTGGCCTGGTATTGTTGCAACCCTAGAAAAGAGAAGGGAATTTCAAAAGCGTTGGTGATTCCCTAGAACCGAACAAACTATCCAAAGCTTCCTTCTAAGTTACTGTACCTAATTTAGAACACGTAAGTCACTCAAAATATTTGCATTCGTTCTTCAATGAAACTATGACTCGCTTATGATATTGACTAAATTCAGTTTGTACGAGTCATCTGTTCCGGGAAAACGGGGAAACAATTGTCGAAGCCTAAATCCTGATCGTTGAAGAAGGCGAAATCAAAATTGTTGAAATTAGTACCGATAATTTCAGAAGACAAATCTCTCTCCGTTTGTGACACGAGATTCCATAGAACAGTCCTTGTAGCATGATGCATTTCTGGCAAACTTTCTCGTGAGGCTTCTGATGAAGCTGCTAGATCTGTATTCATTTGACCATAAGCTGCATGATTGTTAAAGTCATTTCTACGAGGAAATAAATCATGAGGGCCATCAAAGCCAGCACGATTTGTGGCAGCGAGCACTTGGCGTAGGAAGGTCTTTGCGCGGGACGCAGTCAAGCTCCATTCCTGCAGTTTTGCTAGCGTATTCAAGGTCATCTCGACTTGCTCGCGACATGATTCCTGTCTCACTCGAAAGTCAACGATGTTGATCTTAGGTAATAGCAGTAGCAATAGAGGTGTCATTGCAGCCTGGTAAAGGTACCAGATACCATTTCCGCAAAGGACATTGTTGGTGAACTCGCAAGACGATATGTCTTTTATTGTTTCCTTGGCGACAGTCCCACAGATCTCAAGGGATTCACAGTCTTCGATGGTCAATTCTTCATAAGGCAATCTCTTCAGAGCGCAATTGAGAAGTATTGGTCGATGTAAAAGCATTCTTTGATTTTGGAATTTCCAGCGCATCAAAATGCTGGTAAGTTCGATTCCATATGTAGCAGGTTCATGAGTCTTAAAGATTGGATCTATGTGGTCATACCACTGGAGAAGCTTCGTATCGAGATTTCTGAGTTCACCATAAGGAAGCAAAGGGGAATGTGCAAGCGCCTCTTGAATTTCTGTGGCCAACTTGCAAAACGAGATACTTTCTACGAGCGGCAATACTGTGTGCGGCTCTTCCTGTGAGCAGTTTAAGTGATCTGTGAGTAGCAAGGGCTCCGGTATTACTTACATCTGCAAGTCCTCCCTGCGGAAGTTGAACAGATATTGCACGACCCCATCGACCAAAAGCAGGTCGTCCAAGGGACATACAAGCCCATGTATCCAAACAAAACAAGGACCACCAGATTCGTCGTCTAAGTTCCAATGAAATAAAGCTTGTGGTCTTCTCTACAACGCCTTCGAAATTTTTGTACAGCCCCAATGATGCCGCCATCCGTAGTGCAGCCCCCAGTAGACAATTAGCCATATTCGGCTGGTTCAGGTAGTGGAGGTAAAATCCTCCGATCAGGCCGAGTGCCTGAATAGTTTCGACATGATGGTCGCCGAGTGAGGCGAGGTTAAGATAAGTCATCGATCTCCGATAATATGCAAAATGTGACAAGTCATCGGCTTTAGAAACAGCAAGGCTTCCTAGAGCAAACACTGTGTTCAACAACGCCATCCAACGAGCGTCTGTCCGGTGGCAGGACATGTAGGTTTTGCGGAATGATGCTTCATCAATCAAAGGTGCAATGTGGTGGAAAGTTGAAAAATAAACATCAATCAATTGAAGAGCAGTAAGTGGACGAGCTGATTCCTCGTGGGTAGCAGGTGAAATGGTGGAAAATCTAGTGGATGAGTTGATATCCGAGTCTTGCTCTTCCAACTTGTCTGACGCAACGCTGAGTTTTGGATCAATATGGAGCATTACATTGACTGCAGCATAGAGTGAGGTTATTCCTTGAAAAGTTGAAGGCTTGCTCGTGAGAGATGATAGTGCATTAACGTCGTCTGAAATGCTAGGTCGAATGTCAGGTGCGTCCAGTGGATTGACATTCGGATGTTCTTCCGGGATATATTCCAGCATCTCAAGATTGTTGTGGGGTGTAGAGACGGATAAGTAATCGATTTCTTCTGCTTGTAGCTGGCCGGATGATGATTGAAGAGGTGAATCTTGCTGATTGTTGTTAAGGATTTGTAATAGCGCATCTCTCGGAAGATCGACGATGTTCTCCGGTCTGGTCTGAGGGAAAAGTTTGCTAAAAATGATTTGGTATTGCTCCAATTCTTTGGACAGTCTTGAGACATGTCTAGATTTAATGATGAATAAGCATTCTTGTGCTTAGATACAGCAGAAACGGATTGGAATTATGCCAAAGCTTACCTCCAAGTTGGTGGTGGCAGCGCGTAGCGACACAAATGACCTTTCTCGTACCACACGCAGGCCGTACAGGGTTGCCCACCCGAACAACGAATTTTTCGTTGCCGACAGCTATCACACGCTGAGGTATTGCGACGGATCGATGCGCTTTTTGAATTTCTCTTCCGATCATCGCTGCCGGACTGGTCGGTAACTGCACTTTGTTCCTCTAAGCTCTGTGACGCCGGTGGACTGTCCCCGTCATCTGCATAATCTTTCGACATTCTAAAAGTGGAGAACATAGTCACAAGAAATATCGACTTAGTTCCTGCGATACCATATCTCCTGTGTCAAAGTCGCTCGTGCTAACATGAGGATGAGACGTGAGGATCAATTGTCGTTACTAGTACTAACCGCGGCAGTAAGTTGGACTGTTGGCCACCTCTAGCGCCATGTCTTAGCTCTGGCTTAATGTATGGACTCTGGAGTCGGGCAGTCAATCACAGTGCCTTCCCCACGTTTTGCGGCTTCATTGGAAAAATCTTAATTTACCGTCCTGCTGAGAATGGAGTTTGTTATATCCGTTACACCCTGGAATATATACATACTGAAACACGGATGTTTTGCTTGTTTCATCGCTTATCGTCTCCTTTCTATTGACTTTAATTGGCTACCGAGTCAGCGTTCTTGGAAAGGGAGACGTTGTAAGCTAGTTCTCATTGTGAGTTGATCTGTATATTAATTAGTGCACCATTTGGCGCATCAATTCGTAGGAGAATTTTTAATCCGGGTCATAATTTGCATTGATATGATCATTCACATGTAAGTTGGAATATCAAGTTCCAAAGCAAATTCTAACGCAATCTAATGATCGGCAAGCGTTACGAAAGCAGATAGCAGGTGTAAGAATTCTTTACAAACAGGTGCACGATATCAATCCTTTCGCATATGGAAATTCAGAATACGGTATTCGGCATAGGTAACTTTTCCTGGATATCGATATTTGCCGTGTACGTGTTTCGGGGTTTCCGTCTTTGCGAATACAGTTACCATGTTCCAGTGACTCCGTTTTACCACATGGACCTCAGATCTCTCGTTGCTAGCAGAATTGGGGGTAGCTTTTTCCCTAATTCATCGATCCAATGCGACGGCGTCGCCGAAACTTAAATTCGTGATTTGTCTGATAAGATACCCCGTTAGGTCGCTGAAATAACCAGTTGACTAACAAGAAGGTGATCTAAGTAATCTATCTGGACTCCCCGGACAACAATATCAACTTTACCATCGAACCTGTGCTTACAGTCCGTACTTGTAAACTTCAGTAGTCAGAAGTGGAATCACTGTATCTTAAAGAACGAGAATGATTATCATGCACTCTTCCTCAACGGAAACGGCCGGCTGCTCTTTCATCTTCGAGGTTGTTTCGATGCAAAAACTCCGCGCTCCCGAAATAGTATAGCTTCAGCTTTTCGGCTTTCGGAAATGTAACCTCATTCTCGAAATGTCGAATAACATCTTCTAATCCAAGAGCAAGTGCAGTCAGCATTTACCTTGAAGCTTACTTCAGGTATACCTCCAATTGTACTGTTGAGGAATCGAGGCTGTAGGATAATGGGTATAAAATCTCCCATGTGTCACGACATCTCAAGATGAATTTCTATCAGATCTCAACTGAATAGTCTCCTGTATTGAACTCACCTTCCATCTTGACGCTACTTTCTCTACGAAGTCTACGCAGAAGAGACCATGGCCATTTTCAAAGGGATAGCATTCATATTAGGCCTCACTGGAGTGGCGTCGGCGTTCAATGCCTCTCTGTTCGCTGGCAAGGCGAACTACAAGCGCGTAAGTTCGATCATTTCAATCATGTGGCTATGCTAGAGAACAATACCAACCATTTCATGAAAATAGGAGAGCAACAGCCTTGCAGAACAATACGGTATCAAATCGGACTCAATGATTAGTTATGACGGGGTCTACTTTGGTTATGCTCCTAATTGGAACCCGGTGGTCACAATGGAATACTTGAATGGCAACACGGGTCAGAAAGGAGCGACGTATGTATAAACTAAGGCATCTGTGTGCGTTGATCTCAAGTCTCTAACTTTGTGTACAAGATATAACGTTTACTCTCAAATAACCTCGGACAATGTCAACTCTGGTTCCTATGATGGGGACGGACAATATAACCCGACCGATATTATACAATCGGGTGCTGTCTTGATCGCTTCGCTCATGCCGTATGTCGACTGGACAGATATTACTCCTGGGTTGTGCGATTCAGTTGCGAATTTCTTCGAATCTACTTTTACCAGTCAGGGAACGACTGTTTGGCTCCGATTTGCTCACGAAATGAACTATTATTCTGACGTAGGAGTATATCCTGGCGGAAGTATGTTATCGAATCCCATCAAAGCCCATCTACTGTTTTGGATCAGGGTCCTAATGTTTCTTAGAAAATTACGGGGCATTCCTCACTGCTTGGACAACCATGTACAATGCGATTAGCGGAAATGATAAGATCCACATGTACTGGTCGCCCAACGACGACACTTCATCCGAACCAGTAGCACCTTGGTGGCCTGGTACTGAGTATGTGGATATTGTCGGCATGGATTATTATCCCAATGCAGACGAAGGTCTTCCAAGTTTTGAAACTGCATATGGAAACTTCTACAATACCTATGCTGCTGCAAATAAGATTCCCTTTGCAATTGGTGAGACTGGCACACAGCTCTCAGGCGGTGGCTCCGCATCAATTGCCCAAAGAGAACAATGGCTTCGAAATGTTATCAATCCTTCTTCGGGATTTGGTAGCTACTCGGAGTATTATATCAGCTGCACCTGGTTTGAATATGGACCGCCGACAAACGATGCCACTTACTACGTCGTCTACAACCAAGGATCAGATGTTATTGACGAAACAATTTCAAACACTGAAAACGGGTCTTGAAATCGGCTTATCACTGGCTAGCATGAGTTTGGAGGTGACATGATCGAAAATCTTATGGACTTTTCTCCATTGCTTTAGTTAGATTACCCTGAGTAATTCGAGATTTTCAAAATTTCCAGGAAAAAAGGACACATCATACCATCCTCTTTTGCTCCTTTCTCTGAGTTCTTAAAATAGTCCTCTGCTCTATAACATGTATTTAAAAGCCTCACACTGTAGCAGACAAAGATACTCTTACAAGATCCTCTTGTTACAAGAAAGACTAGCAGAATGTTTTATAATATAGCTGGTGTATATTCTGCAAAATCTCACCGACGATGATCGCCACACCGGAAAACATTCGCAATGAAAAAGGCGTAGAATAGGGGCTGGGGAGAAGGACTCTATCGTGAGTTCGTGACTATTCAAACCATGCTAAAGCGCGATGTATGCGAATTAGCAGTATGTTTCTCATAAACAGTGATGACGAGCATGAGTCTATGAGATTTTATGAATTTAATTGATGTTAAAGACTGATTCATCGAAATTCTACTCCGAACCTAGGACATTCGTACAATGTGATCAAAACAACATTGTAACTTGTCACCCTGCTTTGCTTGGCTACTGCCTGCAGATTGTAGCTAAACCACCTATGGCCACAACTGACAGGCCGTAAGGTTTGGTCAGCGTCACGAAAATGCGACCTTTGTAACCAGGAGGAAAATGGAGGTTAGAGTTTTACGAGTCAGCGGATCTACTTATGGCCGCCGGCGCTCCAGAAACTCATGTACAAATTCCAAAGTCCCCGCACCCGTTAAGGAATTTGGCGCCTCCCCCCTCCCCCCCCGGCCGGGGAAAGCCGAGACATTCGGAATCCATCATCAATCTAGACTATCCATGTACAAGTACGGTTTCGTTGAAAATTTTGAAGACGTTGATAGATACGTTCAAATATTTACTCAATTTCAAAGCAATGACAGCATTCTTATGTGGTCTATCAATTCAACTCAACAATGTTGTCGAGGAGATAACTGATATGCTCAAAGCGGCTCCAAGTTATAGTCTACAACGTGCGAACATTATCGGGTACCTAGGTACCATCATTTCATGTGAATTGAAGGCAGCCCCCACCATCGGCAGCTATAGCTTGATGAGAAATATTTTTACATTCTGTTGTCCGTGCCTAATTAGGAATACAAGACTACAAATCACTCTGCCTAGTATGACTGTGGACGACGAGTGCGGGAAGAAAGAGAAATGGAATAGGTTTGCTCGGTGAAAATGGTTTCCCACCTGTCGTTCAATGATGCTGTAAGATAAGTATCTGGCTGAATGCCACAATTTTGGCCTTCTTTGGCGTTCTTTCCACACAAAAAATTTTCAACCGCAAAACATAAATTGATGTCCAGAATGAAGTCATTTCTTCAAATCATTCCATTCATACCCTTAATCACCGGGTCTGTCTTACCTTGTATGTGTACAACTCAATAATGAGAGTATTGATCGTGCTGATAACTGACGGATATTAGTTGATAACTGTGGTCTTCCTTGGTACGGACTTCAAAAGGATGGTGTTGCTGTTGGCTGGTTGCCATCAAATGGCAACGAAACAGAGGGCGTGTCATCCCCACGGTACACAATGGCCGAAATCAACCACAGGCTTGGTGCTATGTCCAGTACCTATGGGATGTATTCCCACATCACGTCCCAGAACTATGATGGCTATGAACTCCTCGAGGAACTCTCCGACATTGTTGAGTCAAAGGCCATTTTCGTTGCCTCCGTGATGCCCGTGCTTCAGGCTGGCTTCAACGCAATCACACCAGATGTAGCCTCTCAGATAGCTGCTGTGATGAGAGAATTCACGGATAGGGGAGTCAGTGTTTGGCTACGATACGGTCACGAAATGAATTGGTACATTGATCCGGTAAGCTCGCCACAATTATCCCTACTATATAAACTGTATCTCAATCATGTGCTGGCAAGGCTGCGGAACCCCGATACTACGGAACATCTGCTGAATTTGTTGCATCATTTGAACGTGTCGCCGAAGCTGTCGCAGACAATCCGATGGTATTGATGTTCTGGTCACCAAACAACCTGGGTGGAGGCCCAGCTTCTTCTCTGGATGAATGGTACCCAGGAGATGATGTTGTTGATCTCGTCGGCATTGACTGCTATCCGCAGTCTTTAAATGAAACATTTGAATGGTGCTACAGAAATTTTTATGACCATTTCTCTACAGCTAAAAACAAACCATTCGCTATTGGCGAAACTGGTGCGTCTGGAGACCTTAAAGAGCACTGGCTCACAGAGCTCGTCAGTCAAAGCAGAGAGCAATATCCAAAGTATATTTCAACGGCTTGGTTCGAATATAATAAGTCAACCGATTTCCAACTTGTCATGGGAGATAAATCAGTTCTAGATGAGACCAGAGAAATTCTAGGTTTGAACTGAGATAGTTCCTCTTGCTTTGCGCGTGGAACGGCTGAGCTTTCTGATGTTGAAGAAGTGCTGAAAAGGCACTTATCTAGGCTATAATTGATGGTGTATGGCGAACCTGATTAAACAATCACAGACTAAACATTTGATACCTATAATCCGAGAGTGCAATGTGTCCGCTGTAATACTCAGAATCAAAGGCCGTTTGGCTTGGCTGTGTAAATCTTAATTATGATCCCACGTAGAACTCCAGATTCTGATGAATGTAGCAATGCCTCATCCAAGTTGATCAGCTAGATAAAAAATTGTCACCCGATTATTGTACCTCCAAAGTTTGTCTGACACAGTCATCACTCTCGTAGTCTTATTACCGGTAATATTTTGAGAACTTTATCATGGAAATGGAAAATACTCGTTTTCGGAAGCATACAGAGCTTCACTGCAGCCGAATCGCTACCATACCGGTATGCAGAACTGGTAACGAGTGGCACTTCATCCAAAGTGGGCCGCCGTTGTATCGATCTATCTTTCGGAGGAGAGAAAGGCTATTGTGGAATATAGTGCTTCTCAGAAAGTGCCCGAATGCTTATCAAAATCCATGCTCATCCCGATAAGATGATAGATCAATGTCAAATTCCGGAGAGCACAATCTTCAATTGGCTGTCAGCGAGCCGCCTGAACCCTTCCGAAAGAGGATTTGGTAACCCGTGGTGAATTTAGAGCGGGGGGACACGAAAATTCCTCGTGCCGTTTTTGGCATAACTCTGGCACGCGTACCGACGACAATAATCCTCTGCCTAACCGCTTTAGATGCGCGGACTTTATGAAATGGGCGCCTACCTTGGTTTGGTCCTGACAAGCTTCAAGCCAATTGTCCGAGTCTGCTGAGCTTGCTGATGCAAAATCCGTGCGATCACTTATTGTCAAAAAGACACAACAATATAAAACCCCGCGTCCTAAGTCCCCAAGATGTGGAATCTGGGGTTAAAAGGATCGTGTCTGCATAACAACGAATGTTGCCCGAGAGTTTCCTTAATAACACACCTGAAAGCAACTAGCTGTCTTCTTCTTGCAATATGGTCGCTCAAGTGGCGTCAGTCGAGGGTGAGATGACTGTAAAGCCAGGACATGAAGTGATTGAGCACGGAAAAATACAGATTGTTGGTAGCTCACGACTGGCTGAGGCACTGCTCATTTCCAAGCCCGACCCATGGGGGAAGGGCTACCTTCGCATGTATCTTTACTGCGGACTTATTTTTCTTTGTTCAACAATGAATGGTTAGTGATTCAACTTTAGAAATCTTTGTCAGATTCTGATTGCGAATTTAGGATTCGATGGAAGTCTGATGGGCAGCATTAATACATTACCAAATTACACACAGTACTACAATCTTCCATCGAGCGGAAGTGCTGGAACTGGAATTGTGTTCTCTATATTTCAGGTTAGACTCTCCTCTCATGTCTACAGGCGCTGGGAAAGCCCAGCTAAATGTTGGCATCGATTATAGATTGGGCAAATGGCCGGAGCTCTCTTCATCTGGGTTGCTGATTGGCGTGGCCGCCGTCTACCAATATTCGCTGGCTGTGCCGGTGTTTGTATTGGTACAATAGTGACTTGCGTAGCGTCAGACTTGAAAACATTTGTGGGAGGTCGATTTTTGCTCTCTTTCTGTTCCACGATTGCCAGCACATCTGCACCACTCTATCTCATCGAGCTCGCAGCGCCTCAATATCGAGGAACCGTGGCCGGCATGTACAATACACTATATTATCTGGTAAGTTACAATGAATAGTCTCAATGTCTCGGAAAGCAACCTAATTTTTGATAATCAGGGATCAATCATCGCAACTGCCGCAGTATATGCCGCCCACAATAATCTTTCAAGTGACGGACAACTTGATTGGCGACTGCCATTATGGCTTCAAATGCTCTGCCCTGGACTTGTTACCCTAGGTATTTGGTTTTGTCCAGAGTCTCCCAGGTGGTAAGTTTTTGTTTTGGTAGTCTTTCGCAGGGTATAAATAGTTGGATTATATCTGTGCTCAAGAATACTAATATCGAAAAGGCTGCTCGCAAAAGGTCGACTTGAAGAGGCTAAAGTCATTTTGACTGAATTGCACGCCAATGGAGTGCACGACCATCCGCTTGTTAATCTCGAAATTGCGGAAGTTTCGGAATCTATTGAGCGCGAAGGAATGCTGTCCTGGCGAACTTTCTTCGATCTAAGGGTGCTCTTCCGAACCCGTGCAAGAAGATATAGAATTGGATTGAACATCGCATTCTCGTGGTTTGGACAGTTCTCGGGAAATAAGTAAGCTCATTTCTGTTTCCAGTGTGGAAATATGAGATCTGACCGGATGATATCGTGTTTAGTGTGGCATCCTATTATTTACCCTACTTGCTTGAAAATGTTGGAATCACAGATACCAACACGAAGCTTCTTTTAAACATCATTTATGCAATTACTGGATGGATTCCCGCAATGATTGGCGCGAGACTGCACGATGTTGTTGGCCGACGCAACTTGCTGCTTGCATCGACAGCTGGTATGGCAGTCTGCCTTGCTATCGCCGCTGGTACAGCAGCTGGTTATGTGCACACCGGCAGTCATGCATCTTCTTCAGCTTCTATAGCTTTCATCTATCTTTTTGGATCCGTGTTCGCAATTGGATTCACTTCGATGCAACCCATTTACCCCGGAGAGGTTTTATCAAACGATATGCGCGCGAAAGGTAAGCTACAGTCTGTTTTGTTAATGTTTAGCGATTGCTGATAGCTTCAATCATTAGGAATGGGTGTAATGCAACTTACAAGCGGCTGTGCGGGATTTGTCAACACTTTTGCAGCTCCAATTGCACTCAAAAACGTGAGTTCCATTTCAAAATATGGTCGATAAATTGAAGCTTGTGCTCACCTACCTCCTAGATTGGATACTGGTTTTATGTCTTCTTCGTGGGATGGGATATTTTTGAATTCTTCGTCATTTACTTCTTTTTCGTCGAAACCAAAGGTCGCACCCTAGAGGAACTGGATTCCGTCTTCGAGTCGAAGAATCCCCGGAAGGCCAGCACTCAGGTTGTGACGATGTCCGCAAGTCTTTCCAATGACCAGAAAAATGGACATGTCCATTTGGAATCACTTGAACCAGTGGCTTGAGATGATTTATTGGCCTACAAGGGAAATTATCGCGACTTCAATCGACTTTGGTTGGCTACTTAGTGCCTCCAAGTCCCAAGATTTGCATAAATGTCATACGCATTGGTCATACGTCGATAGACACAAAATACTTTCAAAGTTCGAAATTGAAGAAATTATAGTCGAACCTTGGAGCTCTCGCGTTTTCACTTTACACTAACTTAAGTTGATTTCAATCCAAGCTGACACTGATGCGTGTTCGCTTTGATTCTTTGGTCCGTAGTCATAACCCTTCTTTTTGGCGTCTTGGCTGGTTACTGGTATACCATTAGGAGCTATTCTCCCTGCACTTCTTTTCGACTGATTAAGCAACTTGATCATTGGTCTTCCTAACATCCTTTGGATTTTCTTTGGATGTAATATCCTAGGGGCCGCAGTGGCGTGGTTTTGGATTCCGCATCTTAGACTGTCATCATGCTGGAAGTAAATTTGAGTGATAGGAACTAATTTTAGTACTATAGTTTTAGTATACAGTATACTTTTATACTTATAAGTAAGATACGGTATATTTGTCGTGGTCTTTAGTACTCCTTGATATTATTTATAACGTAATTCACCCCCGAACCGGCCACACTACCCAACCGGCCACCTCCAATATACATACAAAATGGCATATATTCATCGCTTTATTACTTAACACCACCGACTTGTCTCATTTTATAACACATATGGTTAACCTTGAATTACTTAAAGTAACAATCAGGTTCAATTTTAGATGGTATATTTTATATACTTTGCTTAATATAGTATGAGGTTGTGTAATTAAAGAAAACATAGGTAGCTTATAGAATATATTTACTTATATCCTAAAATACTTGGTAAAGAGATTAGTAATGATGTATTTAAAGCATAAATATCAGACTAACTAGAGACAAGTCATTGGTGTTAAGTAGTAAGGGTATAAATATATGCCATTTTGTATGTATATTGGAGGTGGCCGGTTGGGTAGTGTGGCCGGTTCGGGGGTGAATTACGTTATCTATAGCTTATGTAAGGCTCACTGATCTGATCACGGCGCTCAGGGTCGTGCTCAGTTCTACTCAGGGAGTAAAAGCGGCGATGGGCCTAGGAATGATCCATGAGAGAGGTCAACTTTACCTGCCCAAGTGCGTTTCGGAAAGCACCTTGGGGGACGCGATGTATTTAGGAATTTTTATGAAACAGTGAAATCGGGTTTATCGATTTTCAATGAATAAAGATTCATAGTTGAAATTACAGACTCATTGACACATCTAAATCACCCTATATGTAAAACAAGCACTAGATACATAGTACCCGTATATAGATATCACCTAATAAGTATATCGGAAATCCTTCTTCTCCTTATCCGTCAAATCCGAAAACGCATTCGCCGCCTCAACAACATGATGATTTCCAGCAGCCTGCGCGCGATCGCGCTTCTTGTTCTCCAAATGGCACATCACGCCATACGCAGAGATGGAGGCAATAGCAACCACCAGACAAGCAAGTAGACCCTCGTAGCCATGAGAATAAGTTGGCGCATCGTGAGAACGAAATGTCTGAGGGCCGATGATGTTGCCAACGCAGTATGCGAGAAAAAAGAGTGCGTTCATGGTTAGTTTTTTGGAGTGACCGCTGGTATTGGCCATGGGGAGGGATGTTGATAAGACGTAAGGGCCCCAGTATGTGTAAAACACGTAGTATGCTGCGAGAAGCCCATGTTTGTTTGATCGAGGCAGTTTCCACATGAGTATAGCGCAGGTCATGGGTACCAGATTCGCCAAGGCGATAACAAGACAACGAGAGTTCTTGAACCGGGCTGCGATGAATGACAGAGAAAGTTGCCAGACGGTGGCTAGCACACCGGTTGGAATTCCGAGAACAGTGGTAATAAGGCTGGAATATCCGAGTCCCGAGACAATGATGGATGCAAATGTAACAAGACCGCCATTAGGGATGTTTTGTGCGAGAGAAAAAAGCACCAACAGCCATGTTTTGGGGTCTGTCAAACATTCACGCACTTGATACCATTTGATTTTCTTGTCTTCAACACCTGTGTTGTTGTCTTTGACTCTCTCGAGGCAGACGTACTTTTCGCGATCGGTCATGTACCAGCATTTTACGGGTGAGTCTGGGAGGAAGACGTAGATGACACCAGCCCAGAGGATTGTAAAAGCTCCTAGGACAAGAAACAAAAGTCGCCATGGGTGAAGACTGGTGTGTGTATGGCCGATACCATAGCTGACAAGTCCGGAAAATACAGAAGAAAGCTTTCTCGTCAGTGTATGTGTGTTTTACAGCTATGCATTTCACTCACCTGGTTGAACCAGAAGGCCAGTCTAATAGGCTGCTCTTCCGTAGTCCACCACATAACAGTCAAGATACTGCAAATCGGAAACACGACAGACTCTAGCATGCCCATGAAAAACCGCACCGTTGCCAGGCCTGCAAAGTTCTGAGTAGCAGCTGTGCACATCAAGATGATAGCCCATCCTAGCAAGCACGCAGACAAAAATTTGGCCACAGGAAGCCGCTGAATGAGAAAGGCTGCAGGATACTCGGCAATGAGGTATCCAAAGTAAAAGATCGAGCCGACCCAGGAATACTGATTACCGACAAGGTGCGCATCCTTCGTCATCCCGTAGATGGCGGCATTGGAAATAATAACTTTATCGACGGCTGCCAGCACGCATGTGCCCATAATCAAGGGGATGATAATCCAATCAATCTTCCACAGTAGCTTGCGTGCTTCGGCTGGAGTGATGGGCTCGGCCAGCACGGCTGGGTCCAACTCATGCAAGAATTTGGCGGCAACATCCACATCGCGGCCTTCGTGATTCGCGACCATCTCACCTAGCTTTTCAGCCTCGACCTCATGAGCTGGCGCGTCGTTCATGTTTGGTGCTTTCTCCATAGTTTCCGACTACACGTCCAAAGGGGTGATATAAAAGAGTCTGTGTTATAGGGAAAACATGTGTAAGTTGGACCTTCGAGCAGCGGCAGAACAAGAAGATATAGGCAATCCGGGGAAGCTCAATCAATCGAGATAGATAGTATCGAATCAGACATAGATACCAGAGTCCGTATTGTAGCACAGACGTCAACCAAACGTCCAATATAGGCGACGCGAGAGTTATCAGAACGCGAAAGCACAAGCGTTGTCGCATACATTGTGCTATGATCTTATCGTGTTTAGTCGAGTTGACAGCGTGAGTTAAAGTGGTGATGGCCGTCAGGAAGGTCGGAGCGAAACTTCCTATCAAAGTGGGTCTTCTGAATCGCAGCTTCCTTCCTTGTCCCCTTGGCCCCTTCCCTCTTGCGTGCCTTCCTCAGTTCCCAAACCTACACCAAAGCATTGTCCCATGATTATCTCTCTTGGTCCAGCTCATCTCCTCATTCATCGTGCAATGGCATCAAACACCACAAATCACACTCATTGTGCTATCATTTCTGCGACAAAGATGACCTTCGGAACACGTCCGACCAGGAACCACCCATGCTCTGCCGGTAGTCGCGCCTATCAGTCCCGCTTTGCTCCACCTGCGTGGGATGGGGATATAATCATGGGATCGCGTGAAAGAACATCGTTCATTGGGTCGCCAAGCTTTGATAATGATACGAATTGCTGCTCGTTCTTCTTCGTCTGGACCTGCCTCGAGCACTAATTGTCAGACAACAAGAACCGAACACAAGGTCAGCAGTCGAGAAAATAATTTGGACCGAATAGTTGCATGTTTTGAGGTTGGTAATTGAGGGGTATATCATTGTAAACCAACAGATGAAATAGAGGCTCATTTCCCCAATTCGACGATTGAAGACTGACAAGAGTGACAATTCGAAAATACTCTTACATAATATGGCTCCTCATCGTCTAGAGGCCAATGTCGATGGCTTGAATATTAAAATAGCTATAGGTAATGTTCTTCTGCCATTTACCAGTTGAATTCAACTAACGCCATTCAGACCGAGGTGGCACCTTTACAGACTGTTTGGGTATTGTCGAAGGCCGGGAAGATGACATTGTCGTCAAGCTGCTCTCTCAAGATCCTTCCAATTATGCTGATGCCCCTATCGAGGGCATTCGCCGTATCCTGGAACAGGCCACAGGAAAATCATTTCCCAGAAGCGAAAAATTGAGCACAGGCGACTTTTCTAGCGTCAGTATCCGAATGGGTACAACTGTGGCCACCAACGCGCTGCTGGAGCGAAAAGGCGACCGAGTGGCGCTTTTAATTACGAAGGGTTTTAAAGACGCTTTGCAAATTGGCAATCAGTCACGGCCTCATCTGTTTGATCTCAACATCCGCAGACCGGATATTTAAAAGAGGATGTCGTCGAAGTTGACGAACGAGTGACCATTGAAGACTACCAGCAAAATCCTACGCCAGACAAAGAGGCTCTGGCTGCCTCATTAGAAACAGACCCACACTTAACGCGTGGTGTTAGCGGTGAAGTCGTACGAGTTTTGGAAAAATTGGATGAGGACAAAGTCCGGAAGGATCTCCAGATTTTGTATGAGAAAGGATATCGCTCAATTGCTGTTGTCCTAGTACATTCATACACATTTCAAGGTAATTTCACATCATTAATGGTCTAGAGTGCACTCAATTCTAACATGAAAAAGAACACGAACTGGCTATTGAGCGGATCGCCAAGGAGGTTGGCTTCCCGAGCATATCCCTCTCAAGCCAGCTGCTTCCTATGATTAAGATGACATCTCGTGGTGCTTCTGCAACTGCCGATGCTTACCTAACGCCCGTTATTCGACGATACATCGATGGATTCCGCTCGGGATTCAAAGACAGATTGCAGTCAGATGACACACGATGCGAGTTTATGCAGAGTGATGGTGGTTTGGTGAATTTCGAGAAGTGAGATGACTTTCGAAATTTTGATTGGGAAAATGCTTACATGGTCCAGATTCTCCGGCTTACGAGCCATTCTGTCGGGTCCTGCTGGCGGTGTTGTCGGACACGCACGCACTTCGTTTGATCCTGCAGACCCTAGACCAGTCATTGGGTGAGTCACCTCTATGTGATATCTAATCACTAAATACTGATCGGTTCTAGTTTTGATATGGGAGGAACTAGTACTGACGTTTCTCGATATGACGGAAAGTTCGAGCACACTTTCGAAAACACCACTGCGGGCGTGACGATCATGGCTCCTCAGCTTGATATTAATACCGTGGCCGCTGGAGGAGGTAGTATCCTCTTTTGGAGACATGGACTTTTCGTCGTAGGCCCTGACTCAGCCGGAGCGCATCCAGGACCTGCTTGCTACCGAAAGGGCGGTCCTTTAACCGTGACGGATGCCAATCTGTTCCTTGGTAGATTGCTTCCAGAGTACTTTCCAAAGATCTTCGGACCCAATGAGAATGAAGCACTCGACGTGGAGATTACCCAACAAAAATTCACGGAACTTGCACGTCAAATACAGGAAGAAACTGGCCAAGCAAAATCGCCAGAAGAAATTGCTCTTGGGTTTATCGAAGTTGCCAACGAATCAATGGCTAAGCCAATCAGAGCATTGACAGAGGCACGAGGTTATGAGACCTCAGCACATAACCTTGCATGCTTTGGCGGTGCTGGTGGACAGCACGCTTGTGCAATTGCCACATCCTTATCGATTCAAACCGTTATCATTCACCGATACTCGTCTATTCTTTCTGCGTATGGCATGGCGCTAGCCGATGTCGTTCACGAAGCGCAGGAACCGGCGTCTGGATTTCTTGACGAACAATCATTGAAGGTCATGCGTGACCGTATTGAAGTCCTCAAAGCTAAGGTTAAAAAGGAGCTAGAAGCTGACGGCATACCAACTGAACAAATTCATCATGAGGTCTATTTGAACCTACGCTATCAAGGCACTGATAACCTATTGATGATCTTGGATCCTGAGGATGGGGATTTTGCTGAAGCTTTCATCCGGGAGCATAAGCGAGAGTTTTCATTCACATTCCCAGGACGTCCTATTGTTGTTGAGGATATCCGCGTTCGTGGGGTCGGCAAATCTTTGTCCGTTCCACCGGAGGCACCTCAAGCTGAATTGAAAGAAACAAAAGCCTTGTCTATCGGAAGCGAAAAACAAGACGACAGCTCAAAAGTCTACTTCTCAGGAGTCGGCCATGTCACAACTCCAGTCTTCTTTTTGGGAAACTTACAGTCCGGAAGCCATATCAATGGTCCAGCAATGATCATTGACAAGACCCAAACCATTGTGGTAGAACCACATGCTAATGCCACCATTTTATCACGACACGTCATTTTAAACGTTTCGCCACAGAAGAAGCGTGCTCTCGGCGAAGAATCAACATTGGTCGTCGACCCGATTCGTCTGTCGGTATTTGGCTACCGATTTATGTCGGTGGCTGATCAGATGAGTCGCATGTTTCAGAAGACTTCGGTGTCGACGAATATCAAGGAACGACTTGATTTTTCGTGTGCTGTTTTCTCTCCAGACGGGAAGCTGGTAGCAAATGCTCCCAATGTCCCAGTGCATCTTGGCAGTAAGTTCTTCTTGACACCCATATTGGCACCTACTAATATGATAGGTATGGAATATGCGGTTCGATATCAACACGAGCAATACTCCGGCCAACTACGACCTGGGGATCACATCTGCACCAATCATCCTCTAGCAGGAGGAACACATTTGCCAGATATCACAATCATTACCCCTGTATGGGACACCGAAGGAAAGCAGATCATTTTCTATGTAGCATCAAGAGGCCATCATGGTAAGTTATACATTCACTCGCACAATAGGCCATTTACTGACACCGAGTAGCCGAAATTGGAGGTATCCAGCCAGGCTCTATGCCTTCTAACAGTCGACTTCTCTACGAAGAAGGCGCCATGACAATGGGGTTTAAGATTGTTTCTGAGGATCGTTTCAATGAGGATCTTGTCCGAAAGTTCTTGTATGACGAGCCTGCTTCATTCCCAGGATGCAGTGGTACACGTACCTGGAACGACAACGTGTCCGACTTGAAAGCTGCTATTGCTGCCAACCAAAAGGGAGCAAACCTTCTTCGTGGCTTGGCTGAAGAAAACTCGCTACAAGTCGTACATTTTTACATGGACGGTATCAAGGATAATGCCGAAGTTGCTGTGCGTGAGTGCTTGAAGAAAGTCGGCACGCAAACAGGGGGGAAGCCCTTGAGATTCTCCGATTTCATGGACGACGGAACAGAGATTCGCCTGGAAATTAGGATAAATACCGAAACCGGCTCGGCCGACTTTGACTTCACTGGCACCGGAAGGGAGACCTTCAACTGCTTGAATGCGCCAAAGGCTATTGCTCATTCAGCCATCATTTACTCTCTGCGATGTCTGATTAATGTGGACATTCCTCTTAATCAAGGCTGTCTCGCGCCTTGCAACGTGATCATCCCTAGCGGAACACTCCTCAATCCTTCTGGAAATGCAGCTGTGTGCGCAGGTAACCCGATCACCTCTCAGCGTATCACAGATGTAGTGTTAGGTGCATTTAACGCATGTGCTGCATCTCAGGGATGCTGTAACATCATATCTTTTGGCATGGGCGGTATGGACAAAGACGGGAATGTCGTTCCTGGTTTCGGTGTTGGAGAAACAATCTGCGGTGGTTCAGGAGCCGGACCAGGCTGGAACGGTACATCTGCGGTGCATTGCCACATGACCAACACACGTATCACTGATGCAGAAGTCTATGAGTTGCGTTATCCTGTCATTCTTCGCCAATTTTCCATCCGCAAGGGCTCCGGTGGACGCGGACAGTACAACGGAGGTGACGGCTCAGTACGAGAATTAGAATTCAGAATTCCTTTGTCAGTATCGATGCTCAGCGAACGACGAGTCTATCGCCCCTACGGCATGGCGGGCGGCGAATCTGGACAGGCCGGATTGAATCTCTACGTGAGGAAGGAACACGATGGCTCCCAACGCACGATCAACATTGGAGGAAAGATGGAGCTAAATGTACAGCCGGGTGAACGTATAATCATCAATTCGTATGTCTTCTTGTCTTATTTGATGGGCATGATGCTAACTTTTGTCCAGACCTGGAGGTGGTGCCTGGGGCTCTCCCAGAGATGACGTGGAAGTTGTTCCTGGCAACACTGCACGAAAGAACGTCTTTGAGCCACGGGGCAGTGTACACGCATTCACAGCCATGGCGGAGGCAGCACAGTAGATAATTGCTATGAATGATAGGACGAGAAATGAATTAGTGCATGTATATTAATCGAATTAAGTACGCCACGACGTAACCCTAGCTCGACCCTAGCCTTTGATGTCATCTGACGTCATATCAACAATCACCTATAAAATCTCCCAGAACACTTCATTCAACACTCATTAAGCACAATCACAATCTCCAAACAAACATACAAACGCCCACACAAAAAATTTTTTTATCGTCTCAAGAAAAAAATGCCGCTCTCATCCTCCACCTCAGACACCGGTGCAACGGGCGCCGCCAAATTCGTCACTTCAACCCTCGGCAACACAGTCGGTGGCCTCTCACGCACAGCTGGCAACGTAACGGGCGCTGCCACGCGCGGCATAGGCGACACCATCACCAGCGCGACGGGTAGCGCAGGAAGACCTGTGGGCGACGCAATCGGGAACTTGGGCACGGGCCTTGAGAATGGCGCGGATAGTGTGGCCAAGGGAGTTGAGACTGCGGGACAATGGAAGTCTTCATAATTTTCTCGATCTTACCATAAGTTGACGATGTGATAAGGTTGACTGGGTAGGAGGTGGGGAATATTTTTCGAATTTGTATATATAGGACTATCTTTGCTTGTTTGACCGAATCTATGATTCATCTGTATCAATTACTTCTTGGACCCTTTGGACTACAGCGAGTTGTGCATATGTGACTGCCACTCAGTACCTAACACTACAAAAGATAGCTTATGTCTGAGAGCTAGCCGTGGGTAATCTAGATATGATACTGATGTCTCTTAATATATGACAGCAGTATGGAGTAAATCGTAGCTGAACCCTCGGGAAAGAATGAACGTTTCGGCCGCGCATCCGGACGAAATTCAAGCGCCGGTCAATTTAGAAAGTCTACATCGTTGGCTGATTGGTTCAACGTCACATAAAATGCTTTTGTTTGTATTGAAATGTATACTCTGAAAGATTTCTTTAAGATGGATTCCAAAATTCTTGAAAATTGCGTGGTTAATTGGAACGCACTGCTCTAAACTGTACGTGCATTATACATCACTTCCGTAGGGAGGGCTTACGTGAATTTCCGGTATAGCTGTGAAGAACTCTAGATACTACTAGTACATCATCACTGGGCCCATCATTTCCAACAAAATGACGCTAGGGTAGCTAGCTCTATCAAACTAGTGAGATTAAACCGGAAAGAAGATGTAAAATATATAACATGAATGAATCAGCCGATGGAAGAGCGGGCTGTTCAGCATAGGCTCCAGTGGACGCGGTAAGATTCAAAGTAAGAATAATTACTAATTGACCCATAGTAAGCAACTAGTTAAACCACTATATAATTGATGACTGACTAAAAATTCTTATGCCAACTTGACTTCGCACATACCCATTTAATATCACAAAGTAGACACAGAAGATCAAAGACTCGAAATGCCACCAACACTCTTCTTCGGCACTGCCATATTCGGCACTCCTACAATCCCCTCTTTCACCCAAGCAGAAAATGTATCCAAAATGCTAAGTGAAGTTAATTCGCTGGGTATCACCGAGCTCGACACGGCCGCACGCTATCCACCCGACAACAGTGGCGAGTCTGAACGACTCCTCGGCATAACAAAGGCTGGCAGCAGCGGCTTCACCATCAGCACCAAAGTTTTGATTGCAGGCACTAGTGCAGATGGCTCTTTATCAAAAGACGCTATTCGCGCAAGTGTTGCGAATAGTTTGAAGGCGCTGGGAGTCGACAAGATTGGAATTTTGTATGCACATTACCCGGACACTGCGACACCGTTGGAGGAGCAGGCGGAAGCTTTTAATGAGCAGTTCGAGAAGGGGTATTGCGAGAAAGTAAGAAAAAATAAATAAAGTGTGTCGCAAATTTGTGTTCTGATTGTTGAAAGATCGGAGTATCCAACTTCCCACCCGCTATGCTGGAAAAATTCCTCTCAATCTGCGAAGAGCGCAAATATGTGAAACCATCAATTTACCAGGGTGAATACAACCTCGTCCACCGAGACGCTGAGGATACTCTCTTCCCATTGTTACGCAAACACGATATCCACTTTGTCGCCTATTCGCCGCTGGGAGGCGGCTTTCTAACCGGTAAATTCACCGCCGGCAACGCAGAAGGGACGCGGTTCGGCGGTCCACTGGGGCAAAGACATAGGGGTATATATGATAGACATGATTTCCATAATAAGGTTAATGAACTGAAGCGGATCATTGAGCCGCTGGGGATCAGTCCGACGGGTGCCGCATTGAGATGGCTTGCGTATCATTCGGAGCTGGGTGAAGAGGATGGAATTATTCTGGGAGCGAGTAAGATCGAGCAGCTTCAGCAGAATGTAAAAGATATCGAGCAGGGTCCATTGCCGGAGGGTGTTATTGAGGCCATCAGGGCTATTGAGGGTACTACTGCAGCGTGACCTTTGGACCCTTAATCATGTCAGATTTGTGGATAGGCTGTTCCTTCTAGATTTTATTTTCTAAAAAGATATGTGAACTGTGAAAATCAATGGTGTTTCTTGTATTTTACGTCGTTAGTACACATATAAAGTACACCAGGGTTGCCTCTCTCAACGCGGGCTTCTCGCATTAGCAACAACAAATCAGCCTTGCTAGTTGAAACTGAGACAATTCAAGGGATGCGTCATCTGCAGCCAGAAACGCATTTGATTAGTTGTAACTGCCGGTGTGTAGTAGTTCGCGCGCGTACGTGACGAGGCTAGCAGGAACAGTAGGATCCGAGTTCAAATCGTTAGTCTGCATAGATTATAGACAAGCGCTTCCTCATCAAATATGTCAGAAAAGTAGTATCAACATGTTTATATTACGTCCTCATATTACTCTTGAGTTTTTACATTCATGATCAATTTCTCGTTTGTCAGTACATTCGCAAATGCAACCCGCAACCATCTGCCTCGGAGTAGCAATTGATCACCGAATCAGACGTCTATTCCACCCGGTTACGCCTCCGGCTCCTAGAGCCGAGAACGAGAATCATGTCTCCATATTAAAGGACCAAGCACATAGACTAGGCTTACCAGAAGCCGAAGTCAAAGTGACCACAGAGCTCGCTGGACCGAGTTCTACCGGCGGCATAGCCATAGCTCTACAACAACCACGGGAAAACCATCCGTTTGAGAGAGGTTCAAGAGCCGTGATTCAAGATTGTGAGACGTTAAGAGTTTTAGATGTTCTTTACAATGTCGCATCATGTGGGAGTTTGAATCTCCTCAACCATGTATCGGTCATTGATCTCCTCCCGTATACAACTCAGAATCAGATGAAACTTCTAAACGCCGATACTCTAACTGAGCTATTCACTACTTCCACACATGCGATTTGCGCCAAGAACCCCGATGTCATTCTCTGTGCAGGTAAAGTCTGGCTAGACAAATCCCAGCAACACTACAAGGGGAGTGCCTGGAAATTTGAAACCCAGGGCATAGGCGAGACCTTCGACAAATATCCATACGCAGAGCTTTTTGATCAGAACAGAAAATTTGTCCGGATAAAGCGTGTTAATGGGTTTCATCCCAGTCATGCAATAAACCACCATCCGGAACGAAGTTGCTTGATCCAACTCATCCTGCTTATTGTATCGCAGACATGCGGCATACTTAGAGACAAATGGGAAGAAGAGCAATGGATGAGCTACCTGAGAATCAACTGCCAAGACCTCCACCGAGAGCAAAAGAGGAATCTGCGATATTCATCTGATTTTGCCGAATATTACGGTGGTATAACGGCGAGGATCAAGAGGACGATAGGAGACATAGCGGAATCGATTGGTCATCCTTACGATGGGCTGCTCCAGACAGGTCTGAGTGAGCTTTGCAATGATGCTAGCCTTTGTCTACGTGAGATGGATCGACTGAGGAATGGTGTGATGTCTGAATGGGCTGCTAGGAAAGACGACGAAGCCCTTAGACAGGCTACTAGATACACAAACTCTCTCTCGGAGGGTCATTGGCATCGTGGCGAGGGCTGGTTTGGTAGTGCAGAGATCAGGAATTTCTTACTGGAGAGCTTGGATAGTATTGGACAGTGTTATTTGATTACATCTGTTCATGGACCGATTGTTGATTTACAAAGGGCAAGCCTCGTTTTCCTCGGAATAGCTGAAGCAATTGAGTTGATCTTGTGGAAGCTGAAACCCAAGACTTTCGAAGAATTGTTAGAAGAGATGATACATAGATTTGCAAGATTGGCCGTGAGATGATGTTGATAGTGAAATTGATTTTTGATACGTCCGCTGGTGTAGTAAGTAATCGACTACCCCTGCTCCCAGTCATTCAACCATCTAGACGTGTTCTTCTTCCCTTCAAGACCCTTGACTTTTACCTGAAATTTGTCACCAGCAAGCAAATCAGCCGTTCTATCTTCCCACTCGGGTATCTCGCCGCTTTCGACATCTAGTAGACACCCTTGACACGGCTGTTCGACTCAATTTCTACAGTCTCCCAACTGTCACTTTCTGCCACAACCGTGGTGGTAACTCTAGTGCCTTTGGGCCAGTTCAAATAGCGGAATGGTCCAGGCTAGTCTAAAAATCGCGCAAGTACAATCCTATTGCCATTGGTCAGACATGTGGATAGAATTATGAGACTGTCTGCCTTGACTTCACTAAGGTTAGTAATTATAGTGCTCCCAGCTCTGTGTTTTGTCCGGGGGGCGTTCTTGTATTTAACAAAATCCCTATTGAACAAGTCAAAACCCCTGACGACCAATATCAAGTCCCTCTTTTCTGTGGTAGTGTTGTGCGCAAAAAGTTCAAACTTCGGCGGCACTGTGCTCTCGTAGGGTTGTTGTGATTAATCAATCGAGAGCGTGGAGTACATGAGACATCGATTGATATAAGATCAAAAGTGCGACGAATAGTATAGAGTGTGCATATGCGATAGTGGAGGAGTTTGGACCCCAGACATTTTTCGTCATGTAAAAAGAATCATGGATAGAGGTCATAAGCAGCACGGTTTTATCGATTGGTGGTAGTATGAAACACAGATGCCCTACGGTACTGACAAGAACGCAAAGTAAGATCCAGTCGTGAAACGTTTTTGATCCATGAACAAAGTAGATAACATAGTCTAAAACATGGAAAGCCAAGGTATCTTCTAAACTATAATTCTTTTCTGATTTCATAGTACGTTTCGGTATTCAAGTAGATACTAGAGTCTGGCCCTTTGATCATGATCCGCTCAGATAGTTAAAACAGCACCTCCTTGTTCACCAGAGCTCAACAGCTTCTCAATAAGTACCAAATCCAACAAAGCTTGTTCCGCTGATTGTCTCGCATCAGGAGTCTTGTTTTCGATGGCCCTTCCAAAAGCCTCAATCTCAAGCCCAACGCCAGTGTCGGATGGAAACTCTTTCAAAGCTTCCTTTCGATCACCAGTCGATCCATTCTTCTCCACAACTTTGACTCCAGCGGACGTCATTGCGACAGAACCATTGGTTGAAGTTACCTCGATCAAGAAATCATTCTTGTATTCTATACCGAAAGAGAGACTTATAATGCCGCTTCGGCCGCTCTTCAAGACATAGGCGCCGTTGACTGTGTCCACTGGAGGAAGGTGAGATTGCATCTGAGCGCTGAATGAGACTGCCTTTTCGATGGAGTCGTTCAATGCGAATAAAAACTCTCTGAGACCAGCGACAAAGTGCACGCCAGCATCGAGAATGAATCCTCCTTGGTAGTCAGGGTTCTTTCGCCTGGATAAATTCCAAAGACGTCAATAACTCAAGCTTTAAAAGAAAAATTTCAGAGAAGCCTACCACTCAGTGCCATAATATGGATTTCCATCCTTAACCATATCGTGAACGGACACGTGAAATCCTGTCACCTCACCACCCAAACGCTTAAGCTGTTCCGTGCCATAGGCAATAGGATGAAGAAATCGGAAATTCTCAGCAACCCCCCATATCAGACCCTTTGCCTTGTATGGCTCGTAATCTGCGATAAGCTGTTTTGCGACTGTAGAATCTTTTGCAACCGGCTTCTCACTGAGAACGTGTTTGCCTGCTTTCCAAGCGGCGCGAATGATATCTGGCTGCGCGGTGATAGGGAGAGCGATAAAGACAGCGTCAATATCGGAACGCTCTAGAAGCTTGCTGAGCGATTTATCGGCTGTTTCTGGGCTGTCGAAATAGGCATCTACAGAAGCCTCCTCGCCGAATTTGGTTGATGATTGTTGAGAACGAGAGTAAACGGCTTTAAGATTGTAGCGTGAATTTGTTTTAACTGCAGGGAAGTATTCTGTTTTTCAAGAATCGTTAGAGCTATGTTAAGAAGAAGGTGCCCGTCTTTGATCCGGTAACTAACCATCTTTGCCAAAGAGACCGGCACCGAGGATAGCTACGCCGATGGCCATTTTGGTATGATCAGTGTGGATAAGCGAGAAGGAAGAGCGTTCGACGAGATACTTGGAGAAATGAAAGATATGCAAGAGAAATTATCTTTAAGAAAAGAAAGAAAATCAAGTCGAATCTGCAACATAGGAGAGTCACTGGCTGCGCGGCTTCTCTTTAAATCTCGGAGATACTCCGTTTGCGCTCGGATACCGGATATGTATCAAATCAGGCTAAAGTTTTCAAGGAAATAAAACATCAGAAAGCAACTTGCGGGGAGATAGGCCACTAGCTTCTTTCCCACATTCTTCTCCTAGCTTCTACCACCATGTGACTAACATCAAATAGATTACTGGCCCGAGCATCCGCGAAGCTCTAGGGCAGAGCAGAGGCTAAGATACCCCAAGGCAAGGCTTAAAGCTTCCCCACAAACATTAAAAGTCGAGACGTCGAAGCTTCTGTGATAGAAATCAAATTTTAAGGGTAGTAATAGTGATGGAGATACATCTCAAACTTTTACCCTTTTCACAATTTACTCTGTATTACACACAGCCAAAATGAGCAGCACTAACGAATAAAAGTTCCAAACTGTTGTTGCGTCCCCCTTACGAACGAGGAACGTGAGAACCAAACCATCAATGAATATGAAGAACAAGCAGTTGCTGCAGTCGCGGTTATGTATCGTGATGGTATTGTGGTCTTGGAAAATGCCGTCAACGTTGAGCACGTTGATCATTTGAATCGATTTCGCCAGCTTGTCCGAAGTTGGTTCTCTTCTTCTTCGTTCCGTTACCCAGATTATCGTCAAAGTAACGCAGGGTTCCGCTGGATGGGTCATGGGCTTCGTCGCACCATACATTATCAATCCGGATGGAGGTAAACTTGGTGCCAAGGTTGGTTTCGTATTCTTTGGCCTGAATATCATTGCCTCGATTCTCGTGCTCTTCAATGTCCCTGAAACGAAGGGTCTCGACTTTGACGAAGAACGCAAAAGTATGGCTGCGATTATGTAAAGACACCAGAAACCTACAGCTTGATTCTGAATGGTCTACTACCTTTTCTCTTCCGGAATTAATTCTCGGAAATTCCAACAGACTCTGGGGGAGTACCGCGCTCGTGGTGAGAACGTGAAGAAAGAGGTTTTGCTCCTGAATCCATCAGATATGAGAACCAGAAGGAGGAAGCTGTTGAGTAGTGGGATTGTTCCTCCAACACTGTTCTGGACGGGATGTTGGTCTGACTGATATTGGTCGACATGTATTTATGTGATGACAGGAAGCGAGGGACTACTGGGGAATGTAACACCAATTAGAAATACATCTTAACTAATTTCAGCGTAAATAAGTCGAAGAAGACTTCAACGTCTTGACCAATCTCGGTCATCTTACCCTAGCCTCTTAAGGCTATGTCTCATATCTACATAAGTTTTTGACATAAACCAAACACGG
This sequence comes from Talaromyces sp. PYS2902, assembly GCA_023626235.1. Taxonomy (NCBI): domain Eukaryota; kingdom Fungi; phylum Ascomycota; class Eurotiomycetes; order Eurotiales; family Trichocomaceae; genus Talaromyces; species Talaromyces sp. PYS2902. The sequence continues at coordinate 139,720 of JAMAGP010000021.1, forward strand.
GCTTGTCTTCCCACACCGTGGAAGTCTCAATCAGCGTATTTTAATTCACTATCCATCAGGGTAGATCTTGCAACTTGACAAAATTGAATTTGAATAATGAAATAATACCGTATAGCAAATAATTACCAACCGTGTCATTATCAATTGATTTTCCACCATTACTTTCAACGCATTGTCAACTCCCAAGCCTCGATATTCATAGCGAGTTCTATATAAATGGTACCAAATTTCACAAGCAAATAAATTCGTTTTGTGCGCAATTAGCATCCTGACTAATCACAGGCGGCGTAGTCCTCCACACTATAACTCCCCAGATTCCAATCAATGAAGCGTGTTGTTAACCGACAGTGCATATCTAGAAAATAACAAGAGCAGCAATGATGATAGCCATCATGGTACCGCTAGGGTTCTTTGAAAGAGCGGATCCAGCACCGGTGAATGCAGGAGGTCGAGGTGGACCACTCGGACTCGGTGTTGGTGCTGGAGAAGGTGGACCGGCAGGTACCGCAGGGCGGGAAGATGCGACTGGCGGTGCTGGAGCAGAAGGCGATGCTGGAACAGAAGGCGATGGCGGAGATACAATTGCAGGACTTGAAGTACTAGGCGCTCCACCACCTGGCGTTGGCACAGCTTCGGACGGAACAAGAGGCCCGGGCGGAATCGCAGGAGCAGGAGATCCCGTGTTTTGTGGAGGAACGAAATTCGGAGGCGTAGTGTTTGATGGAACGACTGTGTTAGATGGCACGCTTACAGCAGTAACACAAGGCACTGTTACAACAGTAGTTGTGGTGATAGTGATTGGAGGAACTACTGGGGATGCAGTAGACTGAGGGCATGTGATACAAGGCACCGTTGTTGTTCCTGGCGCGGAGCCTGACGGTGCTACTGTCGGAGTCGCCGGTACAGAAGAATTGCTGAATGGCGGCGCGGTTGATTCATAACACTCATCGCAGACACTCGTCGTTCCCGGCGACGTGGTTGTATTGCACGGAATGGTGACTACTAATAGTGGTGGCAACGAGCTGGTGATGATGGGCTTATTGGCTGCAGCTGTAGCCACTCGTCAGTTAGATCTTTGAGAATATACATCGAGAAGTGAGGCTCACCGTTTGCCGATGCGCCAAAGGCTAAGGCTAGACCGATGCTGTAATTGACCTTCATTATTTCCAAACGCAGTAGGTTTTACTGATCGAGCACGATTTCGCGAGCACGAGTTCGGGCTAGGTGTAGGATAAACGAATGAAGCTATCGTCAACGATGAAACCAACGAACGAGCGTGGTAGGAGCTAAGCATAGGGAAATAAGTATTACCTTTTTCTTTCAACTACATTTTCTTCTCGACATTTCCTCCTAGTGCGTACCTCGTCACCTTCTCATCATGATATACGCAGTTGCGGTGTGCCTTACTTTCCTTGCTGAAAATGCTACCAGAACGGTGATGCAGAGTCCGTCCATTCAACATATAGCCTAGGAGTCCGTAAAAACTCAACCACATATCTGCCAAGGATGCGATGGAATTTTCATTGCAGCTTATGGTCTGAAATGCGTTTGACTTTTCCTAGACCTGGTAGAACCGAAGCCAAGTAGTCTATATAACGGACCATAAATTAATTTCGAGGTGATCATATCAACTAAGCGCAATGACTCAAACAATTGATAGCGACTAATGTATGAATTATCACGTTAGGGTTCGCTGAGATTTAATAGTCATGCTCTAAAATGTAGAGATAACATAGCACATATGATGATAACGAAGCAAGAACATGATAAATATAATGTGTAAAGATGGAATAAGAACCTTTGTCATTCATTTTCTAGAAACCGTGGTTGGTATATGATTCAGGGGTACCATGGACCTGTCGAAATGTACCGTAGGCAGCGGTACTTCCGGCAGAGAGCTTACTGCGGATTTTGCATGTTTTGCAAAGTGAAAATAAAGAGGAGTACCCCTATATATGATAGGGTGATTCATATTCAATAGTAAAAGAAAATGCCGAGTGATCGTATCTCATATAATCCCAAGGCTAGAAACTTGTTATATGAGGGGTTCCTGACACTCCTAAGATTGAGCGCAGATGTGTACCATGGTGGAGGTGAAGTTTACCAAGTTCTCATTTCATCCAGAACGTAGAGAGAAATTACATTTGGTTCGTTTGTGTAGTTATGAAAAAGCAATTGCATTTTTCTGGTAGCAACGAAAAAGCATGAGGTCACCGTGTTACCTTGAGTGTATTATACTTCAAATTCATCATCACCGTATTCCATGATCAGTTTGAGTTTGACATGTGCAAAAGTAATTTTTTACCTTGATCTCCTATGAATATCCATATCCAACAACATGTAAAGGTCTCAAGACTCCCACTGTACATAGATCAAAGGAGTCCAGTAATATCCCGAATCGTTGACAACATATGAGAGATAGATAGCATTCTCCGAAGAATTCGCCAACAGGGCAGGATGCGCCTGCAATGTATAGGACCAGTTGATGTCATCGGCCGAGTAGAAATTCACAGGTGTCGCCCAGGGACCCTCGGGGGCCGGGGCAGTAGTAATAAAAAATTGTGGTGCAACACTGATACCGGCCTGTCCAATCCAGACGTACAAGTCCCAGACATTTGAGTAGTAGTAAGTTCCCTGTCCACCTGCACTAGCATTCGTAAGACCGACACCCGTATCATTGACACCTGGAATGGTGCTTGTCCATGCACCATTCACATAATACTGATAGGCAGATTTGTCGGTTACAGACCCGGCAGGCACTTGTGCAAGACCGACTGTGCCTGCAGCATTTTGACCATAGAGATACGCAACGTCATCAACAACGACTCCTCCGTATACACCATAAGGCATTTCATCGGTTGTCCAGAAATCATCTTGGACGGTAGTCACTGTCGGAAGCCCTGTTGAATCCCCATTCACGGATGGGTTGTAGGTAACCTCGTATAAAATTGTGGCGGCATCAGGATTGAGCAGCGTGAGGCCACTACCAATATGTTCTTGCCTGATCCACGTATGAGCCGTTACAACACCAGTGCTTGCGTCCTCACTAGTTACCAACGGCGGACTATCAGGCCAAAGGGCGTAGCGGGTACCATCAGAACATGCGCCTGCCGTATTTGTGCCACACAATTCCAAAGGGTAGGGATAGAAAGGCTGCTCATTATTTTCACCGGAACATAAGAGGCCTGTCTCGGTGTTTCCAGAGGCATCGGTCCATGATTGGATTAGCGGTGTACCGTCAGAGGCGAAGTCTGTCCATGATGCTGAGCTTGAATAAATAGGAAGTACTGGCACACCGTTTGAGAAAGGTTGCGAGTCTCGACATGTCCAGAGTGCGCGATCGCCGAATCTTGCAGAACCGCAGGAATCGCGGTCAATGCTTGGGTCGGATACATTGCCTAGGACTTGTGGTGTGCCCAGTACGGTTGGGATGAAGTCAGCCCTAACTTGTGTTCCGAGCAGGGCTGCTGATGCCAAGATTGTTAAGAGAGACATGTTGCAGGCGAGTTGGTGACTTGGTGATGCTCTTTGAACTCAGATCTGTGCCTAGAAAAATATGCTACAGCTCATTGATCTGTTCACTGTACTGTTGTTTTGGGGATTTAAATTCTATATCGTATTGTCAGAAGACGATCATACCCGTATAGAAGGATGACAAGAGGTTTTCGTGGGTATAATTTCTACGAGGGAGTTATTCTTATTTAATCATTCAGGCGAGGATGAGCTCGTGTCATGAGTGAGATTTTTTAGGTAGTATTCTGGTGAAGTGAGAAACTAGTTTCTCCATGACTCAGTGCCGAAATATGCCAACAACCAAGCGTTCCGATTAGGTTGTATTGATTGTTCGTTCTACAATGAAACTTCTTCTTGATGCTCCAGATCACAGAAAATTGTCAACACGGACAGACGGTGTAATGTTCACAATACAAGACTTCAATATTTCAATAACAGCAAAGCAAAACTGAGACTTGCAGTGTGTTGGAAAAGAAATGCCTGCACATGTGATACAATGTTACTGAACTCCCGAGGTCTTATAAAAAAATCCACTAAGGCCACATGGAACATGCAAGTTCCATGCTTCTGGCTAGCGATATTATTGACGTTACTTAGACAAATGCTGCGAAAGGTAAAGGGCGATCCTACGGCGACGCCACCGAGAAAATAAGGATCATCATCCACCACTTCTGCAGTCACAGTTTTCAGCCCCGATGAAACATCACGGAACACCAGCCCCTGGCCCCTAGACTAATTTAGGCGACTGATTCAGGATCATCTCAAATCTTACTTATTCTATTGGTACGCGATTAATTCGTAGAGCAGTGTCGTTTCTTAGAATTTGAGCGGCTATTCGTATCAACTTATCTTGAGCCATGCATTCATTTTTTCCTGTAGTGATAGATCCAAATCAGATCAAAGTTCTGCCCTCAATGATCTGATCGTTACACCATAAATTCAATACGGAAGAAGTGAATTGGAGATGAAGAGCATCATTCGTGCCCGGAGGCTGACGGAAAGCTTGCGGATTTGGAGCCATGGATAACCATTAGGAAAACCGTACAACTAGTACTTGATGTTTTCTTCTGATTGGGAATCTAGGAAATACGACACGGCCATAAGTGCCACTATGCATTGAACCTATACGGAAATTGAAGACTAGAAAAGTGGTCTCTCGTGTGATAATTAGTTGATTTGCCTGATCTACGGCATTCACCAACGGCAAACAGAGCCAAGATTCTCTCGTGACCTCCTTTTTAAATGCTTCAACGACGACCGCGCCCCCTCATTAGAGGCTTTCCCTTCGACTCTTCAATTCTATGCCAGTTGGCCCGGGTCTCTTCCAAGAGTTGTTGAGGGGTCTTGCCTTCACGATTAGGCTGTTCCATGGAGCATCCGGCTTCTTGTAATACCATGACCATTTCGTCTTGTGCTTTGATTTTATCCGCCATGGTTGGATACACATTATCAGTTGGTGTATCTTTCCCTAGCACTATGGTATATCTGAGCACGCCCATCGCAGCTTCATGGAGAGGCGTGTTCCCTTCCGGAGTCAAACTATTCTTATCCGCGCCATGACTAATTAACACCCGAACTGGTTCAACCTGCCGCAAATTGTTCGCCATTCTGTGAAGAGCAGTCTTTCCAAGTGAATCGATATGATTGATTGTAGCCTTGGCTCCGTGCGCCATAAGTATCTGGAGTACTGCTGGACTGACGGGATTCCAAGTTTTTGCCAATTCATGCAACGTGGTAGAACCCCAAATGTTGTAAGAGCTAGCGTCCAGCCCGGTCTCGCAGAGAAACCGTATGATCTCCTCGAAATGACGCTTACTGCCACAGAGTCTATGGCCATCTACGAAATGGTGTAACGCAGTCATAGATTGACTGTCACGGGAGTTGATAATATCAGAGTTGTTCTCCATAAGTAGCTTGAGGGTGCCTATTGTTCGGGTACACATTTCTTCTTCAGATATGAAGGTTTCATCACTTGTCTCGTTACCCATTTCTGTACCATGCGCTGCCCAGTGCATTGGCAAACGTCCATCGCGGTCACGAACAGAGACCATCTCAGAAAGCTCAACTCCAGACCCGCCACTATGGTCAAATAGCGCCTGGACTGCAGGTACATTCCAAAAGCCGCTCGCAATATGAAGAGGAGTGACGTTTTGAACAGATTGATATATCGCAGCTCTTGCCACTTGTGTATTTCTGCACTGTCAATGATCAAGCGGGAAACCAATTCATAACTTCCCCGAGAGACTACTTGACCAAGTGGCCTCAGAATCCGAAGATGTTCTGGGGGTGGTATAATATTTGCTCTCTTCTCATGAACTGCCCAGTAAATTGTTTGAACGTCATTATTAGTGGAAGCACCCCTATCAAGGAAGCAGGCGTATCGATTCCTCACTTCGAGCAACGTGGTCACGGAGACAACTAACATTATCATGTTGATTTCGGTTTTATTTGCAAGTTCAAAAAAAGCTGCCTGCACCAAAGATCTACCCATAGACAGCAACAAAAGCTCATTGTTGGGACGTTCAGTATAAGCTGCTTTAAGCAGATAATCGCGATCCGGCAAGAAAGTTGCTGTTTTAAGCTGACCGTACTCGCAAGCGGTATCTAGTGTTTAACATTTCCTAGTATTTTCGCCTAGTACATCGGTCTGTGCTGAATCGGACTCATGCAAATTAATAAACATAAGGAGGGCATCAATACTACTATATGTGGCGGCAACCCACAACAGATTATGCTCAATTGTGATTGTATGTTGAAGAACACTTCTAGGAAGTTGCCGTATGTAAGAGTTGAGAGTTGGCACGTCGTTGTGCTCCATAATCTCATGCTGATAATTATTGTATTCGTTCAAGTAAAGGGGCTCCCCATTAGTGTCGATGAGACTTCCAATCTTGTTTCAATCAATGCGAAATTCATTACAAATTATTAAAAACTGGGATTTCAAGATCAAAGAAATGATTCAAATGCAATTTCCACATTGCTTGGGAAGACCCATAATTGCAGAGTTCACAGATGAGGTGGCAGTAGGGCAAAATTTACCCCTAAAATCATGTTCCAACCCGCCCTATTGCCGTGTCTTGAATAAGATTCATCTTCTCATCAGTCTTGTACTTTTAGCAAAAGATATAAAAAGTTGCATACAAGTTTTTGGTACAGGTAAGGTGTCGGACCTGGTCTTCAGCACGCAAGGCCTCCCTTTTACTCCTCTTACTATCAACCCCATTTCCGGAGAGATATCCGACCTCCTTCGATTGATATAATGACTACTTAGCGCTTACACACATGTGATACATATGATACTTTGCCAGAGTTGAGACTAAATAGCATGTTTTGAAGTGTAACATGAGGGATTCGAGCCACTAAAAGGGTTTCATAGCCAAAAACATTTCGAAGAGATGCGCTTCTGAACAGCATTCCACTAGTCTAAAAGCCGCGTCTGGTAACCACCTATATCCGTAGAATACACGGGTACTCATTTTTCTGAAACATACATCCTTCTGGACTCGCGTTTCTGGTCAATATGTCTGAGTTGTTTCCCGGAAAACATGGCGCTGTGCATTGTAGGCCGCCGTCTATCTATACAAAGCTCTTCCCCAAATATGGAATTCAGACTCAGCCTGTTCCGGCCTCCGAAACTCAATCGACTCGATACCTTTCTACCATATAACAAGGATACATCGTCCTGCCATGTGTATCTCTGTACATCTCTGGCAATGTGAACGCTATCTGATGACACCCGCCCGGGCCGAGTCATTGCTTCATATGCTCGCTTTAAGACCATTTGGCAATGCGTCATGGACAAATTAGGCGAGATTTCTTGCGTGGTACGCGCGTACCAATCGTCGAAAGATGTTTCAACTAAAACTTCTGATCGCTGACCGCTAGGCATGGCACTAGCTACAGTACATATCTTTTCGCAGAGTGAAACTAATCTTTCACAAGGAATGGCGTGGGAAGATAATGCTTGGCAATTGGTAGGCCCATCGTCCCCTATGGACTTTTGATGGTCTTTGTACATTTCGTAATTTTTGTGAAGACTCGAATCTGACATAGTCATTACCCCGAACTTTTCATTAGGAACACATGATGATTCAGAGCCGAGAAGCTGATTTATCAAGTCAGTCAGCAGCGCAGATTGACCGAGCAGTGGAGAGAATTGTGTCATATATGCAAAAAGGATGTCGAAACATGTCACAGAAAACATAGCGGCGTAGTGCAATAATGATGTGCCATTGGGTAAAGTTTCACTGTTCTCGCACTTTAATCCCACATTAGAACCCAGCATCTGGCCAAGTAGTTGTTCCAAGTTTCTCAAGACTGCGATTTGGATTGGTGTCAGTCCCTCATGGGACTGCGCATCTGGATGTGCTCCTCTGGATAGAAGAAGAGTAGCGGCGTCAGATCGAGATGTTTCTGTTGTGGAATGTCTTCTGACACCACTCAGACGAGCTGCGATATGAAGCGGCGTTTCGCCATGCTTGTTTTGAGCATTGGCGTCAAGATTGCACTCCAACAACCCGTATACCTCGTCTGCGTTCTCGCGACGTACAGCCAGATGAAGTAGGGTATCCTGGCCGGGCTTGATTGGTCTACATGCGAGCTTCACAAGCAAGACCTTTGGACATTGATTATCCCGTGCTGCTATCAAAGCTGGCATATCACCATCAGTGCTCACAGTATCGATATCACATCCCTTTATCACCATAAAATCGGCTAATTCGAAATTTTTTGCACGGAGGGCAATGTGCAAAGGCGTCATCTTATTCTTGTCCTTAGAATTGATATCAGATCCGAGTTCCACAAGCCATCTCGCAGTATCGATATCTGCTTGTCTTGCTTCTGATAGAATATGGAGAGGTGTACGGTTATCCGAATCTTGAGTCTTTACTGATTGGTCCTGGAAAACTTGCCGCATGGTCGGGGGGATAATACCTGACAGACACGCCCAATGTAGGCATGTTCGGCCATTTTTTGAGATGGCCGTAACTGTGGATCCGTATTCAAGAAGTGTGTTGACTGCATTGGGACAAAACTGGTATGCATAGTGAAGAACAGTCTGGTTCGTAGAAAGTATCGTGGCATTTGCGTCAGCTCCATGCTGTAATAGACCAGCCACAAAGTCCAAGTGTCTTCTTGAAATGGCAACGTGGAGTGGACTCATGTGATACTTCTCCACGGTTTCATCAAAGGTCGCTGAGACACCAGCATTCGGTTTGAATAAATGAGAAATCAGTGATTGATTCCCAAATGCTGCTGCATGATGAATTGGCATTCTGCCTTGGTTGTCGTGAGCATAAATATCCGCACCGAGCTTGATGCATTCCTCTACAAAAGAAGAGTCGCCTGTAGCCGCAGCTACATGTAGTGGTGTAAAACCATAGGATGACTTATTGTTCAGCATGAAGGGGGCTTTTCTGATAATCAGCGAGGCCAAAGCCGTTATTTTCCACAGCGCGGCGACGTGTAAAGGTGTAAAATTCTCTGCTTCGAAAACTGGAAACGGCAATAGCCGCAACAATTTCACAAACTTTAGAAGAATTTCAGATGCTGATATTGTCTCTGCAATCCGAAATGCGACTTGCAACGCCGGTGTTCCAGCTTGCTTGACGTGATAATCCCAATGTCTAAAGCAGTATTCGGTCAGACTGTATCTCTTCAAGATTGGTCGTACCTCGAACCAATGATTGTTCCTTATCTTGGAGACAGGCTCTTTAAAAGATCTAAACCCTAGATAGGTGACCACGGTCGTCAGTATGGAAATATGAGGACTCCCAAAGAGCTCAACCTGATGTTTCTCTAGGTAATCGTGCAATGTTTCGTGGACAAGTCGAACATTATTAGCGTTCCGGTCGAACGCAATCAGCCCGCCACAAGCTTCAATTATTGTTTCTATGGCAGTAAAGCCGGACTCATCCTGATCAGAGTCCCCAGATCGTACAGAAAGGGCCTCCACAAGTTCCTCTGAGGTCAAAGGGCGATAAGAAAATGTGGCCCATTTCAGAGCGCTCATAGCCAGTTTTGCACGTGTTGATGACATGATGCGAGCCATGTATTTCTCATATTGTCCTTCCAGCTCTTCAGGTAGCTCATTAAGAAAATCTGCAATTTCTCGAATAGAGGTTGCCATTTCTAGCTGACGTACCTGAAGGCTTGCGAGTAGAAACATGCCTCGTGAAGTTGCGATGATTTTACTCGTCACAAGAGTTTGGAGATGATCGGCCCTTTCCTCATCCGCTCTTTGAAGTGTCTCGCCGTGGATTTCATTGAATTTGAAATTCAAAAAGTTTCGGAGGTCGTGGTCGCGAGCAGAGACATGGAGCTCAAGGTGTGGCACGCTGCCTATGTTGAAGTTCGACCTCGACATAAGAAGCAGCTTCAGTCCGGGCCAGCCTGCCATTGAGGTTATCTTGTGCAGTAGCTCTCTTCGATGACTTTCTGGAAGTTCGTCGAGTCCGTCAAAACAAAGAACCAAGGTTTTACCAACTGATGTCAATTTCCGGAGTAAGTCCATGCAATCATTTAGCGATAGATTCGTATCTAGTGATCCCTTGTATTGCAGCAGTAGTCCTTTGAGCCAAAACTCAATTTCATCATGAGTATCGTATAATGACTCTGAGAATTGTCTGACCAACCCCGATAAAATCCGATCCACGTGATGCAGTGATGTATTGTTGTGACTTAAGTAGACCGCTGCAACCGCAACATCTGAAATACTCTGTCTGCTCCTCAGGTAATCGACGACTCGGCTGAATATTACCGTCTTGCCAGCTCCTGGTGCTCCATGGCACCAGAGAGTGGAGGTTCTTATCGATTTATCTGAAGAAGTCTCATTTAGGGATATCTGGAACCATTTTTTGAATGAGTCGTCATCCAGAATCCACGAGCCCGTGTTTTCATGCCGGATCTTGACAGTGTCGTTGTGTTTGTTCAAGAAATTGGCTTCAGAAATGAAATCTAAAAGCTCCTTTTTCTTCTCGTGTTTCCGTAACTTTGCTTCACGTTCATCACTTTGTTTCTGTAAGTCTTCTTTGACAGTCAAAATTGCTTTGGTATCCAGAGCCGCTCTTTTGCAAAATTCCATCACTCCTTCGATAAGTTTTACATGATCTTTCCATGATTCTACATCATTTTTCATCTCCTTGATAGGTTCTATTACCTCGATTACTTTCTGGAGGTCATTGCGAATGCCTTTCATCTCATTCATGGCTTCCTCGGATGACTTGGAAAGGAGGCCCCAGCCGCTAAGACTCAGACTGAGTTGAAATATACTCGTGTAGCGATTTATATCCTGAAGGGCTACACGGTAGCGATCCTTTGATACCAAAACCCATATTGCTTTGGGTTTGGCCGCATCCACCTCAAACTTCTTTTTGAGTGAAATAACACAGGTTTCGCATTGTTCGACAACGGATGTGATAGGCAAAGAGGCGACGAACTTTTGGCGACTCACTTTTGGTGACTGGTAGAAGCCTCGTAGAGCAGAGACAATTGCTTCGAGGTTCTCTATCTCATCTCTGAGGTTTTTAATATCCTTCGGCGCATCGTTGATGTCGGAGATATAACCAATGATTGCGGTGGAGGCACGTAATATCACATCACAACCACCGAGGATACCGGTTACCAGTCCGATTGCTTCGGCCATACCTGATTTGAAAACATTGGAGTGAATGGAAAAGTAAAGATAGGGAATATCATGTCAGAAGCGGATGAATAAGAACCATGTGTCTCTTAAATCAAGATTTGGGAAGGAATCGAGGCTGGGCTAGCACTGCCCCGGGGCATGAGGCTGATATGCCTTAAGGCTCTTGTGAGATATAGCATCTGCGGGAAAGGTAAGGGACATCCAATAAAAATAGGGAATGATACTTGAAGGTACACAAGGAATGCGCCTAAGGATGCAGTGAACTTCATTCAGCCTGATCAGACTCCCGCATTATTGGTTAACCTATCAGTAGCATAGCCTTCCTTTGGGCAGCTAGAGGGCTGCCTAGCTACCAGTAAAATATATTTTTCTTTTGATATTATAGAATTTCTAATATTTATAAATGTATACTCTTATACAATATGTTCGTCAAGAGTAGCAAGGAATCAATTAATTAAGACTGGTGGCAGAGAGCTGAGGAAAGAGGGATCAGAACTTTAGAAGCATTGCCCCCCTAGTGTGCGTAAGCCAATTAAAGTATGTCCTAGGCGAGTTATCACCCTCTTATAACCAACAAACGCCCTTTTTCGCACTTCTGACTAGGCAGTCGTGGATGTCTATCACGTGCTTCCTGGTCACGTGCACAATAGCTTGGTTTGTAAGCTTCCGCCCGTAACGTAATCGGTAAGCGGATCGGCCACGCAAGCAGTCCGGCCATGTAAATACGCATACAAAATGACATTTTTCAAAGCCAAATTATTTGACATTCTTTTTAGTAAATATAAGCCATAAAAGATATGTATTGTATAAGATTATTAATATTAGAATAGTGCAAATTTTTAGAAAGATTCAGCCAAATATGAGGAAGATAAAAAAAAATACAGTGTAATTTATTGTATTTTTAAACTATATATATAATTTTGATAAGTACTCTTAGATATTAATTTATTCTTGAATATATTGAATAAAAAGTATATCTTGCATTATATATAGCCTTTTAAGCTTATGTTTATTAGGAAAGATGTTGAAATTTATGGCTCTAGAAAATGCTATTTTGTATGCGTTTGGACATGGCCGAATTGCTTGCGTGGCCGATCCGCTTACCGATTACGTTAGAATGGTATCCGTTGATTACATAAACTGTTGTTCATGAATTCTTATTTTCGCCCCCGAGAGTACCTAAGCGAGGACAGACAGCTTGTTTGTATATACGAATGGATGAAAACAATGGAATTGTTTCAATATTGATTAAGTAATTAAGTAAATTAATTCAAGGTTGCGGTGAAGCTGCGACATACAGGATACTCAAATCAAGCTGCCATTAGCCTTCAACGTCTGACCTGCTACCCATGAAGTTCCAGACATGAATACAATAGCCTCGGCAATTTCCTTTGGTGTTCCCAGCCTATTAAATGGGGACTGTTTCTTTATACTCTCAACAAGTGCTTCCGGCTTTCCTCTCAAGAACAACTCGGTCGCAGTTGGCCCTGGAGCCACGCAGTTCACAACAATGCCTTTGGGCGCAAGATCCCTCGACAGTATGCGGGTGAATTGTTCAATAGCACCTTTGGTGGATACGTATAGTAATTGAGGTGGCATGATGTTACCGGAGTGGCATAGTGATGTGCTGATGAATACAATATGTGACCCTTGAGGCATGTGTGGTACAGCAGCCTATTAATAGGTGTTAGTCATATACATCTTTCTTATTCGCGTTCGCGCCAAAAACGCACCTTGGCCAAGAACAATGGCCCCTTAACGTTGATTGCATAGATTTGATCAAACAGCTGCTCAGTGACTGCTTCAAGATTCGCCAGCGGCATCCATCCCGCGTTGGGAACCAAAATATCAATCTTTCCGAATCGGGCAACAGTCTCATCGACAATCTGCTTTACACCAGCGAGCGACCCTGCATCGGCTTTGATAGCAAGTACATTGTCCTGTCCCAATCTTTGAACAACTTCTTCGGCTGCCGCAGAATCAGATGAGTAGTTGATGACGACTTTGGCTCCGAGAGCGACGAATTGTTCGGCTGCGGCTAGTCCGATACCCTTGGATCCGCCCGTGATGACAGCGACTTTTCCGGCGTAAGACATGATAGATTGTATATGTGTATGTATAGTAACAAAGAAATGTTGCGGAGGATGTTAAAATCAAATGTTCAGGTTACAGATTGTTCCAAGGTGGTTGGGTTTGGAATGTAACTTGATGAATGCTGGTTGATGTTGTAATTTGAGACCAGAGGACGAACATGGCCAGGAACTCTTCTCACATTTATACCCATGATTTGCTTCAGTTTGATTGCGATGTTGGTTCCCCCTAATCCTTCTGAGGACAAATCCGCGAGATGATGGAGGTGAGAACGGCGCGGGCATCGGCTTTTCGGCGATACTGATGGCTTAAGGCATCTAGCGCCTGATTAATCGGGTGTCAACACGGAGAACCGAGTGAGATGACGTCATCTCATCCTGGCTGGCAACCAGACAAACAAATCAAACACCGCAAAACTAAGCTATTACGGATATACACGGATACATGCATCCCCGTCGGATATATAGATGCAATTACTCAACAACATCCACTGGTCAAAAACCGAGTTACGTTCCCATCTTTACACGACATAGGTCTTGTGTTATTGCCATATTTCGGACTTTCGGAGGAGAGACGGCTTATTGCTCTTATCTTCGTGATTTACAGGATGAATTAAATCAGCTGCGATGAGAAATTTGTGGCGGTACCTCGTCAAGTGAGATTCATGCTGAAAAGCCTCAACGATTGCATATCACGGAGAGAGGAGAGCTTATGTCTGAACAACAAGCTCTGACTTAAAAACGATTTTTTCAATTTACCTGGATAAGTACAGGAACGTCATATTGGCTTAAAAAGACCAAAAGCGTGCGACACGGAAGATAGTCCATCATTCCCCCATTGCAAATAAGCAACACCACCAGCAACAGCCACTCCAGACAGAATCCACGCCCATCGCACTAGACCCCTTACCAAATGTTTTTTTGCAAATGCATCGATAGCATCACTATCGTTGATTCGCGGAAATGGGACTGACGGGACCTCTTTTCCCAGGGCCTTGCAAAGTGGCTCCCACCCATCCTTGACACTCACGAAAACCAGACGATCCCCAGGAACAGTCCTATTTAACATTTCAATATGTCGATCATATGTCACTCTAGTCGGCGGATCGGGTTCGCTGTATAGACTCATCCACACGGCTCGTAAGACGTCATTATAAGCCACAAAATATCGCAACGATGGCAGTGGGAAAAGCACAAAGCTCAGAAACCAGGATGTCGCAGCATTTGTGACAGTCACCATGCTCTTTTCCCAAGCTTCGGGGTCACGCACAGTCACGATGACTTTTGCATCTGGAAACAGCCTTACGAGTTCCGGTACAGTGCCGGTGAATGGCGCATATTGTCCTCTTCTTCCTTTTTAGATTCATATAACCCTTTGTTGTTGTTGGCTTGTACCCATCGACGGAGAAATTTGATCCATGATTTGATTTCTTTTTCCGGACCTAGAGTGATGTTCGTGCCGCCGTGGTAGACCGGTCCATCCAAAAGAATTTCCAGCACGCGACTGAATGATGCTGTACCAGTTCGTGACAGACCTGCTCCGATAACCTGGACAGCAACTGGTATATATAGTATATACAGAGCTGAAAATGTAAGCTCTATCGCTAGCGGAGCTGTTATTAGGAGCTGAGTAACCCTAAGTTCTAACTGGCTAGCGGCCCATATTTCGAACAAAGAAATGAAGCTCAGAAGGTCTTATTTGTTGCACCAAGATCATACGTATCCACAGTCCCTCTTTCTTGGCTTCTGAGACTATAATCTTAGGTCATTTGGTTGTTTGGTTGGTTGGTTGGTTGGTAATTCTATTTAAATCTCGATGTAGCTCTGTTGTTCCGGTACTTCGCAGAGTTCAACAGGTTGAATACGTGAATTTATGATCCTAATAAGTCGTTCCTAGTGGTATCTATCAACATAAATTTGGTTAGTAGTCTTCTTGCAGTAAGAACGGACGAGCCCTAGCATGTAGCGTGTGCCTACTCCTTCCTCGCAGTTACGTTTTAGTTTAGCCTTGTTGCTTTGTGCAGGGACTGTTTTCCTAAGACAACACATCCGGGTACCCCCTGGATGCCATAAATAACAACCACGAAGGCGTTGTTGGATTTTGATGGAGATCTCGGTTTGCCGTTCCATTTTCAGCTGGATTAAACAATAATAACTAAGAGGTCCCCAATGTTTCTGCTACGGTGTCGGTAGTCAGTTCGTCATGCAAGAAAATATACGACGATTTTGTCCAGACGGTAACCAAGTGAGAACATTGTTTTTGACTTCCATTAGTATCTCTAGCTTGCGTCTGTCTTAACAAAATGGAAGAACTACATGACTATCATATTCGCCCCCAATGTGAACAATATGCCGGCCTTTATTCTTGACATGCTCTGGTTTTCCAAAGTTTGACACACCACGAAAGTGACCCGCAACCTCAAACTGTATACTTTCCCCAGCCTCAAACTCAATACCAGTCGCCCAGATACCGATTTCTAGCTTGACGACTTGCCCGGGTGGGATCCGCTCCTCTCGATCATGGGGGTGGAAAGGCCAGTTGGGGTGAATCGACTTTTCGTGGTCAATCGCTCGTTGTGAGGACCGGATGATGCCTGTTGGGCCCTTATACAGGATGACCTCTGTTCGCAATTTCTCCGGGATGTCGTCGAACGTCTTGACTGGCAAACCCTCCCACGGCACATTCAGGCATAGCATGGGTTCGCCCGTTGCCGAGATTTTGCGAAGAATAACGAAGACATCCATATCATCGTGCTCAAGACATGACATGTATAAGACTGCTTTTGGGATACCTATAATCCGCGTCGTCTTGTCGAATGTGTGCGTGAATTTCAAATACTCGTTTTGAGACGTCGCGTCGTATGACAATGTAAGGCTGTCATTGGTGGGACTATCAAGAGACAGCTTTTCATGGGGCCCAAGGTACGCCTTTTTGTATTCTGTGTTCGGGAGGGGAAAGTCCTTTTCCACGATACCCCCGACAGACGGCGTCTGGCCGAATTTCAACAACGCCATTCGAACGCGAGGAGTGTTTTCCCAGTTGTTTTCAATACCTTTCAAGTATCGGTCGAAGAATTGAAGAAGCTCCTGGGTGGATTCCGGACATCCCCAAAGATCATACCATTCCTGATACGGGTGAAATCTGAGCCACTTCTCAGTGGTATTCACCTTGAGCCATCCTCGAACCGCGCCCATGCCGTGCATAGTATTTGACCATGTACCTGTAATATAGGTTGGTATGTTTATTTTTTCGATTTCAGCACGTTTATCATTCCAATAGTCATTGGCGAGCGGGTACTTGTCGAACATCGCGCGAATATTCTCAATCTCGCGGCCGTGAATGACGTATTTCGTGATGAGTTCATCGAAGAGATCACCAGAGTAGATACCACCGCGAACAAACGTTTCCCGGTACATGTCCGCGCAGCCTTCCCAAGGCGCGATAGCCTTGAGAGATGGTGGCCTTTGCGCCGCAATGAACCATTGACTCTGAGCAAGATGGGAATTACCTGCCATTCCAACACTACCAGTGCACCAGGGCTCTTTTGCAATGAGTTCGATCACGTCGTATCCGTCTTCTCCTTCTTGAGTGCCAAGTACGGCGCAAGAGCCTTCAGAATTGAAGCAGCCCCTGATGTCCACGTTGATTACGGCATAACCATTGTCTACCCAAAATGCAGGGTCGGGGGCTTCAAATTTCTCTAGCCCACTGAGTGCGTCATGGGGGAGACCGAGATTATATGGAGCCATAAGATTCAAGGAATCCGTGCCATTGAATTGCTTTCCAAAAGGACTCCAGCAGATCAAAGCCGGTACCCTACCATTGGGAGGACGAAGAACGTCGGCATATACCGTCACTCCATCGCGCAGCTTGTAGCCAACATCATGCTCAATCAAAATATCACAAGTCAAAGGTCGTTTCCCGTCTTGAGACCAACCTTTCGGTAAGATTTCGGTACGGGGATTGAAGCCCTTGTAACCCAGCCCTACTTTGGGGGCACTCAAAGGTTTATAGATCACCTCAATGTCGGACTGCTTCATGATGGTTGTTCAACTGGTTTCAAATATGAAGAAATTTAGCTTTTGTCCTCTTCGCGTCTTTCAGTTCCACTTTAAGTCGAATTCAAGTGGTCGTCACATTCCCGAGGGAAGCGATTCTACGCTGCTCCATTCGTATGGACTTTCTCGATTGAGTTTCTGCGGGGAGAGATGTCGAATGACCGTCCACGGAATAGACCGTAGCCAATCGGTGCCGTCGGATCTGACAGGTTGTATGAGGTACTTTGGAAATCATGATTTAAAAAAAGAGTGGATGGTAGGTTCCTAGTAGAGATCTGATCGTGGGCACCTCACGGGAATGTGGAGGTGTTTCTCGGAACATCTCCCGAATTTCTCGCCTGTCATTACTTTTACCCGACGTGTGTGCTGTAGATTGCATTGCTATTGTTTCAGATGCTCAGAATGATAAAACATTTACTTTGATGTAACTAACGTACGAAATATCATGGATACACAGCTTGATGTGGTATGATAAATGACGATCGCAATTGATTTTATATACGTATTCCTCGGCGTTGACTATTGTGAACGAGCTAGAAGAATGCAGTAGCATCCACATCATTTTCCCCAAGGTCACCCAGGTTCCAATTGGTCTCCACGGTCTTCAATAGACTATAGTGATCATACGCGGTATCGTCCGTGCTACCAACCTGGGCGCTTGAGACGGCGCCACCCAGCAGCACAGCATAAATTTGGTTTGTCCCAAAGGTCGACCCCTCGTCAAAGGTAAGGATGATCAAAGTGCTATCAGTGTTGAAGTTCTTGTTGGAAAGCAAAGGAGTCAAAAAGTTTCGAGACCAAGCTCCAGCTTTGGCGAGCGAACTATCGTGGCCATCGTTGGCTAGTGGAATCAGTTCGGGTTCAAATAACAGGAAAAAGAAAGACATACTCATGTTGGGGGTGATGAACATCCATTGAGGCAGCTCATTATTGTCCAGGTCTTTATAGAACATGGTGAAGTTCTTAGATTTAGCAAGACGATCGGTGTTCGATGTCACCGAGTTGTAGCTCATCAGGGGACTTGGAAAAGGTTAGTCACTCTGTGCTCTCACGCAATTTTGGGTGTTGGTAGCTTCACTTGTGCTTGCGCATGTAGTCATTTGCACCGGTTTTTTGGTTGGGATAATTTGCTTCAAAGCCAGAGTAAGGCAGGTCCTCTTGATACAAACTCCAGCTGACGCCAGCCTTTTCCAGGAGATCCACGATTGTCTTGGTGCTGGAAGAGATGTAGTGAGTACTGTCGTCAGCGATCCCGAAGGTGCTACCACCAACAGCGGCCACATAGTTAGGCTGCGACGCCAATGTGAGCGAGAAGGAAACATTTCAACAAACTTGGTTGATCTTACCTGAGAAGGATGGGTGATGGCATAGTAATTTGTGAGGGTGATGCCGAGAGACGCAAGATAGGCAAGGTTCGCTACATCCGAGATTAGCCTGACGCAATTTGCATTACATTCGAATCGCGCGACATTAGTTACTCACTGTCCTCGATAGCTGCACTGTAATCCTGGTTTTCTAGCCAAATCTGAACAAAGCGATCGAAAGTGAGACCGGCGACGCTCGATGTTGGGGATAGAGTTAGGGCTGTGGCAGCGGCTTTGGCTACGGCAGCCGTTGCAGTAGAGGTATATTGCGACTGGGCGTACACGCCTGACGCCAGCGCGAAAAGCGCAGCAGTTCTTGCGAAGATCATGATACCCAAGGTGGTCGTGATGGTGCACAAGAGGGCAGAGTTGGGACACACAACCTGGGGGTCTCTGCCTACATTTCCCCGCCCACATATATATATACTCACCCAGGCGTGGAGCATTCACATGCTATGGTTTTTGCGTTCGTCACTTCTCCATTTGTGTTGCTGCTCAACTAACCTAAGACGCAAGCGAGGTAGTATTGTCGGAATAATTAATCGTGTTAAATCTTGAAGATCGACCACGTGCAGCGGCAGAGAGTGCAGGGGATTCTCCGAGCACGAAGTATTCTGTACGCAAAGCGGCATCAACAGGCACATTAATTTATCCTCTTTTTAAAGCTTTATCAAAAAGGACCTTCTCACCTTCCTAATAAGATACATAGTCCGAGTACGAATTGAGCACTGGGTGATTGTTTCGTCCGAAGTCGGGTCTCGGGATCTGCAAGCCCCCTTGAAGCTTAAGTGTAACTCTATAATCGGTCCCGCGGGTTGCGCGATGTAATTCAAAAACTTGAAGAATCACGTTCTTGGAGCCTGGAGGTAAGTTTATGTTACAAAAACTGTAGAAAACCATGACACCGTAGTTTGTAGGTTCAGAATCACTATTCTAATCGTCACACCTTAATTGTACGCCGGGTGGTTGAATGACAGTTCGTATACGTGGGTATAGGCTGCAGAACGCTTGTGCGAACGATCTTGAGGAATTCATAATCATACTACATGGTGAGTGTTCTAGTAACAGTTTAAAATCGTACCAGATTAGCTAGGTAATCGATTGATTCCTCGTCCCGGGTTTGGGTGGGGATCTACGCTCTGATATACACACACACACACATATATATAAATATGTGCTAATGCAGCAGGCTTATCCAGATCACGCGGTGAATGGGTGAGTCTTGATTCGTAGGGCACCCATCCTCACGCCCTGAGACTTTTGGGACTTTTTGTACTACTCTGTTATGAAAATAGGTAGGCAAAAAATGGTTAGGATGGTTCATTGACTGTTAATAGTGAGATTGATGACATAGATAAGATTATAAGAGATGAAATACGTAGATTTCGGATGAAAAAGGGAAAAGGAAGCCGTCAGAAAAAATCAAATACGTAGGAGAATAACCCTTGGAGCGGAGCATTCGGTCAATCACAGTGGATAAGTCGAAAGTGAGAACATCAAGATTTTTCGAAACTAGGATCGCAAAAATTTGCCTTGCCATCGTTTGATAAGTACCTGGGTAAGATGATGCATCGCCAGATTCGAGGGTTTCCTTGGCTCACAGGGAAAATGGCGTGGACTTTCAATATAGTAATAGTATTCGGTAGAATTTGGACCTTCTTAAACATGAATCCCACTAGCGATAGCGGCAGTGGCTTTCCCTGTATGTTGCTTCTCTGCTGAATTTTGTATACATAGTTCTACTTGTCATGGAGTAGAAAGGCATTAATTACGAAGTCGTCAGTCTCAGCAAGAATTACAGGGGCAATTAATATTTAACAAGATTTCAATGAAATTGATATAGCTAATCGCCACTGACAAACTAAACTGGCAAACTTATTAGCGAATCGTTTTTTTTGGCTACAGTTCTAAGCGATGGCATAGACTTAATTGAGAGACATGACATACCGTCTCATTGTAGCTACGGCATTCTCATAAAATCATTACACCAATTGCTTACTTGAATAGTATGCATACATCACGTTAAAACTACTAAATTCATCAACATATAAAAAGCCTAGCCTAAAGATCCTACTGCAGCTACCTACCAAATACATGGCACATTTTCATCATCCCTGGAATCCTCGCTGAGATTCAAATTAGTATGCCTTAACTCCTACCAGTTTCAAGACCTGTTCAGTCACAACTGGCTTCTCGAACGGCTCTTCACGATATTTTGGGCAGACTGCTCCATTGCGCATGGGCTTTTCTCTTTTGACGAGGATATTTCTACATCCATACAGTTAGAAGTCTTTCATTTTCGGGTTTATCCGTCTAGTAAGGATCTCTGGGTACACATACCTGTGTGGCCAGTGGGTAGTGCCGAGATAATTCTCCCAGCACTCCTTTCTCAGATCTAGGGCTTCCTGCGTTGCAAACCGGCGCGGTGTCATACAAATGTATTGCGCATGTCTGATTTGATCACCTTCAGGAAGACGAGCATAGTGAATTGTACGAGAGTCCCAAAGCACCATGTCACCTGGCTCCATATTAATCTTTACCAACTCACATCCACGGTCAGTGAACCATTTCAAGTCCTTCTTTTCATCAAAGAAAAAGACGTCTTCCCACTCGAGCTCTGGAGGGGGAGCATCTTCATGAGGGTACATTTTACGCTCCTGGGAGAAGTATTCATCAAAGAGGTTTGAGGAACCGCGCATCAAAACCAGTCCCCCATCTTTCGGTCCATTCGGGGCAAAGTTCAACAAACCCTGAACTGCTTGCATGCTAGAGGTAGAAGTTAGTCTTGATATCAACAATGTGTGTGGATTGATTTGTAGCATTTGAAGCCAAAATATCCGGCACACCTACCCCTTGCGCTTTGGGCTCTGATCTAAATGAGGCCATGGGGTCCATTTCACATCATTTCGGCGTGGGAATGTCACGTTAAACCCATCAAACGCCGTTATGAGTTCGTCAGTTTCCCATAACTTGGAAAACACGTCTATCACACCAGGCTCTGTCCGGGCCTCCCAGACGAACTTTTCATGAATCGCCCCGTACGCAAAATACATCCTATTCCACGTAAGCACTATATGATAAAGAGATTCGAAGATATGAAAATGTATTACCCGCCCTTAAAACTAACAGGGAGATGATCAGCAGTCCAGGTACTTTCATCATGCTCATCGAATCCAAGTTCGAACTTTTTGAGCCATTCTAGTTGTTTTTCGCGATAGTATTCTGCTCGCTCTGGAGAAATTACTCGCTTAATGACAACACACCCACTTCTGTGAAATTCATCTCTCCAGTCGCCGTATATTCGTTTTTCAAATGAAACAATATCGTCAGCATGCGCCGTTCGTGGAGGCACTTCACCCGAGGCCGCAAGAATCGTGGTCGCCATAGTTGCAATACTTTGAAGTCTTGCTTATTCTCTCGCTGTGGTAAGAATTTTGCCTTTCAAGTATCTTATTGATAATTCAACACATAGCATATCTTATATGTTTTCTCATCACTTTTACTTGGCTCCTCCTCCGCCACTGCTTTTCCGGTATGTTCTCTCAGCAGTGCTTCGTATCCGTAATTTCCGATTGGTGCCCCTCAAATTGTTATTGACATCTCTCAGATCAAAAGACCATGTGATGATTCGAAGTTTGTCATTCTCTTCGAATATCTGCGTTGGGGTGAGGATCTGTCGAATGAAAATATTTGGCTTGAACCAAACCATCCGATTGACTAGTAGTGAACAGAGCTTTGACTATGAATTATCTGGAGATTGTTGATGATGTCCAATGCAACTCACTGGCTAAAGATCCTCTTATTCTATTCCCGTACGCGGACCGTGGTTAGGCGGTATTGATGGTAGGTAGATTGTAAGTCCGTCGACAGGTCTCACATTGAAGGTATTGCACGGTTCTAACAAGTAATGAAATCTGCACTCGGTGTAGAAACATACTACCGCATATGAGTTCACGTGTTTATTGACTTTGCACCTTAGCTGTTTTCATTCAGCTGGTTGATCAAGTAATAAGTAAATTTCCCCGCTTTCATGTTCCAGAGCATCGTCAACCAATAGCCGGAAAGTTTTCGAAATGCAGGCATTCAACAGGCAAGGATAGCATGACAGTGCGGGCATAGAGAAATTGATTTCATACATCAAAACTTGTCACGAATGGCGTGGCATAGCCTACGGGTGAGCCATGCATTCGTTTACCTCTGTCACATAGATGATAGTAAAACGAATGGCCTTACAATCTTGCAGAAACTAACAAATCTACGTGCTGACATACAACAAAATATGGGGATATAGATCAAAGAAACAGTCTCACGGTAATGGGACCCTTTCAATGTGTGAATAAATATATACTGTCTGTCATTTGAATATATTATCAGGGTGCGATCAAGGTAGCAAAATTTCAAAGATTGGACTGATTCTGATATCAGGTTCTGAAGGTACTGGTTGGTCTAGGTCCCAAGCCGCTTTCACGATATATACCATCAATCGCCTCCATTTGTAGAATGCTTTCTTGTCCGTCAATCCATACTCCGGAGCCAGGTCTTCCCTTGATTTGGTTCACGAATTCCTCCAGCTGACAACGCCATGTTGTCCACCAATCTTGGTAATCCTTAAATCGCTCCTCAGCCGACGTATAGGCTGTTTGGTATTTTGTTTCCTTCCAATACTTGACTTCGACGCCTTGGACTCGGAGGTAATGTCGATCACAAATCTCTATGCGATGATAGATGGTCGGTACCAAGTAGTTCCAGATGATAACGGTCCGTTGCATAACATGACCGGGTCGCCCCTCTTCTTCTTTCTGGACCTGTACTTCTTCCAGAACAGCTTCACATTTTGGCCATCCAGTAGTTGGAATATTTGCTGTCCAAGACTCTGGTAGGAAAGTTGGCCAGCCACCTTGACTAGCCAGATCAACCACAATCAAGCCACGCTGACCACTCTCAGTAAGAAGGGAGGCAGTGATGGCTTGGTCAATCTTAGGCTCAGCTTGATTTCCATCTATTAAAGGCATTAAGCGATATTGAACATCAATAGGAAGCACCTTGTTATTTGCCCCAAGCACCATGCGAACAGTAGAAAGTGCGTAGGTGCCTAGATCCATCAAGGATCCACCAGCACATTTGTAGCTGAAGCGAATATCATCGATTGGCATTACCCCTTTCGGAACATACTGCTGTGAGGACACATGTTTCACAGCACCCTCAGATTCACGAATTATGCGTAGAAATTTCTGCCATGATGGGTGGAACTGATAATGAAAGGCTTCGAGAAGCACAGGAGCATCTGTTTTCGTCGCCAAAGGATGAGTAAACAAGAGTTTGGCCTCCTCCGAGTTGGAACATGAAGGCTTCTCTAGCAGAACGTGTTTTCCAGCCTGCAGTGATCGTAACGCCCATTCAAAGTGTAAATGATTTGGTAGTGCAATGTATACGGCATCGATGTACGGATCGTCGAGTAATTCTAGGCAGAGTCATCTCCTTAGTTTCCCCTCTTACAATTGAAGAATAGATTCAGTGTAAGGGCAGTACCTTGATAGGATGCGTGGACAGTCGGTATATTGTACTTCTTCGCATATTGTTCAGCACGTTTGGCGTCACGGGCAGCAACCGCAGCCACGATAACCTCAGGGTGCGACTTTGCCGGGTTGATAACAGAAAGTGGTCTTATAGCCCATATTTAGTTATCAGATGGATTGAGCTTCAAATTGACTTACGCTATAGTAGATGCGCCTAGAAGCCCGAGACGAATTGCATCTTCATGCTTCGACACCTTTGGAGGGTTGAATAATGCGGTGTATCCCCTCTGAAAGAATCCTAGAAGAGACATTGCTGGCCCTATTGCTTCTGCTTTCCTGACGCAGCCCGTTTCTTTATGTTTCATTACCTTGCATTTTCTAGTTGATGATAGGTTATTTAAAGTACATTAAGCAAGGTCAAGATGCCGATTATCTTCTAAGATCGACCTCTACACTTGGTATACTTCCCAGCGGCAAGCTATTCGCCAATTGTTCACGCCGGAATAATTAGCCAGAGTTTGCACCACTCCGCATCAATACCGAAAGTCAATCCTAAGTTGAGCTGAATACCCTAGCCCTTATCCACCTCCACCCGACCCGATTAGCCCTCCGCTTCTCATTACCGTAGACAACAACGCCCACATAACCAAACTTGCGAATCGGATCAAAGTTGAGCCCGTGGCTTTCCTATCTTCACCATGCTGCCTACTCTAGCACAAGGGGCAAGTCAGAGTCTCGTAGTTGCTCTCATAACAGCGCCAATTCGTCCAAAAGGAATGTACTAACAATCATTTCCTTTCCGCTTTTACCTCTAACTATCTTCAGGGATCTCATGGTGGAAAATCTGTGGAGAAAAGGATCGGAAAGAAGTGTTATGTCTTAATATTTGACCGATATGCCTGCAAGTTTCTAATCCGTAACTTGTATGTAGGTACTTGTACAGTGCGGGTAACGCGAGCAGAGAATTTAAAACATTTTTAGATAATTTTGACCATCTTAAATATTACCTAGATATAAGGCAACCTGAGAATTCATGTGAACCTTAGAATATACTAATGGTATATCTAAGATGAAATGGTCTGCTAATAAGAGATTGAGGACCGATCCTACCATGAGATTTTAATGTGAACCTTGGAAGTCATCGTTCATTATCTTCACTTGATATTCACATTGACATACGGAGTCACGCTGACTTCACCGATCAATCCATTTCGTGAGATTCCCGGCAAAACACTACTATATTTCAACAAACCTGGCGGGCCCCCCTGATCTTTTAGCTGTGAAAAAATACTTCGAAGATAATTCCACATCGTTGTAGGAACAACAGCAAGAACTTCGTTATTTCCATGTCGGAGATATGGACCAATATCCGCATTGGCGTTCGTAAAGTCCAAGCTTGGAAGCTTCTGCCCATTGACCGAGACCTGGATTGCGTGTAAAATGGAAGGAAATTGAATATACGCTCCATCAGCGGATCCACCTGTGACAGGCGGCCACTGGAATGTCGTGCTATAATAACCAACTCCAGACACATTCTGCAGAGCAGGAATCTCGGTCCATGAAAGCAGGCTTGTTAGCTCATGGGTGGTGTTATGCTTCTGAGCGATGGTTTCAGCATCGTAAAGGTCGGAAGGAGCTTCCCAGTGCTCCGCAACTAGTTGCCAATTGCTGAGGTTGAATGGCTCTGCTATTTGACGGCTATTTGGCAATTCTATGGTTTTGTTATTTGATAAACGAATCTTTCCCGAGTCCTGTAAATTGGTATTGGCCACCTGTGCAGTCCAACCCTTATCAGCAGACTCATAGAATGAACCGATAACAGAAGCTGGTGTTTCGGTGGAATGTACTGAAGGCGTCTCAGAATCTGTCAAAGGGTTCTGGGAGAAAGCGATAATCGTCGTCTGGTTTCCTTCGAGTGATATCGGTATACTCAATCCTGATTCAGAAATAGTATAAGTGAAAACAGGCTTCTGAATGCCAGTCCATGCATCCAGATAGTAAGGTATTTTCGTCTTCGCATCGCCACTAATTGTGATTTCTGCTGATGCAGATTTTGAATCACAAAATATAAATGCATAGTCCACTCCTGTGGATGGGTCCTCCCTCCAGGTAGTCCAGATGGTTCCGTTGGTTTGGACTTTGATATTGGGGAACATTCCCAGGCTCTGCAGAGTGCTTGCAACATGACCACTGCTAGTATTGTATACATTCGGAAAAGATGCTAGGTTCTTTAAGGCGGCGAGAGTTTCAGCGGTGTTATTACCACTCGCGGATGGATATATACTAGGCAAGCCACCGCTGAAGATGATTGGCAAGCCTTTTGCTGCGAACTCTGCAATACGCTCCACGCCATATAGTGTCATGTTGCTATCTTCTGTGATGACAAGAGCTTTGTACATTGGCCCTTCCGGACCAAGAACATTATCACGTACAGTAGCTTGTGGTAAGGCGAAATTGTCTGGTGTAAGGTACGCCCAAGACCAACCTAAAGAAGTTAGCCTTCTGCACAAGTTTTCACCGAAAGAGAAAAAGCTTACCATCGTTGAGCAAGTCATCTGACTGATAAATGGAAGGAAAAGAACTATCAGTGGCAGACACTTTGTTATAAATGGCGACATCCGTCCGATGTATACCTTGACGCTGAACGAATTGGATTCTTGCTACGTAGTTGAGTACCTCTGACAACCCATGATCCCAGGAAGGTTGCTTATTCGAATATAGTTCTGATACAGTATAAGAAAAGGCAGTATAGCCCGGCCAAGTCGTGCTGTAATAGTCTCCGGTATAGCTTTGACCATGGAGCACAAATTGGTTGACACCTCCGACAATCGCCCTTGCTATTGAAAATAAAAGTCTGGGTAAGGGGTAATCATAAGCTGCCGAGATTGCACCCATTTCATTCGAGATGATAGCTTTTCCCGCAAGATATGCCGCGCCAGAAAACTGCCGGTAGCCATCGATGTTATCAGCAAATTGCAGACTCTCGCACTCGGGGACGTCAACCATAGGTACGTTAGTTGCCGCATCCATCGGCAAATTGTAAGATACCTGGCTAGAAAAGGCCAGACCAAGGTGATTGCGAGTCCAATCACTCAGGACCTGAAGGTAGTCGCGGTATCCATCTGCAAGTATTTCCCGAAAATCATTAATGTATCCCGCCCCAAAATCTTCCGTGTTGAGGATGACTTGTACAGGGCCTGGTTGAAAGGCCTGGATATTAACATTGTTGTCTGGATGGAGAACGCCAAAGTTTATAACTGGTAAATATGGTTCTAAACGGTACCCTAGCTTTCGTTGGAATCTTTCAGGTATGGTGGGAGTCCACGAGGTGTTCGATGTCATCTCAATGCTATCTTCCCAGCCTTTACACAATGTCTTAGCGAAACTAGTTGTACATTTTTTG
The DNA here is from genome assembly GCA_023626235.1 of Talaromyces sp. PYS2902. Classification (NCBI taxonomy): domain Eukaryota; kingdom Fungi; phylum Ascomycota; class Eurotiomycetes; order Eurotiales; family Trichocomaceae; genus Talaromyces; species Talaromyces sp. PYS2902. Next base: position 167,307 of record JAMAGP010000021.1, read on the forward strand.
TAGAGGCAAATACATACCATAATGCCCGACCTCCATCAACAACTCTTTGAGACCGTCAATAAGGATGTATTCCTCCCAGAATTTGATGACTGTCTGGGCCCCGGCAGCGCTGTAATGGTCTACTATATAAGACCCATTATCCCATATCGTCGCTGTCTGATTATTCTCGAAACTCAGATTTTTATTCAGAGTGCGTTTTTGGTAGTACGCGAAGATTCGATACCCAATGCCACTTGTCGGCTGTGGAAAAGTGGCATTGAGAAGTCCAGTCGACGTCACTTGCATGGTTATATCGCTAAGACTTTTGTGATCCACAACTAAGCTGATATATCCCGATTGTGACGGGATGTAAGGTGAATTGACTGCTGGCATTGTCACGTTCGTCTCAGAAAGGACCAGAGCAGAAACTACGGCGACCAGTTCACCTACTCCCCACCCAGGGATTTGAGCGTCAAAGATGCCATCTCTCGGTACTTCAATATTGTAAGGAACCTTTTGAGCACGCGTTAGTCCACGGTATCGTTTACGGTTTCTCCGCGAAGGGCACAATTATACCAAGTCCCACTGTAGACCTTCATCATCACTCTCTGCTGGTACACCTTGTCCTTGATTTGGTCCTAGCGCAAAATCCATCAAGAGTCCAGCGTCCTTGTGTGCTTGAAGTGCTGCACGAAATACATCCCGAAAGGCCGGTGTACCAAAGCCATTTGTGACCCAATCAGCTTGAGGAGCCTTAGAGACGGTTTCACCTCCATAGTTGTAAAAGGGAAGGAACTCTACGCCGCCAGCACCCAGAACTCCACTGTCTTTGATGTTAGTAGCAACAATTTCTTTATCAACGCCGGAATCGGGAAGCCAGTAGCGAAACCGTGGTCGGGTCTGTACAGATGGATTCTCAAAGGTTCCAAGCAATCTAGTGTATTGCTGGGGGTTAGAAGCTGCCAGCAGGCAGTCCACATGGAGAAACACGAGAAAAAAGATACGAAACATGAGAGGCAGTTATTTTGCCGCGTATCCCGCAAATAATCCGAGTCGTAAGCTGTGTAGAGTGTCCCAAGTCATGTGGCATATGGACTGTTTATAGGCCGATGAGCACACATGACTGGCTCGGTATCGATTCTGCGAAGCTCGGGGCATATTAACCCGTTATTCTGGGGTAAAATATATGAAATGAGGAGTACTCCGCACTTATGACCCCGGAAGGTATGTACATTTGCATCTTCGTGTTTGTGGAGTGAAAATCCCGCCAGGAGGATCACTGGCATCCCTCCGACGTATAGTTTGATCCACTATACGGCTAAAGTGTAGCTGATCTTCGGCTTCGGAATTCTCATGTGGGGGATACTCGGAACAGTTTCGAGTCATGTATCCCCCTCAAAACCGCTTCCGGGTGCTTGAGTTTCGTGAGTATTTACTGTTTCAAGCCGCCGATAGACTACTGATGTGTTGGATACATGTGTCAGTTTCCTCTGTTTATATTGAGTGTTTTCCATTACTTCGTGAACTAGTTTACGAACCCCGTAGATATGATATGTCTAGTAGGAATGCCCCATGCTTCCCCCGAATTCAGATCGTGGCCAGAGCTATCTTGCCCTTTCCCACGATTAATTCTGATAAGTTCAAGGTGGAAGAGGAGTCATTTGATAAATCATACATATAATAGCATTGGACTTGTCAAGCAGGAAGCAACTGTACATAAAAGAGATGTGTATACAGATAAGAATAAAGTCCTTCTACGCTACTCCTGTCCAGTCAGAAAATGCTAGTCCCCAGTTGGAAATGTCAACGGATGCTATAAACGAATCATTGAATACGTCCGTTTCCAGATCTGGAATCTCTCCACCGTACGACATCAACTCAAAGGTGGAACTCTGGCTCAAGGTGCTGTTCAATGAGTTTAGCACATATTGCTCCAGGGCCGAGAGCAGACATTTGAGGTATTCATCGCCTCTATGAAGATAATATTGAGCCCTAGAAAGCTCCATAGCAACCTTCATGAGCTGCATGTTACCTTATTGTGTTAGCAGCCAATCAAGAGCTTTAGAGTTAGTGTTAAGCTGCTTCCGGGGGAACTACAGACCTCAAAATGTGAACGACCTAGAAGGGAGCCGGGCTCCTGGCAAATATGGATTGCTAGGACGTAGGCTGCCGCGAGTGGATTGCTTGAGATTGAAAGATAGCTGCTTAATTTGTCGTCGGCAAGAGAAACGAATATGTCGATCATTTCTCGCACGGCTTCCAAACAAACAGCACGCCCGTTGTTCAAACGAGTGTACCAGAATTTGTTGGCACCGCAACGATTAATTTCATGTTGTAAGGTAGATTTTTTCATTAGGAATACGTTTCGGCAAAGGGTAATGATTCTGTATTTCTATGTCAGAACCAGGTTTGACATAGGCTACAGACGCCATGAACGAGTATCAGACGGAGAATATCGTATGATGGGCCAATAACTTTTGAGGAAATTTATACGTCCAAGGAATATGGCAGTACTCACGACTGAAAATAATGATATGACAGAAAGTTGTTTTGGTTTCTCTTCGCTGGGCTCGAGCATGTAATGGATTGCCTCCTGTAAAGCCGTTAGCTAGTAAGCTACAGGTTCCACCGAATGTAAGGAAGCTATTTGTAAGAATGCATACAGAAACTTGGCTCGCTGGAACTGTCGCCAATCCATGAGCATACTGTCGATTTCTCCAGCTGTATCAAGTATCCTAGCAATGGCAGCATCCAGTCGACATGCTTTGAGTTCATCCAATCCCCAACATTGAGAAGAACGCTTCGTCATTTCACCTAAAATATTCACCAGACTAATCAAAGCATATTTATAGTCAGCCGAGTCTTTTTCATGTATGTGTATGGATACTGAAGAATCTGTCGTAGCTTTTCTTTCTCCTTCGGACTGCGACTTTATATTTGAGAGATAGCGGTCGACAATCGTGGCTTCCCGACCTGTCTCAAAAGCAAGAATTTTCTCAAAAGCATACAGGCACCACCAAGCCCGCTGGGCCTCTGATTCTTCGCCTACGAGAATTGGGGCACAAGACCGATCGCAATTCAAGGATTTTGCCATTGTCAAGGCAACCATCAACACATCCCAAGACAGGTCGAGCCTGTCACACACGCGGAGAATAATGGCTAAGAGGAGAACCATTTGTAAAGACGTGACAGAGCGTTCAGCTAAGAGATGACCAAGTAGGCTGGTACAATGATCAAGGTACCTCTCAATGAGTAACTGCTGTGGGGACGATGTTGGCTGCAATTTCATCCCGACGATGCTCACCAAGTATCCGAAGGCCAAAACAGACGGATCTTGTACACGAATACTGGTATTTTTCAACTGCATGCTAGTAACTTGATCAAGTAGTCGATGGACTAGGCTTGTACTGATCAAAGGGTAGATAACGAGGACTTCAGTAAGGAAGCGTGTAGTATAGGCGCGAATCTCATCTGCATTCGGGAGTGCTGGGCCAGGGTTCCCCAAAGCCGTTTCAGGGGAAATCCCTTGGGCGCCGGCTTTATTTTCAAATTCAACCCAGTCGCGTGGAGGTTCTAGTTTCAGACGGTTGAAAGCGATCCGTAGCCATTGCGTTGCTATTCGTGCTGTGCCGGCTTCGGGCAATGTTGAAGGAATGAGAGGGAGATACTCATCGCCGTCCTGTTCATTCGAAGACGAATTTTTATTGGCAGGCTTTGTGTTCAAGGGCGATAGCCTGCTCGAGTTCTGAAGAATCGACACACCCTGTATTGTATCACTAGTGCCTGCACGTGGTGAGACGTCGATTTCTTGAGACTGAGAGGTAACTCTTGGGCTGAACTGCTGGCCGTGACTTTTATCCAGCACATCTTTTTCCGTAGATTTTTGTGAGAGTGACAGATCATCTGTTTGCTGTCTGGTACTCGTGATGCAGTCAATGCCTGCTGCGTGGCAAGCACCACATCCAGGCTGCGCATCATCACATCTGATCTTTTTCAAGCGGCAGTAATTGCAGGCATGACTGAGCCGCTTACGCTTCGGGCGAAGTGGTTGAGGGTTGGTAAGGAAATGCTTCATTGTGGTCTCATCGAAGTGGGTGCTGCATCAAAATGCCCTTAGTCCGGATGTCTGAAGTGAAAGATTTACCCCGGGTCCTTACACACATCGGGGTGGTTTATATCGCCGTGGAAGGGCTCGGCTCCACTTAAATATTCCCCGCAATCCCCACGCCTGTATTACAGCTAGTTCATTCATGCGGTCCAGATTTAAGGTTCAAATCAAATATCTCCTACAGGCAAAAAGACCTCCAAACCGTGCTCTGTTGTGCAAAACGGCTGAATTAGTTATTAAATCTGTCTAGAGGAGATAAATGTCTACTTGTTAGGCGCCGAATCATAAATGAGGTCAAGACTTGGTAGCTGTTTAAAGAGCAAACAAGAGAATAAAAGTAAAAGATTGAAGAGTCGTGTAGCTTCCACCAGATCCCATATTATCTACAGGCATGTCTTTCCTGTTATTGACACGGCTCCAATGGTATCATCTGCTATGCATCCTAGGGTCTTTTTAGACTACGTATGGAGTTCTTGGTACAAGTAGAATGTTGCCGTGGGTATGGCACACCAGAAGGCCATAAATTGATTCATCACCTTGACGGGCAATTAATCCAAGCTCCAGATACTTGAAAGCACATATCTTCACTTGTGCTTTTAATTTGGCCTTACTGTATTTGGGGCTTGGGAAGTGACGAGTACACATAGATGAAGCAATAAAATACAAATATTGATTCTGAATGTAGTTTATCTACTTCTCATTTCTCCACTCTCCACTGTGCACCACGCTCAATAAGCATTTGCTGTAAGCGCTCAAACTGAGGCGAGGCGTATTTCTCATAAACCATCGTGATCACTTCGAGCGCAGTGTTGGATGGGTCAAATTGCGTCTCGACCAGGAGTCCATTCGGATCTGCACCATGAGTAATAAGAAGCTCAATTATTTTAGCATAACGGGTCATGCCTTCGGAGTCTAGGTCATAATATCGCATCCACCCACGCCGGTCTCCCTCGCGGAGGCAATCCAATGCCAACAGCCATGGCGTGCGCTCCCTTCGGTCAAGATCGCGATAGCCTTGATTCGGATCCTCTCCGTAGCGGAGCAGAATCGCTACCAAGTTGGGCTGTGATAGTGGGTAGACAGCCTTTCGTCGGTCAACCAGAAATTCGATGCAGTGTCCGAGAAGCGGGATGCCACCTTGATACTGGTAACCCTCATCCAGACAGGTCCAAACATAGTCCGCCAGGCCAAATTTGGCAGTAAGAGAAAGGAAAGGCTCGTGAAAGATCATTCGTTTGCGCTTTTCATATGTGCCAAACACGTTTCGGGCCCAATGGTCGTTGGACGATGGCATTTCTTTGGGAAGCCAGTATGCAGAAATGGTTTTGTCTAACTCTCGGATGAGGGAGATCTGGATTGTCTTATTCTCCTTGTCTATGTACCTGGCATGAGTCATCGAGAGTACTATTCCCGGCCACCAGTCATCGATTTGTCTGTGCCGTCGAAATGGCTGTAAAGGAAATTTCAATTGCGAAATGTACGACCCAAACAGGCAAGCATGCGGATCGAAATCGTCGTCAGTCACTAAACCAACTACTTTCGAGAATATTTCCGGCTGGGCAAAAAAGTCTTTTACCGTGCGATGAATATAGGCAATTTTGTTCTCAGCTAATTTCCGTGCACCAGATTCGTCCTCAGCGAAGCGAAAGCCAAGGCCTTCCCCATTAGACAATCGGTCATGCATGACGATCAAGCCAGCGCACTGGTTCGCGAGCTGCCCTTGCAATTTTCGGCATCTGGTAAAGACTTCTTCCTCATCTGCTTCTTGGATATCGTTAGCTAGCGCTGCTTGATAGCAGATCTGATCTGCGAGCGCAAACTCCCAAACCGTCATTGAAGCCGCGCCTTCATGTCTGGCAACGTCACAGGCAATTTCCCGAGCCCTCATCAGCTGGAATAGGCGGGATAAAACGTTCATATCGTATTGTGACTTCCCGTTAAACAAGATATGTTGAAACAGATCATCTAGCTCTGTTGGCAGCGCCTGCAGGCGCGAGTAGACCTTTGAGATTTCACTATAGTGGGGCTCATGAAGAAGAGACCGAACGACTAATGATACCCAGAGGAAGACACCGTCGGCTTTCTTCGCGATATCATTAACTAAAACCAAGGCAGCCTCGGGGTTCGCCTGTGTCAAAACGTGCATTTGAGGCTGGTCATCAAAACGGTCATGGACAAAGCGAATCATGTCGGTATACGTCAACTCATGCAATTGAATCTTTGAGGTATGGCCAAAGGAAGACCAAAAGACTGGGAGTGGCCGGCTGGAAAGGCATATTTTCACGTGTTGATGTGAAGAGATTGCTCCGAAAAAATCGGCGATCTGTTGGTGGTCACCATCAAACTCGTCTAGCCCATCAACGAACAGACAGATTCTCTCCTGATGCCGGACAGAATAAGCGAACCGATTCAAAGCATTGGCCAGCTCTGAAAGCTCCCACGAAACGCCTGCTCTGACCCTGTCGCGTGTGCTGCTTGTTTTCAACCGCTCCCATCGCTCTGGGAAAACGAGGTGGATAAGATGTCGCCGTGATGACAGCAATTGGAATAGTAGATACCGAAGCAGCCCAGTCTGCGACCTCTGTTCAACTGTACCACTTATCCAAAAATAAAACCCTGCCGTGATCAATGTCTTTTCACCTGCCCAAATGCGTAATAGTTCCTGGGTTTTGGGGTGATCAATGATAAACCTCATCAGTGTTGACTTCCCAGACCCTGCCTTGCCGTTCACCCAAAAAATTCCATCGGCGCCGTCTTTTTGGAGCCACTTCGAAAGTGAATCCACTCCGGGACTTGTCATCCGGTTTGAGTCAAAAATCCACTCGAATGTACTATCATGTGCAATGTCGACACCTTCCTCCCGGTCTTTCATCGAAGAAAAGCTCAAGCTTTCTAGTATGAAATCCTGTAGTGCATTTTCATGGTCGGAAAAGATAGTCTGACTATTAGTGCCGTCAGGTGAGGGACTGGCTTCATGATTTTCGGTCCTTGAGATAGAGCGACCTCGAGATCCGTCGAGAGATGCCAAACCGGGTGTGCTCAAAGATTCCCGAGAAACTCGATCGCCAATAGTGGTGTTCTGGATCCGTGTTAGAAGTGATTCCAGATCCTCGTCTGTAATGTTTATATCGTAGTCGATGCTTAGTGATTGGCATTTTCCCCTAATCCCGAACACATATTGTCAGTATTGGCATTTCTGTCATTTTTCCTTTGTTCAAGCTCACAAAAGCCAGCGAGTTATTAGGTTTTTCAGTGCTTCCCTAAACGAAATGAGTCGCGCTTCCAATGTTTCAGCATCTTCTTTGCTCCACTGTCCCTGGTTCTGCGACTGATCCCTCCACTGGCGGAGTCTGATGAACAGAGCTTTGGTGACTGCGAGGCAAGAAGATCGGAGATTCTCAAGCAACTCTTCTTCCGCTACTAACTGAACTACATCGCTTTTGATGGGATAGTGACTCTCTCGCAAGTCTTTCTCGACTCTGATGAGTTGAGCGGTGGCAGTGTCAACAAAGGAATCTCCGGCGTCGACGCGACTGCGGTTGCGGTCCTGCGCTGCCTCAGATATGTATCCTAGCAGCTCGACGCCAAAATCACAGAAAGCCTGAATGGCTACAGCAGTGTGTAGGCTATCTTTCAGTCTCTCCACCATGGCTAAGGTTGGCAAAGGAACTGGACGGCAATAGACTAATTGATGATGGGGGAGTGAGTCTCTCATCGCCTGATGACTACCGTCCCCCACCTCCTTTAGATAGTTAGTCAAATTTGATATACTGGCTAAAGTAGCTACGGTGCTAGGGGCCGCTATCCTAGTGTGTGTGTCCGAGCTGGCAGGCAACAATATTAAATTCGTGGCGCAGCTACGGAGGCGTATGTAATCTCAAGATGTACACTTCCATACATATAAGCTCTTAGGCGGTTTTATCATACCTAGTTTAAAATCAAGTAAACGAATATTTTTAGCGCTATGGACTGTTTTTAGTTAAGACTGCTTGACCTATCAAAATGGTTGTAATCTGCTGTATTTCATGGGACAATAATCGGACTCCACCTACGTAATTTGCCATACATAAATGTCACTTTGAAACAATAGGACCACTCTACCAGAATTGCCTATGTATACATGTACGAGCATGAATACATATCCCCTTCACACTTTCGATAGCAGTCAAGCCGTCTGTCTTCCAATTACCAGATTACCCAATTCTGTATCAATAATCTCGACTCTTATTATCTCTCTCATACCAAACTGCACCAAGAACACTGCCCCTGCAGGAAGGCGACATCTGGCTCAATCGGTGGCATCCAAGTATTTTCGTGCGGGATCCGTACTTCATTTATCTTATCAATTAACTAATGGTCTAATCACACTTTCTTTCCTTCCACTCTGCTTGTCAAATTTTTTATCCTAGGCAAACCGAACCATCTCAGATACCTAGGTAATGGCCGATACTCTGAGTGGCGGCCGTGGAATTGAACACGGTCGCTTTATAATAATACTATCTATGGAGTAAGTACAGTGAGGGAGATGGGTAAATTTGACAAGAATATTTTGCAAGTTTTAATATGTCTTGCATCTTCCAGATAAAGTATTATCCACGAGGTTCTGTTTATTCTAAACATCGACGTAGGACGGGAAAACAGCGCCCTGGATATTAGTATCATGTTTTCATACACATTGAGAACACGACTATTTAGTATAGTACTTACGACCATATACCATTTTCAAAGGTTTTATCTCCTACGACAACTGAATGACTGTGAATCGCACCATATAACCTGGTACTGTAAAGAGATGAATGAATATGATCTTCCTAGGTTATACCTACAAATGGATAATATTTCATCAACCAGGATACCTTTTATAATACCCTTACTGATTACCGTTAGTATTCGCCTCCCTTGCCTCTCGTAATGCACGCTGCTGGCGACCTTCACTCGCTGGGTCAAAATAAGCTTTTATACAAGTCAGTCATTGCTTGTTCGATGGCATAAATATCACAAAAGGGAGGAAATAATAAACATACGCTTCTCGCCGTACACTGTAGTGCGAACACCACGCCGAGTAGTTTTGTATGATCCCGGTATCGGACGATGAGCAGTGCACCTTGAAAAGTCGTTAATGGCACGTAGACCATAGCGTGGGATAAGAGATATCTCACCGATTGTCCCAGAATGCAACGCTGCCCACTCTCCATTTCCAGCGAACAGAATGATCATCAGCTGAGTGTAGGTGGGTGTATAAAAAGTCTAGAACTTTGTCTTTATCTGCATGTTAGACAAGGACAAGAAAGAGAATGGGATGTAACACGAGGTTCTTACCGGACTCAAGCTTTTTCAGTTCTGCAAATCCGGTAACGAATCCCGGATTCACATTCAAAGCTTTCAATCCGGTTACTGGATGCGTTCGAACGGCAGGATGATGAGTGTCAATTGGTGGACGGTTTGGAGCAACACCCCAAAGATCAGCTATTGTGTCGTCTGTGCGAGTAATTAGTACGCCATGAATCAATTCCGGATATGAAATCAAGAGATATCAGACATTGCAAGCGAGAGGTATGTACTGCGTGCAGTCCATCGAGAAACTTTTTGTAAGCCTCGCTCAAGGTATCGTATGTCCCATATTGGGAGACCTACAAAATTTTTAGAAGCCAGATATATCTTCTATAAAGAAAGGAGACGCTTACCCAAGCCGTATCACCCCCAACCTCGGGATGTTCTTCCATTCGGAGCAATGAGTAACTCGGAGCTTTGTTGATGATCAGTAAAAGTTTAGGCAGAAGACTCCAGCAAAATGAATTTCATACGGTTGATCTCGAACGAAGTATCCGCATGCCACTCGGCGAACGGCTTCACACGAGGTCGTAATGTTAGCGGATAAATAAAAAACAGCTAGAGACACCAACAGGGTGGCTTACCCAAGGAGTAAAGTTAGCCGTCTCACGATGATCACCGGTGTTTCCATGAATATTAACATGCTAGGAAATTGATTTTTAGTAACATAACCTTGGAACTGTTTGGGTCTCAGGGCAGTGGTATTGATACCTTTGTGTCCTATTTTGGGTTAGATTTGACAAACTTAACTGATATTTGATGTGAGTTTCTTCATACCTTTTGGGCTGGGTGTTTGTCCAGGACACCTTCTTTGGGTTAGATCATACAGCATAGCAAGGGCTGAGCCGAGGGAAGGCTACCATAATATTCAAATAATTCTACCTGCTTGTCTGTGGTCAAATCCTGATCTCGGAAGAACACGACTCCCCTCTCTGCCACCAACAAAGCTAGCTCATCGAGTTGTTGTGGAGTAAGTTGAGATAGTTGGACGTTTTCTAAGAGTGTACCAATACTCTCCGTCAAATCCACCCTTTTGGCAACCGCGAAAAGAGCCTTTTTCTCGGGATCGGCAAAATGCGCGCGGTCTTTTGGGGGATCGAACGGTTCGCGGACAGGGCTGGAAGGAACACGGGATGCGATCTTCTCGTTGAAATGAGGATGCAGAGTGATAGGAAAGCCCGAGTCTGGCGAAATATGCTTCCGGGACTCTAGGGACGCCATTGTAAATGCCTTGTATGCAAGAGGTGCACTTTAAATACAATTATATAGAGAGAGATGTCTTGGTAACAATTCATTTCAGTGACACGAGAGTAACTAACTGGTCTTATAGCCCTAAGTGCTGGGCGTTCCCCTCCGGCTTCCTTATCACCTCATCGCACGGGATTCTGAGCACATGGCTCATATAGTTGACAGCGACTGTGCACGAATCAGGTGCAACTCTTGGCGCCTTGGCACAATGTCGGACTTGATTTTATCGCGGGTGAAGCTGCTGTAATAACTATTGGTTTTGTGTGCTCCGGACCACATACGGTATACCACGCACGGTTCCAACCTCATCCACCTGGTTTTCTTGTCGGAGCACCGGTGACGGAGGTGATGACGAGTTATTTCCCAGCCGACTACTCCGCGGACGATCAGAACAAGTACCACAACTCTACGACAAAATTTCTCGAGGCATGCAGAGCAATTGATGGGGAACGCTTGTCAAGCACCAGCGATTGGGTATATGAAGTGCAGGAAATTAAATGCGAAACGTTGAAAGCCTATGTGGCTTTGCTAGGATGGAAATCTGTTGACCATCATTTGGCCTTCCGCGAGACAGCCTCTTTTAGGAAGTCGATAGAAGGGATAGATCAACCTCGTGACTCGAAGAAGATGGAGGCTGTGCACGTTAAGATTACGGAATGTAATGCATGATCTTGCGAGGAGAATAAGATACGACATATTTTCAATTCTCGCCATTCGCGCTTTAACTGATAATTCTTGGTCAACCGAGCTATGTAGAATCTCTTGGGCAAAAAACTTGGGTTGAGAGGCATATTCAATGAGCGATAGGTTGACTGTAATTTCCATCAAGTCTGCGTCAGCTTGAACATTGGTGATTAATATTTTAGCGCTCACTCACAAGCCGGTATACATCACTAACTACCCATCATTTTTGTCATTGATATTACCTGCCTCTTTCATCAAATTTCTTGTAAGTACAATGAGTAGATTTTATTTGAAAAGTATTGGCAATAAATGTCTCAGGCATATCAATAGTACTAAAGAATAGTTATTTGCCTCGATTCAGATATGACAGGACTAAGCTGCATCCTTCGAGATAATTGTTGGCAGGCCTTGTGCATCTCCAGAGGTCAGCATCGCTTCCACAACTCTCAAGTCTTCTAACGCTTCAGAAATAGACAGCTTTGAATCTAGCCTGCCTGTCGAAATCCCCTCAGCAAATGCAGCCACTTCTTCTTTTACGCCCCAGGTCAGTGGTGCTGTTTGAGATTGCTCTTCCCATTTTCCTTCCTGGTTCTTCAGCTTGGTGATAATTTGCATCTGAAATGGGCTATATCGAACGGAGCCTTTGTCCGTGACGATTTCGAAATTCATTTCAAGCTTAGATTCAATTCCAACCGATGAGATGTACGAGCCAACGCGCCCGTTGTCCGTCTTTAAGATAGCATGGACAGTGTCCACAGGGGGGAGAGTCTTCTGTATAGATGTCGTATATGCCGATACTGCTTCAATATTTCGGTCTAACACAGCAAGCAATGTTCGTAGAACAGCGACAAAATGAACTCCACCATCTAACAGATACCCTCCCTGGAATGCGGGTTTCTGACGCCTGAAAATTATCAGCACAAGTGTCAAAGCTTCATAAAATTAGGGCTCACTCACCAATCAGAATGATAGAAGGGGTTATCTGCGTTCACAAAAGAATAGGAAGTAATCGAAAAGGTGACCAGATTCGCGTTTAGACCCTTGATTATCTTCGCCGCTTCATGCACGGATTTCCAGAACCGGAAATTCTCAGCTACGCCCCACAAGACGTCTTTGATCTCCTTTTGGTAGAAATCTATCAAGCTCCGAGCCGTCTTCAGGTCTGGAGCAATGGGTTTCTCGCTCAACACATGCTTTCCGGCACGTAAAGCTTTCTTGATGAGCTCCGGCGACACATCTATAGCCACGCACACGATCACGGCAGCAATATCGTCTCGTCGCAACAGATCATCAAGCGATTTGGATGGAACAGACGGAGAATCAAAATAAGCTTCAGCATCCTCGCCAGCTGCAGCCACAAAGGTTTCTGCTGAGGTTTGCGATCGCGAGTATATCGCTTTTAGGGATAACAGTGGTGATGATTTGATGGCGGGAAGATGTTCTGCAGTTTGAAATAGTCAATGACAAATGCCTCACTCATATGTGGAAGATGTACGCCCACCTTTTTTAGCGAAAACTCCCGCCCCAAGTAGTGCTACGCCAATGGACATTTTGGATAAGATGACAATATTCGACCAGGAGGATACGGTACAGATTAGCAACGCTTCATGCTTTGCAGTAGAAAAGTTTCCTTATTTCACGAATATTAATTTTTGCTAACTACTATGATAAAAGACCTCGTGGCCTTCGACGTCAATTTGTCCGATCTTCGCTCTTGAGATGTGGAGGTCCAGTCTCCCGGTCTCCGGGGAAGTTAATTACACTCCGGATCAGTCATCTATGTATCTGCCCACACGTTCCGATTGCTCAATCAACCTGTTTCACAAGTCCCACTATCATCGGAAAGCACGCGGTTCTCTTCCAACCCACCCGGAAATTGGATTATGTATGTTGGAAGTATCCTGAAGTAGACAAGATAATCCTGAAGTCCCCATTGGAGGAATCTGTCCTTTGGCCTTTGGCAGCCGGTGCGTAATCCTTCAGATGTCCTGTTGCTTTAACGCACTACTACCTGACTCGGAACAGCTTTGGGGTTTTTCAATTCAGGCGTCCTACAATTTTTCTTCCGGTATGCTGTAGCAACATACTAAAAGTTGTATATTTTGACTTACTGCGAGGTTTCTCGTATAGAATGGCTTCCTATCGATGGGATCAGTCACCGCTGGCGAAAGGAAAGAATTTCCTTCCTGTGCAGGAACTCGGAGAGCTCTGCTATCGTTAGGAATAGATTATTAGTTATTATGTGTTCAAACAGCTAAACTTCTAACCCATGAGATAGGCATCCTGGTTTTTGATAGTTCCTACAACGAAGACGGATAGAAATACTGTATTGCAGGATATCGCTTGTCATAGGATTTAACATTATTTCCTAATTCGTCACAGACTTGTTGTCGTTTTAGAGGTCTTCTACTGTCCACAAGACTGAGCCATTTCCGCGATATCAGACTTAAGAGAACTTGATTCCTTCTCTATGGTTGTACAGTTTATAAGTTTTGCACTGATAGATACCCAATCAAAAAAGGTCTGTGACTGCACCCTGTGAAGCATTTCCAACAAGAGAAGCGTATTTTGCAAGTGTCCCTCTCTTTACAGGAAACTTTGGAGGTTTCCAATCCCTTAAACGTTCTTGAATTTCCTCATCAGAAACGTATGGCATCTCCAGTAGACCGGTCCTCGCATCAATTTTGATGACGTCTTCGTCCTTAACCACAGCAATAGGTCCACCAACGGCGGCTTCGGGCACGACGTGTCCAATAATTAGCCCGTGGCTTGCCCCGGAGTATCTTCCATCAGTTACCAGTGCTACTTTCTTGTAACCGGCTCCTATAAGAGTACCAGATGCTCTGAGCTGTTCCGGCATGCCAGGACCACCCTTCGGCCCCTCGTATCGAACGACAAGGACGATATTTTCATCGCGAGGTATGAGACCTTTATCCAAGGCAAGACATAATTCAGATTCCTTGTCAAAGACTCTTGCTTTTCCGGTGAACTCCAACCCCTGTTTTCCCGTGATTTTTGCGACAGCACCACCGGGAGCAATATTCCCTCGAAGAATCTGAATATGACCGGTAGCTTTGACCGGGTTATCGAGTGATCGAATGACCTCTTGACCCTGTGGGAGCGATGGCCACGATTTCACGTTTTCTTCCATCGATTTCCCCGTCACGGTGGGAGTTGAACCATCGAGTAAACCAGCTGCAACAAGCATCTTCATGACGGAAGGCACACCGCCAATTTGGAAGAGATCTTCCATATGGTGTTTGCCGCTCGGAGCCATATCGGCGAGGAATGGCGTCTTTGACGATATGCGCTGAATATCATCAAGGTTAATGTCAACATTCGCTGTATTTGCCATGGCAAGAATGTGTAGCACTGAATTAGTTGAGCCTCCCAGTATCATCATCATGGTGAGTGCGTTTTCAAAGGATCTTTTTGTCAAGATATCAGATGGTCGAATGTTCTTTTCTAAGCACGTCTTAATCGCACTGCCAACCCGATCACACTCACGCATCTTGGCTGGCGATAGTGCTGGGGAACTAGATGATCCTGGCAGAGACAATCCCAACGTTTCTATGACCGTGGCAAGGCTATTTGCTGTGTACATACCAGCACACGCGCCAGCCCCCGGCACGCATTTCTTCTCAATCTCGTCAATGAGCTCTTCAGCAGTGTGAGAGCCATCTTTAGACCACTGCTGAAGGATCCCCAAGGCATAGGCTCCACGTGCTTCAGATGGCGTATTCATGTCGATAGGCTTGCCCATAATCGTACTATGGCCCTTGTGCTGCGTTCCACCATATACAACGATCGACGGCCTGTTATGCCTAGTTATACCCATCACCACTCCTGGCAGGTTTTTATCACATCCCGGAATCGCAATGCACGCATCATAGACGTGGGCACATGTGACTGTCTCGATACTATCTGCAATGATCTCGCGCGATTGCAGCGAAAATCGCATACCTGAATTTTTTTTTCAGCCCACATCGGATATAGCCAGGGCGAAGATACCCCGTAAAGAAAGGCTCTTACCATCGTGGCCCATGGTTATTGCATCAGATACCCCAATAGTGTTGTACTGCCATGCCAGTAGTCCCTGCTTTTGAACGGAAGATTTGATCTGTTTTCCCATGTCCAATACTGATGTTGGATGTCGTTAGTGGCGTTCTAGGCTTCAACAGACACGTCGACTTACAATGCATGCTGAAGAGAAACGACAATCACTCTAGGTCAGTGAATTGTCAAACTCGAGGTCTTTAGAGGCTCCTCACTTGCACGGATTTCCCTCCCACCAAACCGAAGCAATCCCTACCTGAGCCATCGTCCGCATCGATTCTTTATCTGGCACTCCAGCAGCGTACAAAGCTGCCTGGATCCAGCCTGAGGTCAGAGTCCAAACTTGTACAAGTAAAATGACTTTTGCTTACCCTAGCCGGCGGAAAGTCATGTTCATTGGTCAAGAATCTCGAATGCCTGTTTAGTATAGTAGCATCGTCGCCCGCGATTGTGGCATCAACAGTAAGAGAGTCCGAAGACAGCACATCAGGCGGGATGCTTTTGCTGGTCATTGTACGAGTAATATCTCATGTGGGAGGAAAGTCATAAATAAAATAATTATAAAAAGCTATGAGAAATGTAGAAAGAACGGAAAGAAAGAATAACGAAGAAAGAGGCAGTTTTTGTCCGTATAGGCATGTCTGAAAGGGTCCACCAAGACCAATGTGGTCCCGATTTAGCCAAAAGGCAAATTCATGACCACTTGTGCTTTCCGAAGTGGACTCTAGCGTTAAGCTTTGTCAGATGACAAGAAAAATTTAATTATTATAGTACTAGCAGCTCATATTCAAGGAGTCAAACGTAAAAAATAGGTGTGTAAATGTACCTGGGTATATCCTCGTACAATATATAAATATGTTTGAGCGGAGTTAGTAGTAGAATAAAAGAGTCCACTAGACACCAGGCTCAACACGGGCTAGTTGGGCCAGGCTTTCTACGATTTCCTGCGCTTTGTCGCCCTGGACATAGTTTTGTCTAAAAAATCAAATGACTTAATCCAGCCTATCGCAAACCCAAAGTGCTGTCAACAAAAGCGTCCAAGACGTTGTCTATGGCATTGTTATTACCTTGGATTACGATCCAATCGGCTCCTCAGACGTCGCTCCACGGTGCCATAACCTCCGATAGGTCAATCGAGCAGAAACACATTCCATTGCCCGATTGGGCCAACGGGAAATGGAGGAAGTATATAGCTTTGTCTCTAGGGAATCATGTTTACAAGCTCGGTGATACCCTAGGTTTATGCAATTCAACCCCTTTACGAGAAGTAAGTGATTTGCTACAGCTAGCTCATCTGTGGTAATTGAGTCGAAAACAATGCCATCTAAGACTGCCATCGTCACTGGTAGGTTCAGCCATTAGAGCTGAGAAATTTCTGAACACATGGTCCACACAATACTGACTTTCTTCTCAGGTGGTGCATCAGGCATTGGCTTAGCAATCGTCAAATACTTGGCACAAGCGCGCGAGCATGAGGTTGCGCACATTGCCTTACTAGACGTCAACCCAACTGCGGGAGAAGAAGCTTTGGACTCACTGAAGGGCGAATATCCCAATGTCACCTTCAGCTTCCACACCTGCGACGTGACGTCCTGGGAGAAGCAGGCAGAAGTGTTCGAAAGCATCTACGCCAAGCAAGGCCATGTCGACCTGGTGTGTGCGAACGCTGGAATCCCCGAGACTGGGTTTTTATTCCAAACAACTGGTGACCGGCCTGTGAAACCGGATCTGAAAACTTATGATATCGACTTGACTGGAGCGATTTACAGTATGAATTCTCTCTCTATTCACTTCAAATTCACCCAACCAAGCGACGGGATGGCTGACGAGAGTTATAACCATGCAGCTGTCTCACTAGCGGCGTTTTATATCAGTAAGAATAAATTACAAGCTACGATTCCATACAAGGGAAGTATTATATGCACCGCTTCAAACGCGGGTTTTTACCCTCTAAGTCTTGCGCCCATCTATACCATCGCCAAGCACGGCGTTGTAGGTATGGTCAGGGGGCTCTCAGGGCGATTCCAGCACGAACACATTCAAATCAATGGGATAGCTCCCTGTATCGTTGGTGAGTAATGCAAAGACCTAACCCTAATTTTTATAGTCATAACTGAACCTTTTTATCTATGCAGAAACCAAGATTGGTGCTAGCGTAAAGGGCCTCCCCGGTATCGTCTACACCCCGCTAAGTGCAGTTACTCGAGCTGTGGGCATGCTACTGAGTGACTCTAAGCTCAACGGCATGATTGCAGAAATATCAGAAGAAAATATCACATTTCCAGCTTTTCCCGCCTACGTTGATGAGAGTACGAAGAATAACCTTGCCATTCTTGGAAACCTGGCCCAGCAAATTTGGAGCGGGAATTTCAGTCATGGAGGCGACAAGTAATGATGGCACTTCAATAAGAGGTGTCTGCCACGGAAGGCCTCAACAATGATTTTCTTATCCTTCACGCGTTTGATAATAGGGTAGGTTCAAAGTGATCATCAATTTAAATTCTCAATGGCTTGATATAGTAGAAGAACGGGGCGTGTTATTTGTACTATCTGCCGCGACGTGAGCCGTCTACATTGACAGGATGTTGGGCCTTCCCAACTGTCCCAAAAGTTGCGCGCATACTATACGATCTAGTATGGTTTGAAATAGCCAACGAGGGTTCTGCTGACGAGAACCTTGGCGGATACTGTAAAATTGATATGACAACGTAACATACTATGACCGTTCGGATCTGTCTACTTGAGAACCCTTAGATGAGGATGCCCTCCTAACGAGCTAGAGCGAGCTTCTTCAATTTTGGGAAATCCTATTTTAACCCCCAGTCAACAAATGTGTCTTTTATGGAGGAAGAAAAAGGAGATACACTTACGGGAGTACCCCATCCACTGACTGCATCCCATCCCTTTTTAGCCGGAAATCCAGTCGTGTTGCAGCCGATCGCAGAACCGCTGGTGATGTCGTTAAATGCCGCGTGCCCAGTCGCATAGAGCCATGGATTGAGGAATCCCAAGGGAGGCTTGCCTGCCGCTAGAAGCGCATCGTTCACGAGGGAAATAATAGATGCGGCTGCTGGCGTAGACGCACTCGTTCCATCCAGGACCAAAAGGCTGCCATTCCAGATCGTAGCAAATCGCTGGCCCTGCGCAGAGATATCGGGGTACCCGCGACCGCTGGCATTATAAAGCCCCGCAAACTCCTTTCCTAGCCCCTTTGTGTACGCCGTGACGGCTGAATCTTGATAGGAAGGGCGAGGGAAGTAGTTTGAATAGCCTCCTCCGGACGCGAATCCATTGCTCGCATCGTAGGCGACCACTTCTGGATTGAAGTTCTTAGTGGCCCCAACAGCCGTGACGTATGGACAGCTTGCAGGGAAGAGAGGGTCGAATTGGATATCGCTGCTGTCATCACCAGGATAACAATAGCCTGCAGATCCCACGCCACCGTCACCGCTAGCAAAAAGTAAAGAAACACCGCGAGCCCCCAGTTGGGCAAACTGCTGGCACACAGCGGTTGCATACGAGTATGGGACTGTCCATTCTTCGTCAGCGTAGGATGTCGAGACAACTTGTGGCAATTTATCGTCCGACTGCCCCAGGATGTATTTAAGCCAGATACCGTACGGCTCATTGGAGTTGGTGGGTGAGCCGGCTGATGGTGTAAAAGGCGGCTCGCCTCCGGTGTTGTACGCAAAGAGAGGAGTAGGATAAGTGATACCAATAATGGTCTCGGCATCCAAATTTCCCTCTGCATCCTGGCCATTTTCCAATTGCAAAGGCGTGTCCGGGGTCTGTTGATTACTTCCGTTATTGATGATTTGATTGACGAAGCTGAATCCGACGGCATCTGGGCGGTACTGCTCTAGGAATATATGGATATCCGAACGGTTGTTCGTCTCGTTCAGGAAATTGTTCAGTGCGACTCGGTTCCGGTCTATAGCTTGTGGAACATAGTCATATGTCCCATAGAATGTTCGCAAGCAGAGTGGCGTGACCAGTGATGTGTTACATACTTGCTCTACAGTTGGATTTTTCAAGGTCTCCGCGTCGAAGGAGGAGTAGGCGGCAGCTATCTCGCTAATATCCAGCTGACCTACGGGTCGAATGGTATTCCTTTGTGCGGCGACTTGAAAGAAAGAATTTGTCGGTTGGACTGAAATAATATGCTCGTGGAGATGAACTGGGAGTGACCATTGGGGCGTCCGGACAGCATACGCTCCATCCTCATGACGGTAGACGGAGTAATTTGTGTCCAAAAGGCTCTCTACGACGTTGACTGGCAGAGTCACTGAGACCCAGTCCTGAGCAGGGCTCCAGTCTAGGTCCAATGGGTCCACGCCGTACTCAGCGAGCCAGGACTCAACCAGCTCTAGAGTTTCATCCGCTGGTCGCACCAACTCGTGGACATCGGTGGCGCTTAGATGCTGGCCGTATCGAGCATGAGCTGGATCGGAGACTTCATACAGCGCTGTTTCAAGCTCGCTGAAACGGTGTTGCTTCAGAGCGATCTGCAGTTCCAGTGTATGCGAAGCTGGCGCAGGGCTGATTTCCTTCCATCCTCTAGGAACTGGGTGGAACTCCTTAAGATGATATGGCGAAGAAAGCGCCGAGACACCGCTCGTAAGCAGGATAGCGGCAAAAGGCACGATCATTTTTCCCCTGTCTTCTGTTGCTCCCGGTACAAAGTTGAGGAATGAAAATAACCCTGTAGCTCGAGGGGCGCTGGTGCTCTAAATAGGTGCGAGGTGAATTGCAAGGAACATCCCAAAATTGCGTGCACGCTACGGGAGTCGCATGGATTCCATTTACCATGAAAATAGTGCCTTTTAGCAATCATATTTTGCCATCTGATATGCATTGGTGGCGTCGAGTTGTTACATCCAACTTGCATGCGGAGTTGTGCAGCCAATCTTGGGATGATCTCCAATAGGATCTACGCAGTTTATTAATCGCGCCATTTTAAGTACTTTTATCACAGGCACCAGTCTAATGTTTATTAGGAAGGAGCAATTTTCAAGCATTAAGCACTCGTAATTCTTCAGGGTTTTTCATTATTATTTCAGTTGATTTTCATGCCAATGACTTTATTAAGTCCATATTATTTCGGTACCTTACTTTGTGGCGGTGTCGATGTAGCCCGTTCTAGATATAAGATTCGGCGCACTGTTAAGCACGTAAACAATTGCGTCTTTGATTTCTATAATAACACAGTGCTTTTCATTAATTGAAAATATATTATCACTTGCGCAGCAACATAAACTAGCCGCCCCATGCTTAGATTAGTACGTTGAGTTGACCGAAATCTGTCAAGTGGTGACCACTGATATAGAAGATTTTCTATTAATTTTCCCAAGATATAAAGCATAAAATGATAATAGACATACGATGATAACATGCTTCTTAAATCAAGTCGGGTTGTCTCTAGCAACAAGTAGACAGTTTCCACAATAGGCAATCAACCTACCTTTCCCGAAATGGCGCACTCTACTGTCAGTTCTGATCTCTGAGAGACCGGACTGACGTTTATTTACTCTGGTCCAATCTCTGAAACAGAAATTAATCCCCAGAATAGTTTAATTTCAACCTATATTCAATTATCATCATGATTGAATTACCGGTGATAGTCGAAGGAGTGGTGGTGCACCTGTCTCACTCTACCTTTGCGACGTGCGGTTCGCTTTGCCACTTGGTTGGCAGCTATAGATGTTTACAATTTTTATAGTATTGACATTAATTGTTTTACTCATTCCGTACCATTCTGACATGGATAATAGTATTGAAGCCTGCATACGTGACCTCTCCTGATGGCTCTAAGCCTAATGAGTTCTAGACTGCGTCCATACAGGTTGCAAGGAGACATTCATCTACAAAGATGGTAGAAAATGGTCCGGGCTTGTAAAATAATACCCAGATGCGCAATAACCAACCAAATTTATTTAGCAAATTGATAGTGTAGAATTATTACACAGACACGGAATCCTATTGTTGAAACTTCCACGAAGCTGCAGGAACGTACCATTAGCTACCTCAAAGAACCCCGCCAAAACCAACGCAAGTAACGCTATAACTCCCCCCACGATGTTGACATAGCATCTCAAATTTGCACCCGCTTCAATCTTATCGGTTTATCGTCTCACTTGTACAAAAGCAATAACTTTTCCTCAGCCGAGTAGATTCAAAATTCGACGCTTGCCTGATACCTGCCTTGACCTTACCGTATAGCAAGGATCCCTGAAGATGGTCTCTTCAAAGGCACGTCGTGCTTTCGACGAGCTTCCCATCGAGATTGTAGACGCTATCGCTACGTTTCTAGAACTTGAAGATATCCGCAATCTTCGTCTAGTGTCGCAGACCGTCGCCGCCAAATCCAGTCGGGGAACGTTTAAGAAATACTTTGAAACCAAAACCATAAATTGGGAGTCGACCACAGAACTGCAGAGCCTTATGCAAATGACGCAACCACAATGCATGGGCTGCTTCTTGAAGTCGTTGACGATCAGAGGCACAGCTCCTACACCGTCACATACATTTGCCGAGGAGATTGCCCTACTGACTGAAGCGTTCACGAAATTGCGGCACAACTCAGTGTACGGAGGGCTGCAATCTCTTAAATTGACTGTCCAGGGGCAAAAGATCATCCAAAATCCCCATATGATTTTTCCTGAAATCTTTCACAACTGGGATTCAGTCTGGCAGACTGCATACAAAACCTTGGAGATTTCCTCTCAGGCTCTCGCAGATAGTGGTCTCTCCTTTCAGGAGCTGGATATATTTGGTAGTGTGGACCGTTGCAGTCTTGCCTGTAACAAGATTTCACTACTTTTAGAACACGTGGATATTTCCAAGACTTTGTTCAACTTGAAGAATCTATCTTTGAGTCTCTCATATCACATCGTGGAAAACGTGGAAAGTTCCCAGGAGGAAATTCCCGAAGTTGACGTAGCTACTGGCCAGGGTTATGTCAACAATATCAAACATTTCTTGGAGCTGTGCCCGCATCTTGAAAGCCTAGAGCTACATTGGTTCAGTCCACACAATTCTCGGCACGGTGAGGCTGAGTTGGAAGAGCGATTATTTTTCAATAAGATCGCGCAGCTGGATAACCATTTCTCAACGCTGCAGGAATGTCGTTTAGAAGGTATCCATACCGAAAGCACTGCAATTATCGCCTTTTGCCGACAGACAAACCAGCTTAGTAGTCTCACCATGCGGAGTATCTACCTCAGGTCGGGTACCTTTGGATCTGTGTTCGACTTCCTAACAAACAACTTACCTAACTTAAGCTACTTACACCTAGAGAGTCTGTTTGAGAGGCAAAGAATCTGTTTTAATGAACCCGGTCAGGCATTTCTGCCGTCAACATGCCGTACTAATGGTCCCAACGAGCTGACGAGGACTGGGGCGGACTGCCAGCGACCAATCGGATATCATTTCTTCCAAGGCCGTGTAAAGGGTTCAGCAGCCGCTGTCAATTGGCGTCGTAGACAGATAACGTTGTACGGCCATCCAGATGTGTGAGATCAAGGAAACGTTTACTGATCTCACAAGATTCAGCCCCATACATTAATCTTGTTCCTCGTAATTACAAAATTAAACAGATCATAAGCTAAGGTTGATTTCCATTCAAGCTCCCAATAACTCGAAGAAAATTTTCTTACGGTCAATAATTAAACTTCTCGCTTACAATCTTTTCGCTCAAATCCCATAATTTCTCCGCATCGATTGGGTCTCTACCCCAGGGGTACATGTCTTCCAGGGGGGTAATATGGCTGTCCTGTAAAAAAGATCCATTGTTTACTACGCACAAGATAGTGGTTAGAACAATAATTGTACGATGTGAAATGGAATAGCTTACCCATAGCTGAGATAGAAGGATGAAAAGCTCCAAACACATGGGTAGCAACACCCTGTTCGATAGTCTTGAACAACGTTCTAAGATCATGTACCCAATATTGAGAGTGTCCCTGCGCTCTATCGGCTTTGACTGTTATAAAAGGGTTGTCTTAGCAGTCTAATTTTGCATCCATTGACGAGAGAAAGAAAAACTTACCAAGTGCTTGGTAGCCTTCCATTCCCGTTGCATTCCCGAGATTAGTAGAAACTGCGCCGGGGCACAGGCTGACCGCGACAAGACCCTTGGTTGTACCGAGCCTTTTTGCAAGGGCAATTGAAAAAAGATTGTTCGCACTTTTGGATTGTCCGTAAGCGGCCCACTGATCGTATGTTTTTCCTGACTGTGAAACGATGCTCAAATTAGCAAGAGCGACCAACAGTAATTAACATCTCATACATCAAATCCCCAATCACGAAACCGGACCCATCCAAGTCGGTATCCATTACTGGAAACATTGACGATACGTGCTGGAGGAAATTTGTTATCCTTGCCCAAAGGAATTAATTTCTCCATGATCAGATTTGTGAACAGAAAATGCCCGATATGATTAGTGCCGAATTGATTCTCAATGCCATCAGCCGTGACCTTGTATGGGCCGGCCATCACCCCAGCATTGTTGACCAAAACATCAATGTGAGTTTCCGGATACATCTCCACGACCTCCTTGGCTGCTTCTCGAATCTGTACCTGGGATGCGAGATCTAGCTTAAGGATTCTAGTTGGTACTGACGACGCAATCTCCGCGATATTTTTGGCTGTTTCAGATGCCTTAGATACATCACGATTGGCGAGGATAATGAGGCCAGGAGAGTGCTTGCTAATGACTCGGGCAAACTCTGCACCTAAGCCCCCTGGTGAGACACCAGTAATGAGTATTATTTTCCTTTGATGACATCGGTGCAGTCGGCTGCTATCTCGTCGGCAGTGGTGGCACGAGTATATGAAGACATCTTTGAAACTTCTTGAGAAGGATCTGCCTTTGGTTCGGATATGTATGATAAAGACAGGACTACAACTGATAA
Organism: Talaromyces sp. PYS2902; assembly: GCA_023626235.1. Lineage (NCBI taxonomy): Eukaryota > Fungi > Ascomycota > Eurotiomycetes > Eurotiales > Trichocomaceae > Talaromyces > Talaromyces sp. PYS2902. The sequence continues at coordinate 191,626 of JAMAGP010000021.1, forward strand.
AAACACAGGCAAGTCGAGGTATGGCTATTTATACTTCTTCCAAGGTTGCACTCTCATAGTTTCCAGACCCAAATGCGCAACCTCACGCTCTGAATTACATTGATTTCTAATTCTCTTGCTGATTTCATCCGCTAAAATTGACGGCAAATAATGATACTATCACCAGTTGCAGAACAAATGCCCAATCAAGCAAGCTCTCGACTTCGCGCCTTTCCCTTCTCGGCTGACTTTTCGCTCTCCACAATCCACATCGGGGTTAGGCCATGGCCGATGAAATCCGCCGACGCTTGCCAAAAGAAGTCGAATTTAAGCTGGCCGTTTCCCATCTTGAGCTTCCTTTCCAGGAAGTTTCTTGTCTTTTGTCTACATCGCCCTCTATACCGTTAATAAAATCATGGACTATCAAGTGCCAAGCGAAGTCGTATTCAGCTTAACACCTCATGATCCTTTGAACGGAAAAGCGGCCTATGATAACGTGTGCATATTTCGGTATGAGCATGGTCCGGTCAATCTCAAGATTCCACGTGTAAGGGGAAGGCCCAGAAAGTGTATGTATCTATCCATTTAGCGACTTACATCTTGTAAATAAGTTTCAACTGGAGCTTCGCTAAGTCGTAGTGACCTGCATCCTAACAGACCACAGAGTGGCAGCCGATCAGGGTGATATAGAGCAACGAAATTTCGACTTTATCCCATTTACTCACCCTTCCCGAGACAAGGCCGTTGATACCAGAACTAAAGAAGCAAGGGCTCGCGACGAACTTCGCAGGGTTGTCCGAAGACGCGTCATGAACACTTATCTGCGTGAAAAGAGGAATGACACCAAGCAGAAGCCATCTACTCAATCTGGCAATCTCAACATGGCTACGGAAAGACATACAATTGACACTATACCGTGTGGTAACACTCAAGACCCATTCAATACAGCACCGATCAAACTAGAAGCGTACATGTACGATTTATTGCAATTTTGTGAGTAGCACCTTTCTATACTCTTCTCCACAGGTAACAGTTGTCTCATTGCCGCTTTTTAAAGACTCAACATCCGTCTCCAAAACAATGTACTCAATCGAAGACAAAGCCGAGTTCAATCCAATGAGCGATTACTGGCTACCGATGGCATTTCATGACAGCGCTTTGTTGCACGTCTTTATTGGAACAGCCGATTTCTTCATGGTCAACAACACGAGTACATCAATTACTTCAATTAACTATCATATTCTTGGCCTGAGGCATATGAATGAAGCGATCTCAATATTGAACAAAAGAGTCTCGGATATACAGGAATGTGGTGTTTCGAACGAGACTCTTGCTGCTGTTGCAACTATTACCATGTCACAAAAGTGTAATGGGACGCATGAACAATGGAGGATTCATATGAAAGGTTTGGGAGAACTCGTTCGTGCAAGAGGTGGCCTGAAGAGCCTGTTAGTAGAACCCTTGATCATGGGTAAAATATATAGGTACGTTCAGACAAAAGACCCTCGGTCTAATATCAAGCAAAATTTTAACTGTTTAGCAGAGCGGATCTGTCTGGATCGATTGATGCATTCGACCTCCCCTACTTTTCGACCAACGATGTTCCTTCACTATCCCAATCCTTCATGACTAATAACACTCCCCTTCCTCCAGGCTTTGAACAACTGGATTCCAAAATTGGATTTGAGAAAAGTATCGGATCCTGCATCCTTCGCCTCAAGAGCGCCATTGACATGATCTGGACTTTACACAGTCCTTTTGACAATGGACGAAGTAGCCGCGCTGCCCAAACCCGGTTTTGGATCACCAGCGTACAATATACATTCCTTTCCACTGCAACAAGATGGGCCATCGATGATGATGTACTCATACCGCCAGAGGAAGTTGTCCGGATTGTACTGTTGATATATACAGTCGCTATGATTGACGAGAGGCCGCCTGGGACTCCTTCGTGTGAGATGTTGATCACACGTTTTCGAAATCTCTGGGAGAAATATGTTGATGAGACGTCCGTGGAAGCGCAAATAACCGTGCAACCCATGTATAGCCATATATTCGGGCATGAATTTAGATTTTGGGCCATGCTCGTCGCTGCGTCTGTTGCTAGCCCATGTAGTGCTTTGTCAACTTGGAGTCTATCTGGTTTGGTTGAAACGGCTGCTGAACTGGGCATACAGACGTGGTATGCTGCGTCGCAGCTCATGGAGGACAGATTTCTACCTGTGTGCGATGTCCGATGTGAGAAGATCTGGAACCTAGCACACAGCCCATTGTATTCACCAGTGACCGGGAGAGAATAGTTCATATGAAGCAATACCATTCTTGATCACTGGGTACTAAGCTGCAGTTCAAGTAGGTATATACAAAGGAGAAGACCCATTTATCGCAATGACTGGGGTGAAGATCCTCTCAGACGCTTTTTCCTTCCAGTCCTCTCTCCAACTTGACAAGGGCGGACGTCTATGAATAGCATCTTCATAGCCCCAGATAATATCTTTCTCGCCCAATTCTTTGTTGACATCATATCAGGACAGAAGATATGAAAGTGGCCTGCGGCTATTTATGTATTTATAAAATCGATAATCAGCTCTAGTGCCAAATTATTGTCTGGTTTTGAAATGCAACCTTTATAAGACCGGTACAAGTCTAGCCAAGGAGTAGGGAGTAGGAAGTGGACACTAATCTCAAGATTGCTCATATGTGAATTGAAGGACAAGTGTTTATTAATAGTTTCAACGACATTTTTTGTTGCCTTGTTTATTAATTAATGCTATGATTCTATTTGTGTATCCAAATCTGTTGACAGTGAATATCCTTCAGAAATACTCTAGGTCTTGCTAGCTCGTCTTCCTGGCAAACGGGTTTGAAGTTGTTTCCGCGTTCGACATGAGCAGATCAACTCCGCCGGGATGGACAGCAAGAACATCGCGATGTATTCTGTCCCAATCCGGAAGTAAGCAATTAAATCTTTACGTACAATATATATATTCACATATTGATGATAAGACTGCAGGTAAAAATAGCGAAGAATTACAGAGACAAAGTACATAGTCAGCTGGCTGCACCTATTTCAATTCGCGGCTCTGCATAAGCGATGATATCCTCGATGAAGAATCGCCAGTCTTGGGTGAACCATTCCGGGAAGATACCAGGCCCCCCTGAGAACAAGCGTTGTTCATGGCGCAAACGAAAAGTCGTCGTGTATTCCGTGCTCTGTCGTTTGCCGGCGCTTATTTTGCACCATCGCATGCATCGGCAAGAGTCCACCCGTCAGCCCTTTATCGGGAGGCAAAGACCCATCGTCAAACACCTTCAGCTTCGCGCGGCTGACACGTGTGCTCGTTGCGAACGGCAAGATCAATTGCCTTGTTAAACAATCTGCCGAGCCTGCAGGATGTCTAAGACGAATTTGCAATACAGCCGGCCAGCACCGGCGAGGCACACCAAAGGTCCTTCCAAAAAGAGATAGTCTTCCATGCATCCATCGATAGCCACAAATTAAGCCATAGCAATAAGCGTCGCCAAGGTTACATATGCTCCGCCCTGCGCAGCCAGAAGAAGAATCACTAGTCGGCGGAACAGCCCCAGATTGGACAGTCGTGGCTGGTGGCGGTGGGATCGCCCCTGGCATGCTTTATTATGCGGGGATTCGACTGCTCTTATCGCTGCTACCCGACCACTAAAACAACTTGTTTCGTGTTGGCGCAATTTCCTCGGCCTGCTTACATTGCTGGGATAAATTGATTAAATTCGCGCAATCAGTCTGAAGATATCGCCATTGCTCCATCTCGTATCCAGCACGCATACAACCGGATGTTAACATCGGATAAAGCTGGTCTTGCGACAATCCAATGCGACGTGTGTTGCTGTTTGCCGAGTGAGCTCGTATTGTGGCTGGCTCGCTGGCTGGATCGGTTTGTTTGTTGCACTCCGCGTTCCTGGCGATCAGGCTTGGCGGGGGGTGGGTGGCAACGGTCGGCGAGGAGAGCGAACAACACGGCTGATCCAGGTGTGTGGTGTGGATGTTGCAGATCAGTTAGTGAATATATAAAATATATGTAAATACTTTATATAACCAGTCGTGAGGCGGATGGTGGAAGCAACAAGGAGAGAAAACGAGCGACAGAAAGAGGAGAGGAGAAGGACGAGTTGAGCTCCTTCCTGATTGGGATCGGCCCCCGGTGCGTCCTGCAATTGTTCTGACTTGGAGACAGCCCCATGAGAAAAACAAATTATTATGGAGCTCCAGCAATCGAGACTAATTTCGCGTCTTGCACCATAGGCCGGGGTCTGTTGTCCGCTTGTTGATAGTTATAAATACGACTCCCCATCCCCCATCCCTCACGCTGGGTTGTTTGTCAACTGTCGATCGTGTTTCGTCAATCCCCTCACGACAGTCAAGATGAGTCGCAACTTCCTCGTTGGTGCTGGTCTATTGGCCCTCGCCCAAGTAAACCCAGCCCTCGCCGCTTCTTCCCTTGTTTCTCATGAAGCTCTAGCTGCGCTCCCCTCCGGCTGGGACCATGTCAGCACTCCAGCCGCCGACACTACCATCCAATTGTCCGTCGCCCTCACTCTGGAAAACATTGACCAACTCCAAAGCCACTTGCAGTCCCTCTCGACCCCTGGTTCTGCCAGCTACGGCCAGTACCTCGACTCCGACGATGTTGCCGCTCAGTATGGCCCCAGCGACGCGTCAGTTGAGGCAGTCACCAACTGGTTGAAGGAGGCTGGAGTCACTGCGATCCACCAAAACGGCCAATCAATCAACTTTGCCACGACGGTCAGCAAGGCCAACAGCTTGCTTGGTGCCGACTTCAACTACTACTCCGATGGGGGTGCCACCAAGTTGCGTACCTTGGCTTATTCCGTCCCCAGCGATCTACAGGCAGCCATCGATCTCGTCTCTCCAACCACCTACTTTGGAAAGACCAGTGCTGCCCGTAGCATCGAGGCCTACAAGAACAAGCGCGCCTCAGGTACCACCACATCTGCATCGAGCTCCGTGTCTGTTGCCGCTTCCTGCCAGACCAGCATCACCCCTGCCTGCTTGAAGCAGTTGTACAATGTTGGAGACTACACTCCGAGCGTTGCTTCTGGCAGTCGCGTCGGTTTCGGTAGCTTCTTGAACCAATCTGCCATCTTTGACGACCTGTTCACCTACGAAAAGGTCAATGGTATTCCATCCCAAAACTGGACCAAGGTGATTATTGCGAACGCGCCCAACGATCAGAACCCCAGTGATGGTAACTACGGCGAGGCCAATCTCGATGTTCAGAACATCGTCGGCATTTCTCACCCTCTCCCCGTGACTGAGTTCTTGACCGGTGGTTCACCGTGAGTGTTGTCCAAACGTCGGTACTTGATAAAGGCTAATAACAATGCAGTCCCTTCATCCCCGATCTCGATACCCCGACCGACGAGAACGAGCCATACATTCCTTACTACGAATACCTTTTGTCCCAGAAGAACGCCGATTTGCCTCAGGTGATCTCGAACTCTTACGGAGACTCCGAGCAGTCCGTCCCTTACAAATATGCCGTCCGTGCATGCAACTTGATTGGATTGACTGGCTTGCGTGGTATCACGGTCTTGGAATCCAGCGGTGATCTTGGTGTTGGTGCCGGATGCAAGACCAATGACGGCAAGAACACGACACGATTCGAGCCCATCTTCCCTGCTACTTGCCCGTACTTGACCGCTGTTGGTGGCACCCAGGCTGTTACTCCCGAAATCGCCTGGACTGCCAGCTCCGGTGGTTTCAGTAACTACTTTCCCCGTGCGTGGTATCAGGAAGATAAAATTGAGACATACCTCGATCACCTTGATGAATCAACCAAGGAATACTACTCTCAATACACCAACTTCGAGGGTCGTGGCTTCCCTGACGTTTCTGCCCACAGTTTGCTCCCTGATTACCAGGTTGTTGGTGGTGGCCAGCTCCAGCCCAGTGGAGGTACCTCAGCTGCGTCGCCCGTCTTTGCTGGCATCATCGCACTGTTGAACGATGCCCGTCTTTCTGCTGGTCAGCCCACTCTCGGATTCTTGAATCCCTTCCTCTACTACTTGGGATACAAGGGTCTCAACGACATCACTGGCGGCCAGTCTGTGGGCTGCAACGGTATCAACGGCCAGACTGGCGCCGTTGTTGTTGGTGGTGGCATCGTTCCGGGGGCTGCGTGGAACTCCACCACCGGTTGGGACCCGGTCACTGGTCTTGGTACACCAGACTTCCAAGAGTTGAAGAAAATCGTGCTTAGCTTCTAAGTGCATGTATATCAACGTAATTATGGTGTAAATATAGCTTAGCGACAAACGATGAAATGTTGATATTATGAATTCAAGCCTGAATAATTGTTTCTGTAAATTGCATTTCCAATATCAACTGTCTGGTGACTGCCGTACTTTGCTTGGACACGTGGGTGGCTAGCCCTAAGTAACTAACGCAGGAAATCCATCATTTCTCAAGTCTTTTCTCATTGCCAAACGAATCAGTCTATGAATCTACTCAGTAGGAGAAAAGGTAACGCCAATTGCCCATTTCTTCTCCCCAAATGGCCAACCGACAAGCTGAATATTAAATTCCTGCCCTGCTTCAATCTCCTTGGCCCGAGTTTTGAGTTCATCCACATCCCAGTTTGCCCAGAGATATTTGCCATTAAGGAACTTGGCTTCGGGGCTCGCAAGCCAGAGGCTGAAACTCGCAGGTAGAGACACTAGACATAAACAAGTTAGTATAACACGCTGACAGGCGTCGCTCTGAGTTTAGATAAAGGAGAAATGTACCATGATCCTCAAACCCCAAAGCCGCAACACCACCCACCGCCCTGTTCATCTCCGTATCAACCACGCCCGGCTGCACATGATACACTCTTAGTCCGGCATTCTGGAATTCGAATCTGAGCGCATCCCAAAGCCGATAAACAGCCATCTTCGAAACACTATACGCCACCAGCGCAGGCGCAAAATCGAGATGTGCGGCTTGCGAATTGATTTCGATGATGACTGCATCTTGGGCCACGGCATGGCGCAGGAATGCTTGAGCGATGTATAGTGAGCCCTGCAAGTTGGCGTGGACGCCGGCGAGGAAGGCTTCGCTGTCGACGCTGCTGATGGGTTCGTGCGGTCCCGTTATGGCTGCGTTGCTGATTAGGATGTCTATCTTGCCGGGTTTGTCGCCGCCGGCAAAGTGGTCGAATGCGGCGTCAACTTGCGCCTTGTTTGTGATGTCGGTTGAGGCGATGAAGACATCGATGTCGCTGTTGATTCGCTCAATAGAAGCCTTGGTGTCGAGTAAAGGCTGCTCCCGACGCCCCAAAAGCGCGATGCGCGATGCGCCGGCCTGCGCAAAGTAGCGTGCTGTTTCGGCGCCGATTCCCGTGCCACCGCCTGTAATTACGACGGTCTTTCCCTTTGCGGAAAGTTCGGGGCGAGTTGGGGATAGGGTTGGATAGGTTGTTGTGTGCCATTTGGCGGTTGGGGAGGGGAAGGGGGCGGCCATTTTTTGGTATGAGTAAATATTATTCGATCCAGTGAGAAGGAGTATAGGGGTTTTGACTAGTATTTGATTTGTCCAAATCTTGAGTTTCCAGGTTGATGATGAATGCCATCGTCTGAAGAGACATGTTGGTCATTTATACATTTCAAAGAGCGTATACCTGGGCACCCTCGACTCATAATGGATCTGCGGAGGTCTAATTTGAACTACCTCGTATCTGCTATAAAAAAACTGGATTATAAAGCAAATCTTTCGATGGCTTTGTTCGCAACTTTTGCGGATCTACAGCATATCCCGGATACCCTGTGTACATAATTTCCCGTAAACCCTAACTACAATTTGTTCCGTCCGTCGGGACCTCCAAATGTCGTGCTGACAAATAGACACAAGACTCAAAAATATATGACAATTTTGCAATTTTGCAATTCCTTTCATCTCAGTACCCCGTAGTGATCGTATGCAGCGGTCTACATTGCAAGCAAAATGTCCGAAGCAAATATGCCTATTCTACGTTGTCCACAGTGCAACAAACCATTCGACAAGCGTGAGTCCCTGTTCATCTACTAAAAGCTCCTAAATGCTTATCTTACGATTCAGAATCGACATTGAAGAGACATGGATATTACTGCCGGTCTCGAAAATCTGGCGCTCGCGCCGTTCGCTCTAGATCTTGTGTCGTCTGTGCGAAAGCAAAAGCTCGCTGCGATAATAGGCGACCGGATTGCTCGAGGTGTGTAGCCAAGGGTGTTGAATGTCACTATCCGGTCAATCCTCAATCTAGACATCAGAGGAACACCGCATCGACTGCTACGGAGGGGTCGTTCGGTGTCGACCATTACTTAGAGACATCCCCGATAAATGATGCCGACTTCGTTTTCGACAGCACGCTTGCTATATCCGATGCGGAACTCGCCAATCTGGAAGGCCTGGATTTGCTAAGTCCAGATATCGACTTCGCGGATTTGTTCAAACCCTCACAGACGGACGATAGCAAGATCAATCTATCCAGCCCAACAATGGAATGGCCGCCTTCTGACTCGCAGCGCTTGCCGCACTTATCTAATGAACTCTCATTATCCATTCCATTGTCGTTACCAACTTACACCCCTCGCTCACTCATCCACCGACCAAAGATCAAACCCGAAACAGGCAGAATTGCCAGTCTCATGTTTCATACCTTGAAATCCTATCCCCAGATGATGCTTCGACCAGATACCCTGCCACCGTTTATCCATCCGGCGTGGGTTTCGGACGGCGTTATTGATAACGACCACTTGGAACCACTGAATAATTGCATCAGTCTGGTGCACATGGTCAGCAGCCGAGTCCGGGGGAGTCGAAAGCTGTTTTGGCGAAATGTGCGTATGGAGTGTGAGCGGTTGTGTGAAGAGGTTTGTCCTAACTTCAATTACCGGATGAGCAGGATGAAGCTTATGTGCATGGTTATAGTACCTGAAGATGAAAAAAGGAGAATTGCTCGCTGCATTACAAGCGCTCGTGATCTACATTATCATGAGGTTGGATGAAGGTGAGACGGAGTATAACAACTTCGACTTGCTATTATGCAGAACTGTGATCGTAAGTCGCGTCTGAACCTCGGAATGTTTGCGCATTACTGACGACTGATTAGCTCATATCGAAACAACACAATCGAAAAGACAATGCAGATACCGTACAGTCTGTATCAAGCGACTCCGATCGCGAAAGCAAATGGCAAAAATGGATATACACCGAATCTCATCGACGGTGAGCCACCATGTTATATTCTAGTCAATAAGCGTAAAGCTGACTTATGCAGACTGTGCATAATCTACAAAGTCATCAACATGCTCATCTACTTTGAGCCATCCGGAGACTGCGACTCGCGCAAAACAGGGCTCATCCTCGCACCACTCCCAGCCAGAAAACGACTCTGGGAAGCAAACGACGAGATCGCATGGAAAATGGAAACAGAGCGAGACAGCAAGCCGGAGTCTCGTACTAACACTACCGAGATAAATATCGCGTCTTCGTCCACCGCGTTTGGATTGTCTACGAACGGTGAATTGGTTAGTTTGGACGTGCGACAAGGGCATAACTTTTGTGTCGATGCTGCATGGTCAATGCACACGCAGCAGTCGCTGCTTGATAGTGGATCATCCTCGTCATCGTCTCCGAAAGAAAGGGCGAATTGGGAAGATTGGTGTGCTGGGATGGATGGGCTTGGGGGTCTTGTAATGCTTGCTGCTTCTTTGGTAGAATGATTTGTCTATTCCAGATGTGGCATTATGTGTTAACATCAAAACGTTTCTAATAAGTATGAATTGTATTCGACACTATTTGAATCGCTTATTGTACGTTGTGATTGGTCGTCTCGAGCATATTACCAATTGATTCTGTATCAAAGATAATTATTATTTGTAATAAGCTGATACAGAAACATAATTATTTATCTTGACTATGGCGTAGCTGCGGATGACAGACTAATTTAATTCTGTCGAAGATGTGGGTTGGCATGATACTACATTAATATCACTAATTTGATTAGTCTTATAATGCTTAATAGTAATATTCCTTGAATAGGCCTAGGCTGTGCTTATCTACATAGTAGTTGGGCTCATTCGCGCCAGCAAATATTTTGCCTAATGCTATAACCCCACTTATCTGTGGAGTAGACAAGCTTTCCTTTACGCAGTGAGTACAACCTTCATGGGATATAAGCGTCTCTCCATGGCTCCATGGGAAAAGCTTAACTGATTGGCGGGTATGTGGCTAAGTCACTTTGTGTAACTACGGATCTCAGCTACATGACAATATTAAATTTTAGTCTCGCGAGGTGATGTGGTATGTACTAGTCTTAGAAGGGAAGGTACTTATAGTGATAAACGACCATTTCGAGTCTCAAATACTACACAGCTCATTACTTATAAACTCCTCTTTCTAAGCTCTTGCAGTTTTCACTCCCGTCGTGCCGCCTTGGTTGTGTTGTCTCATCTAAATATTTCTCCCTCAATATGGCATCAAATGATCTCGATGCTCAAATAACAGAATCTCACGATGTTTCACCGACTTCGGAGACCAAAGAAGTTGATACAAAGAATAATACCTTCACAAGTGACAACGATGTAGAGCATGGCCTGAAATTTGAGCCCGAGGAAGAAGGAGCCACTACAGTGGTGGAAACCGCCAATGATCTTGTCACAAAAGTCATCCATGTCCAGGATGACCCAACTATGTCTGTGGTGACATTCCGTGTGATTTTCCTTGGTTTGTTATCCCACAAGTAAGCTGCTTGAGATATCTTTACCAACCTCCATTTAGGCCTCGGTCTTTCTGTCTTCGGCTCCGTCCTTCAGGAAATCTTTTACTTCAAACCGCAGACTATCTTTGTCTCTTTGGTCTTCTTGACTGTTTGGGCCTACATTCTCGGTGATTTAATGGCTGTGCTCATTCCGACAGAGATTGATTGGAAGATTGGCGGCCTCCACATCACTGATCGGGGCTTCCTACGTTACTTAAACCCGGGTCCCTTCAACTCCAAGGAGCATGCTGTATGTTGCGGAAAGGAAGAAATGAAAGTCAATCCGCAATCAAAATTCGCTGACGTTCCTCTTCTAGGCAATCACAATCATGGCATCAGCAGCTGCGCAGTCAGCATTGGCTACCGAGGCGCTCGCTGCTCAATACCTATTTTACGGAGGCTATCCCAGTAAAGGAGCCGGCATTTTTATTGTCTTGACATCTCAGCTCCTCGGCTTTGGTGTTACTGGGCTTTTGCGCGACGTGCTAGTATTTCCAACGAAGATGATCTGGCCAATGACAATCCCGGTCTCCAGCTTGCTTGAGACAATCCACCGTGACCGAAAGGAAACTAAGCGAAAAATGCGAATATGGTATGCTGTATTCCTGGCTGTGTTTATATGGGAACTCTTTCCCGAGTATATTTTCACCACCTTGATTGGCATTTCGGTCTTCTGTCTTGCAGATCAGCATAATCTTTTCTTTACCAATTTCTTTGGCGGAGCCACAGGAAACGAAGGCCTTGGGGTGCTCAATATTTCACTCGACTGGAATTACATTGCTCCTTTTTTCAACCCGCTTTGGTATCCCCTTCAAAGTACTGTGAATACCTTGATTGGAATCGTTGGTTGTTATGCGCTTCTCATAGGTCAGGGAATCTGTCTTTCTTGCTAAATTGTCAACTTTATGCTAATTTGGCTAAGCCTTTAGGTCTATACTACAGTAACGTTTGGGAAGCCAAGAGTCTCCCTTTTATGTCTCAAAACCTATTCAATCTTACGGACGCAAATTCCACAACCTACAATATTTACAACCAGTCCCTCATCTTGAATGATAAATTCGAAATTGACAATGCAAAGCTCGAAGCCGAGGGTATTCCATACTTGACAGCCACCTACTTAGCCTATATTCTCACCACAAACATGGGCATGACGGCAACAATCGTATACATGTTTTTGTGGAACCGAGATGATTTAAAGGCTGCGTGGAGCTGGGCATCTCCGTCACAAATTCGGAAAAACTTTAGTCTTCAAAGGCTTCAGTTCTGGCGTAATCAGGAGACTCCCGAGGAAAGGCTGCAAAGAAAGCAGGACGATCCGACTCTGGACCCCCATTACAAGCTGATGATGAGGAATAAGTACGCAGAAGTGCCTTTGTGGTGGTGGGCCCTCGTCCTTGTTCTCTGCTGGGCTGTGGGTCTTGGTTGTCTTTACTCAATGAAGGTACGTAGATGTCGATGACTGCTCAGAGAATTTCATGCTTCTTATCTACGATAATAAAATGCTAACAAATTTATAGTCCACTTTACCCTGGTGGGGATTTCTGGTTTCCACGATTTTCACTTTCATTTTCGTCCTCTTTTTCGGCGCGCAAATGGGAATGACGGGTTTTCAATTCAATCAACAACCAATTTGTCAGATGCTTGCCGGATATATGTTCCCTGGTCGTCCCCTTGCCAACTTTTACTTCACATGCTTCACGTTCAATGCAACTCAACAGGCTCAGCTCCTAGCTAAAGATCTGAGACTGGCTCAGTATTCACATTTACCACCACGCATAACCTTCGCGGTTCAAATAGCAGGCTGCATAGTTGGAGGGCTGATGAATTGGGTCATCATGGATACTATTGTAGCCGCACAGGAGCCTCTCCTGGTATCTATTCAGGGCTCTAGCATTTGGTCCGGACAGAACATTCAACAATTCAACTCTCTAGCTATAGCGTGGAGCATGGCGCCCAAACTTTTCAGTATCGGTGCGCGTTATGAATGGGTTACGATTGTGTTCCTTTTGGGATTCCTTGTCCCCGTTCCAGCATACATTATGTACAAGATCACTGGCAATCGACTTTGGGGCTATCTTAACCCGTCAATCATTCTCTGGTTTATGGGGAATCTTTTTGTTGGAATCAACAGTGGGTTCACAACCTTCTTCATTGTCGCGTTCGTCTTTCAATGGTATATTCGAAAATACCACCCGAGATTCTTTGTCGAATGGAACTATCTCATCTCGGCGGCATTGGACGGCGGCACACAAATCATGGTCTTTATTCTTACATTCGCCGTAGCTGGAGGCAGTGGCACCGCTCACCCATTCCCTACCTGGGCAGGGAATCCTGATTTGTCGCTCCATAACACAGACTACTGCATGGTCAATCCCGCAAATCAGTGATAGCGAATTTGCCAAATTTTTTTCGATGCCCGTACCTGAGCATCAAGGACAATGTTTGTGTATCAATCGCTTCCTTATGTACACGTTTGATCTCCCAATGCGTGTTTGAGTGTGTTAAGGCCCGGATGTATATGTTCATCCCGGTAGTTTGGGGAGTGACGTTGATAACGTAGGAGACCTATAAACCTACTAACAGCAATAAATACAGAAGAAAACTCATACCTCAACAGTGCTGTTTAATTTAGGTGGATCCAGGCCCGTGACATGAGAGCCCTCATGAAAGTGGTATCAGGAAAAATCAAGTTCGAATAGCCACCTAAGTATGTAGGTAGCATCCTCGAACACATTCAATATCCCAGCACAAAACCAAATCCCAAAAATAAAACTACGTAATGCGTACCAGCCAAGATCGGTCGCATGAAACGTCCTTATCTAAATCCAGCGTGCTTATGGTGTGCCATCTTCAAAGGGTAAAATGAGATGGAAATTAGAGCCGGTGATTGGTTGAGGCGGGATTTAGATCGTGACGCGATCCTACTCTGATTGAAATGGGCGAATCCACTGGCCCCTTTGGCTGTCGGATGACTTATGAAGATCAGAATTTTATTATTCACATGAGCGGACTATGGTCAAGTGAGTTTGACAGATGATATTTTGTGTAATACACCATTTAACAATAGACTCGTTTTTATCGTGGGGGTATACCTCCACGTTCCTTGCGATGAATTTGAAGGGTTCTTCCCGAGCTACCTACATTTGACCTGGCTTTATCTCTGATTCTTAACCCCAGTCCAGTTAAATGCCGAGTCCCCTGGCCCATAGCACACGCTTTGGCGTAGTACTACCAACCAGAAATATTAGATGACCCCTCGAAATCACCCGCTAATGCAGGTCAGTCAGCCGGCGTGTGAACCCGTTGAGGTGACTCCACGCTGGAAGCTGGTTGATTAGTAGCATTAATCGGTTATTTTGTACTTGCAATGATAAGATTGAGCCCCTCAATTTGACATTTGCAAGTAACACCATCTCAAGTTGGTAAGTCTCTTCAAGTACCGAGGAGCCTGAATCGCGTGTCAGCATGTTTCACGGGAGTTTCGTGCCGCATTTAGTATGCTCAAAGCATTCAGGTACAAGGCGAAAGAGCGAATTTGTATAGTGGCGCATTATTTGGCGCAATTTTTTGTAGACATTCCATAACGGCGCGCGGACTGATTGTAAGTATCGCGAAGCTCATATGTGCTCGATAGTACCTTCGCGTGTAACCACACTTCCAAGATGAAAGAATATTCTTCAGGACTGCGTCACCACACAGGCCACGGTACTTGATAACAAGGTTGAAGTTGTTAAGATGTACCGCAGCATGATAAAACAACTTAGGTGCGCCACACATGCTACCTTGCCGCGTTAGTGTCAAACAACGTGAACATTCCACGGCGGTAGTCGGAGTCAATTCCGTCGAGATTCTATCTAGGCTCGGCATTACGTTCGATGCAGGGTTAGCGGAGAACATTCCTGAGGTAACATGAACCATTTGTTTAGTACCTACCTATCTATGGGGTGCTTTGCAACCTACATACTGCACGCTGCAGTCACACAAATGTCCTGATAGATATTGGATAGATCACCTGCCATCTAGAATTACTCTTCAGTCCTAGCTTGCCCCCCAACCCCAATTTGATTGATCCACCACACCTTACCCAATAGATACGTACTACCATGAGCTTAACACATCTTGTTCCTGGACCACACGCTAGCCAAAGGAAACGTTGCATCTCACCTTTGCAGACTCGAGTCTTACCCTATCGGCTTGGTTGAGCTTGGTTTATCTTGCATTTTAACGTTAAACGTGATACGTACACGACTTCAACATGGTCCAGGCTTGCACCCCTAGAAAATGGGTACCGTCACAGTCACTTGATGGCGGACTGACTTTCTCAAATGCCTACATGCTTAGATTCCCTTGTGCCAGTGCGCGTACCTTGATACGCGTAGTCATTGGTGGCTACAACCTCACGAGAGCTAACAGCTAAAGCTAGTTACTGTATCATGTGTTTGGTTGCATTCTCCAACCCTATCCAGACTGCACTGATCCACTTTGGGAACGACGTTCACTTTCTGAAGAGATGTAGCACTAAGGATGTCATACTCAAGCTATTCGCTATATTTAAGATGTCTTCACCTCCCCACGATTCAACAATTTCCTCTTCCGTCTCCAACGAGCCAGGCTCTCGCACAGCATACCCTCACATTCCTTGAATTTTTCAGGCGGTCCTCGACGGATCTTCCCAGTCCTCTCCTTACCTACTTCTAGCAAGTAATCTTGTACATACTCACAATCCTTTACAATTAACCTTCATCTGCACATATTACTATATACCCCCGAAGCCAAGTCTTCTATTTTATTCTTACACACAAAATGCATTCCTTCAGTGTGCTTGCCAGCCTCGGCCTCTTGGCCAGCTCTGTCCTCGCGGGCCCTATTAGCCTTCCGAAGCGCAAAACTTCAACTGGCCAAAACGTTGTTTACTGGGGCCAAAACGGTGGTGGAATCGTCGAGAACACGGATCTTACTACGTACTGTTCCAGTACCAGCGGTATCGACATTATCGTTCTAGCTTTCTTGTACGAATTTGGTAACGGTGTCACCGTCCCTGGAGGTGGTATTGGCCAAACGTGCTCTATCTTGGCTACCTCTGGCACTTCTCAGTCCTGCGATGCTGTTGCCTCGGCCATTACTACTTGCCAGAAGAACGGTGTCAAGGTCTTTTTGTCTCTTGGTGGAGGCAGCGGTGGTTATTCGCTCACCTCTCAGGCTGAGGCCGAATCTATTGGCCAATACCTCTGGGAAGCCTATGGTAATCCATCCACTTCTACCGTCACTCGTCCGTTCGGCAACGCTATTGTCAACGGTTGGGACTTTGATATTGAGAACCCGTCTGGTAGCCAGTACTACCCCTACTTGATCTCTAAATTGCGCTCCAACTTTGCCAGCGACAGTGCCAACAAATACTACATCTCCGGTGCTCCTCAATGCCCCATCCCCGAACCTAACATGGGAACTATGATCCAGAACTCCGAATTTGACATGCTCTTCGTCCAGTTCTACAATAATAACAACTACACATATCCTTGTGCGTTAGGTATCAACGGTGATGCCGCCTTCAACTTCCCCCAATGGCAAAATTTCATTTCCACCTCCAACTCGTCTTCCGCTGAGATCTTCATCGGTGTCCCTGCTGCTCCTCTCGCCGCCAACGGTGCCGACGCCGGTTCAGTCTACTACGCCACCCCCAACCAACTCAACACCATCGTCAAAGCCACTGAGGGTAACTCCTCTTTTGGCGGTGTCATGCTATGGGCCGCCGGTTACTCCGACTCCAACGTCAACAACGGTTGCACCTACGCCCAGGAGGTCGAGACTATCCTCTATGATGGTGAGGTTTGCTCTGGGTCGTACGTCGTTACCCCAAGCTTGACGCCTGTGGCGCCTACTCCTTCTTTCTCCGGATCTACCGGAACATCGACATCAACTGCCACTGCCACTGGAACACCAGTGCCTGAGTGGGGACAGGTATAAACTCCAATTTCCTTCTTCCCTCTCTCTTTCTTGCTTGCAAATTCATGTAAAGTGCCTTTTTGTCTCTGCTTGTCATTGCATTTGTCTGGCGTTTGTGGATGTATTTTTAAATGACCGTGATGATGTGTACCTAAACCAAACATCTTCTGAGGACTTCATTCTGATCAAAACCGAAAACAGTGCGGTGGTGAAGGTTATACAGGTTCCACGGTCTGCGCTGCCGGATTAAAATGCGTCGCTGAGGGTGCATACTGGTCATCTTGCCAGGCTGCTTAGGGAGTAAGTATTGGGAAGCCGGAGGATTTCTAAGGGCGATCGTTCGATGATGAGACCATCTTCATTCCAATGTCAGTCCTTCAAATGGCGAACATAGTCCTGGCGATATCGATTGTCATACAACAAAGAAAACGAAAACTTTGAGTGAAATTATCATGATTAAATGTTTTTGAAGACGAGATTGTTGAAACTTTAAGGTGTATCCGTTTATACTAGTACTGCAGTTTTACTAGTCACGAATTGAATTTTGATCACTTTCAGTGTATAAGCGTTTGAGAATTCTCCTATATATGACTGATCAATGGAGACCTACTTAGCATAAATCCCGCTTTTAACTCAGCTTTGACACACTGAGAGGAGTCGCAGTCCCTAGTCATGATGTACAAGCGTCAACTCGTTACATGTGTACACTAGAGCAGGAGCCTGTCAACTAAATGTTATTTTGTTCTGAAGCTTGCTGTCCATCTTGAGATTCATATGTTGGTTGGTATAAAAAATATCAAACAGACGCCCACGTATGCAAAGATTTCCTTGATCGTAACCACAAAGTCTCACTCCCCGATAGATGTTTCTTAGTTCCAATCAAAATTGTTGATCCATCTCATAAAGTCGGAATCTTGATTCAACCAGATATCATCACTCCCGAGCCATTCGATGGGCATAGAGCTCACGTCCGCGCTTGCTAGCAGCGATGCTTGCGGTGCCGAAAGAACGCGATCTAGAATAGATCGAATCATCTTCCGAGCCTGTTGGCAAATCTCATAGTTGCCGGCTTCTCGTACAATCGCGTATTCCAGGTCTCCGGCAAATCTGCTCAGATTCTGAATCACTTCGGAGCGAGGAAAGGTTGGATCAGGATGGGTGCTTTGGCTCTGGCGAAGGAGTTCGATTGCTAGTACGCCAGCAGAGGGTAGTCCGTAAAAGGATGTCTGTAGTCCATGAATTAGCCATCGTGCTGTGAAAAGAGTAGATATATAAACGAATACTTGCATTCCAAGCCACCGTATTATTGTCCCTTCCATCCGGAGCACGATTTCCATTGACAATCAAAAGAGTATTCAGCATCTCATGGGCGATATTCCGTAATTTCTGGGATTCGTGGCCGGTCCTCTTGACAAGAATCCTCTGCATGATCAGCTCATTGTATAAGCATTCCAAATGAAAACAAAGTGCCATCAGATTTGATTCTGATTCCCACGGAGTCACGCCATCACTGTAGCTGACAGAACGAAAGCGTGGTGGCAACTGGCTACGAATCTGAGCGGCAAGATTCGTGATATCAAGCATTTTCATTTCCAAATCCTCAAGTCGAGCATTGAGAGACAATTCGAGTACTAACTCCCTCACTTGACCAATCTTGTACATAGCGCGAACAAAGGTGGTCTTGGTAACTATGCCTCGTGTGTTCCACCCATCCTGATCTAATTGTGCAATTGCAGCATCTCGAATATCGGGTTCGGCGAGGAGTTCAGCGTAACTAATATCAAGGGGAGGGTCAACATTTATATGTCGGTAACTAATCCTTGGTGGACGTCCGAGAAATGTTGCTAATTCTTTATCGACTGCGTACGCTCCGAGCAAAAGTCGCTTACGATGTTCGACGAGGAAAAATGGTAGCATCTCGCTATTCTCTCTTTGATGAAAGCCGAGAGAATATACAAGTGTAGCAAGATCACCTAGTACCTTCCAAGGACGATAATCTATAATGATTTTAGTTAGCGCTTGAGGGCCACTTGTAGAATACACAGGACCATAATTCTGCAGAAGACCGAAGCAAAGATGAACAGAGCTTTCTTACCGTGATCACCATAAATGTATGTTAAGAGCGATGCATGCGCAAGTAGAGCCCATGATAGCGGCTCAGACATAACACCGGCATTATCACAAAATTTTATACACTTTTCTCCCGCAGAGATGCATACCAGTGACAGGCCTTGCCGGTCTACATTCGCTGCGTTGGGGTGTAAAGTGATCATATCAGATGCTGGAAGAAGGAAAGAACTTGCGCCAATGATTGAAAATATCACACCAATCACCTCCCACCTGTTCGGCATGGAGATAAAGTAGTCCTGTGGTGTCATATGTGCGTCGACATAAATGGTCTTTGAGCAATTCTCATGAATATTTTTTGATAGCTCTACCAAGTCAGGTAGAGGATCAGACTCATCTCTGATAGCATTATTCAACATCTGTCTAACGGATGCGAAGAGTAGTCGAAGCAAAGGGGGTGCAAAAACGTAGCCCTCGCAGTGACTGAACTTGGATATTGACATGCGTTCGTAAAGAGTGAAATCCTCGTGCAGAAAGAGTAAGAGTTCGGCACCAACTTGGATATCTGCATCATCGACCGACGTTCGGCTACGTCTGAGTGATTTGGACAAATCGCGGAAAGATGTCGTGACTGCAGGAGATCTAATCACATCTTCGCTATCATCGTAAACGGCCGAGTAGCTGGTAGGACCAAGTACGCCAGTACCGGGTGATGATGCGGCCTTTTTGCTCCAGTCGGCAATGAATCTATCACGTAAGGGGCCCTCGGAACAGATATGTTTGCAAGTCCTATTCCCCTGGGATGTTGAGTTACTTGAGCACGAGTGGCTTGGAGAAGTATCAGTTGTATTCCGGGTCCCGGTCAATGAACTTTTCTTGAAAATCGTAGCGGAATCCTGATCTTCCGAAGATAGAAGCTTAGTCATTGGCGCAGGATGATAGATGCATTGCGTTGGTCTCTTCCTGCGCCGACATCGACCACAAGGAATTGTGTGATCACACTTGAGTTTAGATCGCCTGCACGGCTCGCACGAGCTAAGCAGTCCGTTTCGACGAAGCGATGACATTTTGCGATCCGGCGTTGAATTCGGTGTGAAAGAAGGAGATCGGACTGAGCAGAAGGATTCAAACTGATTCAAGCTGAAGGTCGGCTTAGAGATCGGCTCTCGGAGTGCGACCCACACCGTCGTTTTACGGCACATCATTGGCTGGCTTGCTGTACATAATTCCGTGCTCGTTCGGACAGTAAGTCCGAAGCTCGGATTTGAGGTCATTCTACAATTCACAGTCTTGAGTCATAGCGAGAATAACAATGTAAGTTATATCGAGTGTCTGAAGTATAAAATCTGATAGATATCCACTAGCATTTGAATGTCATAATTAAAGAGAAATATCATTTCCTACTACTCCAACAAGAACTCCCGAGCATCAATCACTCAATCAGTCTCCTAAGCTCCAAGTCGACACTAGCAGACGCAAATCTAGGCTAATAACTTTGACCTATAAGAAATATAAGTCTCTGCCTATATCACAATGCCTAACGGGTTCCCCAACTTCCGCTCCGTGCCCGAGGTCTATCAGAGACCAAGACCTATCATCAAGCCCACGAAAAAGCCAGTCAGAGGCTCTGCCGAGTCTTTCCACAGCGATACCGAGACTCTCAAAAATGTACCTTACAAGAAGAGCACGTGGAAATCAATCATCGACGGTAAGCTCGTCTGTCTGCTACCTAGTTGCAAGGAATGCTTCTAACCGTACTGTAGCTATGAACCACATAAAACCTAAACAATGATATGCAAGCAAACAATAAAATGATTGCATGCTATATCATTTCGGTTTCTAGTTTGTGTCATTCGAGATTTCATGGTATATCTGCAGCCTTAGCGGTGGGTCTAGGGCAAAAATTATACGGGGTATCGCATTCGAAGTACGGAGTTCGGGGTGGATATGATTAAGATTTCTGGTCGAGAGACACGAATAGGGACAGCATCGATTCATTTAACATTTCCCTTATTTGATTTGTAATTAGCAGAAACAAGACGATATCTTAAATAATACTTAATTGTTGACTGGCTTACAAACACATTTGGCTGAACGTAGCATCTTTAAATGTTGGTATCTTAGTGTCTTATTTAGTGGCGATAAGCTACATTTGCACATAACCTACAAAGATATATAAGGGTCAGGCAGTAATCGACTGACTACAGTGTCGGATTCAACATGATCTATTGAAGAATCCTTGTACTTCGCTCGGCTTGCTTGACATTCTGCTATCGAATTGACATAAATATACACCGTGCAACACTTACGTCGCAACAAGCGAGAAGTATGACGGATAATGTACAAATCTCGCATATGAGTACTCAACAGAATGAGCCTCAGAGTACCGATTGTGATGAAGTTGCCGAAAAACTTAAGGGATATTCTCCGGTAACGGCTGACAGTCGCAATGTCGAGCCCCCCGAATCGGGCAAACCAAAGAGAAAGCCGTCGTTCTATCTGGCCGTTCTCTCACTGATGTTGGTTATTCTGATTGTATCATTAGATGCAACTGCCTTATCAGTTGCGATTCCTGTAAGTTAAATGGCTCCACGATAAGAGAAAGAACTCATCCCTGACTTGTGCGCGTGCCCAGATAATCACGAGCGACCTCAATGGTACTTCCCTTACAGCATTCTGGGCTAGCATTTCGTTCATGCTTGCTGTGGTGATTGTACAGCCTATCTATACGAGTGT
Source organism: Talaromyces sp. PYS2902 (assembly GCA_023626235.1). Classification (NCBI taxonomy): domain Eukaryota; kingdom Fungi; phylum Ascomycota; class Eurotiomycetes; order Eurotiales; family Trichocomaceae; genus Talaromyces; species Talaromyces sp. PYS2902. The sequence goes on from JAMAGP010000021.1 coordinate 213,129, forward strand.
GTCAGACGTTCTCGGTCGAAAGATTGCGTTGTATACTGGATTTATCCTATTCTTCATCGGGTCAATCGTCTTTGCTGTCGCCAATTCCATGTCAATTCTGATACTTGGGCGTGTGATACAAGGCCTTGGTGGCGGCGGACTGGACGTGCTTAATGAGATTATCATTGCGGACATCACAATTTTAAAAGAACGTCCACTATATCTTGGGTTAATGTCTGTTCCTATGGCGATCGGAAGTGCTCTGGGTCCTATACTAGGTGCCGTCTTTAGCGAGTATGCTACATGGCGCTGGATTGGATGGATCAATTTGCCAATCATGGCAGTTTCTGCGCCACTTGCAGTGTTTTTCTTGCATCTGAAACCCATTGAGAAATCAATGTGGTCACGTGTGGCGAGTCTAGACTGGATTGGTCTCGTTTTGTTTGCCATTGGGATCACGATATTTGCCCTTCCTCTTAGCTGGGGTGGTGCAATGTACCCATGGTCCTCATGGAGAACAATCGTTCCTCTTGTTATTGGCATTGTCATTCTTGCTGTATTTGCTGTGTATGAGGCTCGGCCTGCTCAGCCTGTTTTCCCATATCGCATTTTTCGCTCCCGTACAGCCGTGGTCACCCTGATTGGAAGCTTTATACATGGTATGGTCTTGTACACCTTGTTGTTTTACATGCCTTTATTCTTCGAGTCAGTATTTTTGGAAACGCCATTGGGATCCGCTGTTTCAATGCTGCCGCTTTTATGTATAGTTACGGCATTCAGCGGTCTAGCTGCGTGGGTGGTTGAGTATGTCCGTCACTACCGATGGGAAATCTGGTTAGGCTGGGTTTTGCTTACCGTTGGTACTGCTTTGTTTGGTTTATGGGACATTGACTCCCCTTTAGCAACAAAAGCCAGTTTTCAGGTCATTGCTGGCATTGGAATGGGTTCTCTTTTCACTGTGCTCCCCATGCCTATGCAGGCGAGCGCACCAACCGCAGAGGATCAGGGGCTCGCAGTCGGAGTCTTGGTATCATTTCGACTCTTTGGTGCCCTCGTTGGACTCGCAATAGGCTCAACGGCATTTAGTAGCACTTTTGGACACGGTATTGCCGTTCTTGGTTCTAGTTTGCCGGAAGCTGTGGCAATTCTTAAGGACCCCAACCAAGCTATTGGGTTTATACCTGATTTGAGACATTTACAGAGTCTATCTCCCGAGAATCTCTATGCCGTTAGGGGTGTCTATAGAGATTCCATGCAAACAATATGGTACATTTTGGCCGGATTCAGTGGCTTTGGCTTCTTGACATCCCTTCTCACGGCAAGTCTGACATTGGAGACTGAGGAGCTGAGCCGGCAATATTTTGACGGGAATATGGCTTGAGAAGACTCCTTCTTAATGACTCAAACGTTTGCATATATACCAAGTATCTTCATTATTCTATCACATACGACCATAGGGTGTGGAAAACAGGGCTTCCCGTCCGCTCAGCCGTACTTAAGCCACACGCCGGCTGGTTAGTAATTTGGTGGGTGACCACAAGTGAATCCCAGCTGTTGTATGTTTTTTACTTTTTCTCGATTTTTGTCTAGCTATACTTTAGATACAAGTGACTTTTGGGGCCGTCGTGGTGGGACCTAGAACGTGGTCATATCACAGCTTGTTCCTGCAGTGCTGTGGGTTGTGTACTCAAGTGGAGGAATCTATGGAATGACTCTTGGACCGTCTCTAGTTCAAAGGCACCTAATATCTAGAAAGAGAGAAATAAAATACTGGTTACTTCGTGCTCTGTCCTGGTGCCAAATCTGTATTTAGCTAGTGGAGTATATGTACCTAGTTTTCTCGACTTATCAACCTCCTTCGTCGACTATTGTTCCTCACCACATATCCCTTTACTTGATATCAGTCCGTAACATCAAAAAATCAAGGGCAGCATGGAAAACTTTGAATCAGTCGATGAATTAACAAATTATAGCTATGATGCCGCCGACCCAATGCGTGAAATGATTGAGAGTAACGACATTCCCTTTCTTGACCGCTACATAGAGACACACCCTAAATTTTCTTATACTGGCCTCGGATTTATTGAAAATAACGCGCTATGTTTCTCTTCGATTGATAGTAATACCGAACATATACGGTTCTTTATTGGTGTTTCCGAACGATTTCCACTTCAGCCACTCATTTACTGGGGGACCTCACTACTGGGAGAAATCCGTCGATATGTTCAACTTGATACGACCAAGTTTTTACTAGATAGGGACCTGCCGCTAGGTATCAAATATGACGGGAATAATCAGGGCAGGAAGGCGCTTTATTTACAGGAAATTCTCTGGCTTTTCATGATACTAGTGATGGATATGCGAGTCCCGATGAGCCAGAGGAAAAAATTCTGGGCTAGAACTCGGGTTGCGTGTAATGAGGCATTAATAAACATACTCTTTGACAAGGTGCATCTGTACGAGATGTATTTGCTATCACCGGTATATTGATGTTAGAAGGATGAAAGAAATTCGATTTTCGTAAGAACTGTTATTAGTAGTACCGTCACCCCTGCTAGTTACGGGTTAGTGCCACGCCTATTTCTGGAGGCAGTAGATTTGGAGTTTTCATGGTAGAGAAGAAGCTAAGAGCACTGCCCTATACGTTGCATGCAAGTGTTGGAATGCAGAGGGAATCTAGGCGCTTCTGGGTAATCGTGCCAACGAGATGGATCTTACTGAGAAGGTGTCCGTTCACGATGGTTTGGGACATTTTCCACTGCACTGGGAGACCGAAGCCCCTGAGGAAGGCCTTGAGTTGGACGACGAAGATCTTTCCGCTTATTTCACGGACGAGTACATGGCTGCACGAATCGAGTATATCTTTGAGATGCTATTAAACACAATCGTGACTCTGTTTACGCCCGAGACGATGATATCGCAACCCTCTTGAAATCTGGGGTGAAATGTCATGCAGATTGTTGAAAAGGGGCGGATTCTGGCAAGCAAGACGAGAATGAAAAAAAATGCGCTCTGTATTCTAGCTTTGCTCTCTGCCGAATTTGAGCCCATAAATCCAATTATTCTTGATACATTGGGACTTCGGGGCTGTATCCCTCGCTTCATTTTTGGTCCAATTCGCGTTGCATAAATGACAAGGGTCTCAGACCGAATCAACGCCGTCTAGTTCTAAGCAGACCAAAAGCTGCGCGACTGTACCGCATGATTTAGTGTCATTATGCGTGGCACAGGACGAGGCGTACCGTGCAGACTTTTTGGTTCGCTTTGCTTGGGCGAGCGCCATTGCCTTCCTGCCTACTTTGGCACAACTTGGTGTCGGAAGATCCGTACGAGCACTCCAGAAGGGATATTGTACCAATTCTCCTCATGTATGCGTATCCAAAACATTGGTCACTAGACAACTGATAACTGAATCATGCCGACTGAATCATGCCGAAACGGTGGGCTATCGACGCTGCTAAGACTTAACAAGGGTGGGATCAGGATTTGACTGCGCCGCATCATACCCTGGACATGTCTGGCCTATGAAAATGACGCGATAACCGCTAACATGAGACCTAGTCGAAACAGATGTGGCGAAGCGAGTCGACTATCTGTGATCCCGGCACCATGAAGTATCAGTGAAATATCCATAATTTCGTCCACTTATCTATATATCTATGACTCGAGGTCCAACGCCAAGTTTGTGCACCACGATACAAATATATTTTTGCAAAAATGGGAGATAATCTCCAGTCGCTGCGAAGGCTAGCCAAAAGATTCAATATCCGAAATCGACGAGAAGGCGAGGACTGGCCTGAAGCCCACAGGACGACATTTCAAAATATTAAATCTCTGTCACAATATAGATTCGACACTTATCTCCCGGAGGTTAGTGTCTTCAATGAAAAACCCTGGAAGCAACAGACAAAAAAGCGCGCACAATGGCTGGTAAAATGTGCGAAGCGCTTAATTGGACAGGACTCTAATGAAGCTGGATGGCGCTTTGCTCTTGAAAATGAGGTGTTGCGAAGATTTATGGTGGAAGTCGCCTGGTGAGTCGAGATCCTACAGACCAGGCGTTCTACACAATCACGTTTTTCGTCTCACATGAACATAATAATTTCTTTAACTATGTTGTGACCGGGGACGGCGCTTCGATCATTCTTACTAATACACTGTAGTCCGAATTGCCGAGCCAGAGTCTGGGAATCTGAAATCCAATCCACGTGGTACAACGATGACGACGAATACGGGCAGCGCCTGAAAGAGCATAGGAAACAGCGAGTTTCATGCCAATGCCCACCTGAGCAACGTCCTAATGACTTGTGAGTTTTTTCACCTTGAACATACGTTACAGGATGTTGCTGACTAAAACAGCTATGACCTTGGTATCAATCGGGTCTTCGACAACAGAGTAGAAGAATTTGTTATCTACGATGACCTGGTCAAATCTCATCTCTCAAAACAAGCCCCTGATCGGGTATTCGGCTTACAAAACACGCCAAGTTTTCGAACATTGCTCGATAGCTCTGTAAGACCAGAAATTCGGAAAGCACCAGATGACACAGTGTCAGATCTCATAACGTCTTCGCCCTTCAAAACAGAAGCAGATCCTCTTTTGTTTCCTTTCCTGGTGCTTGAGGCGAAGTCCGAATCGAGTTCACGTGGTTCGGAGGCCATACTAACTCAAAGTTTCTTCTCCATACGAGCTCTACTAAAGCTGCAAGATGATTTGCGATCTTTTTCTAACGGGGACGTGAAATTTGAACCCTTGGTTTGGTTTTTTGCATTTCGTGGAGATAACTGGAAGCTCTACTGTGGTACAGTAGTGAAAGAGGAAAATCAAGCGCCAACCAAATATGTAATTAGTCCGAATCTAATTGGCCTATTGAAACAACATGAGAGCAAGTCCTTAACTGACGTCTTTGTTACAAGGAAACAACCCTCCTTTGGTCAGGGTCCCTCTTGCGTGAGGATGATGCATTGCAACTAGTGCTTATTGTCGACTACATCATGGATTGGGCAAGAGATATTTACCGTATTGCTATTCTGCGACAACTAAAATCAATGGTCACGGGACGGCCATTTGATCAGATAACTCTTGCCTACAGTGAGATGTCCTCGATGCGAAGGGACGTCTCCAGATGGATCCCGGCACCGCCTAGTACTGTCTTCAGCGAGTTGGAGATTGCGAGCGAGTCTGATGGCCATGAAGATGGTATTTCTTCCAAGCCGTTAGACCATGAAGAACTTCTTGGTATACAAATACCCAATACAAAATTGGGATCTCTCAGATCAGCCTCCAAATCAGAGCGTCGTTTTTCCTGTCTTTACCTTACAGAGGACCTTCTTCCAAGTTTCCTGCAAGTAACCGCGGGGCCCAGAAATAACAAGGACAACACAGAAAAGGCTGCACGGCAAATAATCAATTTTGTCTCCCAGTTCGACGATGTTCTCGTGATGCCAAGAAGAGACCTTGACATGATCGAGTCACGTTGGACTAGTAAGACAATAGCAACCGATCCTCATGAGGTTCTGGAAGATTTTTATGTTGTCATGGAAGCAAATTGATATTTAAACACTTCCTGGGAATTAATAAAAGAACTTTCTTGCTTGGCTATCACCAAGTCAGCTTTCAATACCTTACAGACTTACGCCAATTTCAAGACTCGACACAAGGGAATTGACAGTCTGCCGCGATGTGAAAGGCGTTGCACAAAAAGCGTTATTCAAAATTGTCTCGACTGTCTCGAATCTGGTTCACCTTGGCAAATGCTTTTATCAGCCATTTCGCGCACCGTGGCAACAATTTATCCACTTCCTATCAGAAAAAGAGATGACTTCATCCCGCCTGTTGATGGTCTTGGCTTTGGGTATGTCAAATACAGCCAAGTCAGGTCATTTGTAACAAAGTTCTTGAAGAAAAATCTGTGGAAGCCGAAAGACATTCGAAAAGTCAGGATAAATTCCTCTGAACTGAGACGCTATATGTCGTTGGGATATTCGAGAGAAGAGGCTTTCAAAATGAGAACAATAAAACCGCCCAGGTACACTGATACGGCGTGGAAACGGATCTCCGGACAAGTGGTATTTGCTTTTGAAGATGAATCTCATATCCGAGAAAAATGCAAAAGATGTAGCTTAAGCCCGGAGAGTAACATTTCACGCTACGCCCACGGCTTCTTAGACACGCGAATTATGCCGGTACTGTCATATTATAACGCGGTCCTGGTTGTTTCGCTTCATGAATATAAGCCTCGTTATTACAAAAGAGATGCATGTGTTTTCGCTCTTGGTGGGGTGAAAGAAATAGTCGGAAATATTGGGTTTTCAACCATGCTTGAAGACCTGATACAAGTTGGCCTCATTTATCACACAGCGCTGAGTGCCGCTAGCAATGTCTCACCCACTGACGACTTTAGAGGTAATCTCCCATTGCCATACAGGTCGGTAATTAACGAAGAAATGCATTTTTTGAAGAACTGGATTAAAGAACTGAGAGACGAATCTTTATCTGCATCCAGGTCGGCCGAGACGCAAAACCAGCTTTGGAAATTCGATGCAGAAGTAAAATTTACTGACATGCTCACGTTTCTGCTCGGTATAGGACACTCCGAAGAGGAGGCAACAGTTCTCGCAGCCCATGATATAAAATTGGATTATGCAATTGATCAGGAAAGGTCTTTTGGTGACAGGCTTCTTTTCAGAAAAATCAAACTTAGTGGTGAAGACACTGCTCAAACATTTAGCTCTTGGGACGAAGGTAGAGAGTTTCTCAAACGCGAGTACCCCGAGCAAATGGCTTACGTGGAATCCATCTGTGGCAAACTAAACAAGCCAACAGGGGAGGTTATTGTTCTAGATTGATACCTTCATGGTCCACGGAGGACAATCTTTTATCTTTTTCTTTCACAGCCTGACTCTGTCGATTGATCCCTCTCATGTGCACCACTATAGACAGTTGCATAGCTCTTAACTTACATAGTCCATGAATATGATAACGATTTATCTCTCATATGGGAAGCAGTGTCATCCTCTCAATCATGGCTCCATGGACCACATTGCAAAGACATCAAAATAGCTGTAGAATCAAACAACTCGCAATAATGACACATACATTTGACTGACCCATAAATATGATCTATGCCCCGAACTTTATTTGAGGGTCGACAATTCTCAATTCTGCCAATGTGTCGGTCCACAGTCTTTGAGTAAACTCCTTTCCTGCATCTTCGTCGAGAAATGGCGGGCCACTGTAGTAGATGGGAATCCGTATGTTAGCAATGTCAGGTTATGCCAAGTTTGAGCGTGTTTGAAATGATATCATGATATGATGTCGAATGTAAGGATCATACAAAACTGGGTACTTACGGGACAACCGCATTGTGCTGCAAAAACTTGCCATGGCTCTCTGGACCGGCCAGGACCGATGCATAGATCACTGTTCGACCTGCCTCCTGGATGGATCTTCCAATCAAATTCTTGGCTGTCAACACAATTTTCCTGATCACCCAGGGAGTATTACGTTCAAGATTTGTCGGAACAGCGCCCGGGCAGAAATTATTCACAATAACTTCCGAACTGGGAACCACTGTCGCTAGATGGCGAATAAAGGCATTCACTACCAGTTTGCTATCATTGTAACGTTTCAATTTGTTGGCTGTTTTGGCATCATCGAAAAAGGTCAGGACGTTTTCCGATGAAGGGATGGGGTTGGAGGCAAGAGAATGTCCCATCTGCATGCCGGATCCAACGAACGTAAGATGAGATGGTTTTCTATTTCTTGCTGCGCTGGCCTGAAGAATAGGAAGTAATTCTAAGGCGAGTAAAAAGTTGCTCCAACAGTTCACTATAGTTGGTTCCGTTAGTCAGTACAGATTCGGGGAGATGGTTAGAGGAAGGCACTTACCTTGCATAATCTGTTCATGTCCCGTGACACTCAGTTTAAAAGCCATCTGTGCCATACCAGCATTGCAGACCAACACATCTAGATTAGGGGCATCCTTCCTGACTTGGTCACAGAATTTGATCACGGACTTGTAATCATCAAGGTCCAAGTCAAAAACATCGATGGTAGCGTTAGGATTGTGTTTTGCAACTTCCGGGTCTGCACGGAGAAGTCGCACAGATTCTGCTCCCCTAGCTGCATTGCGAGCTGTGATTATGATTCGGGGAACTTTCAACGTGAGAAACTGACGGGCAGCTTCGAAGCCGATACCGTTCGTGCCGCCAGTGATGAGAACAATTCTGCCTTCAAGATTTGTATCGTGAGGCAGCTCAGGAATATAAGTCTGTAGACCCATGGTGGATTAGGTTGTTTGTGGTATCAACAATAATACAAGCAATCCAAATATGGAGTGAATGATGAAGGGAAAACATCTTGATTTCAAGGTCGATACGACTACCTTATATATCGCTCAACGGGCTTTGCTTCCTATCAAGCACAACTGACTGTCAATTCTGGAAATCATAAGCCTGACTGATCGCACAAAAGAGAAAGAGAGGAGGAATGGTTCCCATCCCCATCTTGAAATTTGTCTGTTTTGGGTCAGCGTAAGTTTATGCAGATGCACAAGTCTGGAAGGTTTTGGCAATTCGTGAGATGATTGGCTGTTACCCACTTAGCCTTAGTGGCCCGCTCCTTAGCTCTGGCCATTGAGAGCTAAGCCAGCGGATACTTACAGGGATCGGTTCGGGCTAAAACGACCAGGGTCGGAGGGTGGGTCCCGCCTTCCTTTTGTTCAGACCTGACTAATCGGCCGCTCTTGCCTCAGGTCAAACCCGACCCTGGTAGCTTCGTTCGTGCTTTCCTCCTCTCAACTTCAATACCTTCTATTACAACTCAAACCCAACTAGGAAGACGCTCTTACAGACAGGCCCCATTCATTACAATGCAGGCCCAATCGGCGTGCTTGAAATGTAGTGAGCGCAAAAAGAAGTGCGACAAATCATATCCCACTTGTGGTCAATGTGAACGGTATGCATCCATAGTAATGGCTCTTATCTCGGCCTTCATTAGTCCTAGGCTACTTGGGAATCCACATTGATGCGTGCTGACCCAATGCATCAACAGACTGCTTTTCAAATGTCATTATCGAGCCATAGCAGTGACGGCACCTCCAACAGGCAAGCCTAATATCATAGGGGGAGAGTTTATCCGTTATGTCTTTCAGGAATCAAACGAAGAAACGTTGGCGAGTGACTTGGTTCATCTCCAAAGTTTACTAGGCCCGACTTATGTGTCTCGGTTAAATACCATAGTCATCAACCACAGAAAAATAATAGTCGAGCTAGCCACTGCCTTTCTCGCCTCTTGCCCGAGGTGGATGCCTATCATTCAACAAGACACCTTTCAGGAGATCTGCGAGGATGAAACCTTTCAGACATCTCGGGGACCTATCTTGCTGCTCCTCACCATGTCTATGCTTACGAGGCCATTGATGAGCAAGGATAGCAACGATGAACCAGATGCCTTGCGCGAGTCGATGTACGCGACTGTCAAACGACTCTTTTGGGAGCCAGCCACTATCCATGAAGCAACGACGACTATCATCAAAGCGGGTCTCTTTCTTTCCATTTACGAGTATGGGCAGGCAATGCTCAATCCTTCGTACATGACAATGAACATATGCTCAAGCATGGCTCAAATCAGGCAGCTCGGAGGTGTGCATGATTCTCTAGGGTTGCCCCCATTCGGGGCAGAGTCTTCCAAAGGACACGATATCCTGAAGCTTTGGTGGGGGTTAAAAATCCATGAAAGGTTGGTTAGTGCTATCATTGCGTCTAAATTTGAGTTCTAACAATTTGTAGAATGATCAGTCTGGAAAATGGATATGCCATCAAGCCGATTAATCTAGACGAAGCGGAGATTATGGACAACGACCGTCTCTCACATGACTTGGAGTCGGCGAAACCGTACTTAAGTGTTGATGCGCATTATCTCGCGTACCACCTTCAGGCTAGAGCTGCTGTTTGGCTAGAACTAGTGTTACGAGTTGTGCGGGATCCAGAGGTGATGACCCTCGCTGGTCGCCAACGATTCCAGGCGGTAGACCGGGGGCTCTTACAATATCTCACCATTATTATTGGGTTGGGGATAGGAAGTTGTTGTGAGGCTATAGCAATTGCATTAAAGTGAGTTGATCAATAGTAACCTGCCGAACTTGTCAAACTCTGACGGTTATCCATTAGCGCTTTTGTTCACTTGCACAAAAACCGACTCGCAATGAGTAACTCTTTCCATTTTTCGGAGCAAGATAAGCTTGAATCTACTAGAGCGCTTGAGACCATGCTTCGTATACTGTCCGACTTTTTTGAAGACCATCTTTACAAGCATCCGGGTTTTACAATTGCCAACGCTACCGATGACAGTGGGATCTTTAGAGAGACATTTCCATATTTTGTTCATATGACATACATGATATTGCTTGAAATGAAGGAACGCGGTCGATTCGATCAACTTCCTACTGCTTCAGCAATTTCCCCATTGGGGAAAGAGGTTGAGGCACTTTGGTCTATCCTGGAATTCTCGGCAGCGCATTGGCAGATTGCACGTAAGCCGAAAAGATTACTCCAGACGCATCGTTTTTGAATTGTTGAATACTGACACAATTCTCACTGCAGGTGATTTCATGTTTATACTAAGACAACCCCGAACATAAATATCACATTCCTTAAACTACCACTTCTCCGAGACGGGATTTTCATTATACCCATGTAGCAAGACACTGTTCGATACACGCCACCTCGCCCTAGCAGTATGTTTCATCGCATTATATGCCGTTGTCCATGATTGGGATTTCCGGCTGGAACACGTTCGAAAATGGACCATCTATCTTTTTCTTTCCACCCCAAGACCATTTTGGTGATTTTCTGCGACACCAATCTCTCTTACAATCTCGCTTTGCTAACAGAGGTTCCCTTGCTTGCATTCCCAGCGGCCGTTCTTGCCGCAGCCGTACCAGCCCGTCTACCAAACACAGCACCCGACGTTAAACCACTACCGCCCGGGTAATTGTCATAGAACAAACCACCAAGCATTTCACCACAGCAATACAAGTTCTCGATCCCTTTTTCTGTGATTGAGGAAATAACTTGTGCTGTCTGCGGATTCACAGCGAGGCCTCCGAATGTAAATGTTATTCCGCATGTGACGTGAACAGCCATGAAGGGCCCCTTATCCAAAGGTAGTGCCCAATTACTCTTTGCCAATGGCAGCTGCATCACTTTGGACTGGGTAGAAACACCATCGCGGATCGAAGGGTCCCATTTCTGGTTTGGATTCTCCTTCTGGAAAGCGTAGACTGCCCTGTTGTAACTGTTCATATTGTCGATAAATGCTTGCCGATTCTCGAGCCCGAATTCCACCAGTTTATCGGCGAGCTCGGGAATAGTGTTTGCGATGATTTGGTGCACACGCTCTGGACGATACTCTTCCGATCTAAGCATAGGAATCGCCCGCTGATCCCAGATTTGAAACGCGCTCTGGTTAGGTTGATTGAGAATCGCACGACCAAACTTTGCATATGTATAGTTACGTAAGTCAATCCCCTCATCTACAAATCGTTCCCCGTTATTGTTGAACATGAGACCAAGCGGGTATCCAGATTTTGTGAACTCATTTGATGCAACTCTGTCACCTTCATGAGCTGGGGCATTTGCATCCCAGGCTACGGAATGGCAACCGGACCAGTTTCCGACTTGCTTTGCCTTGACGTCGCGAATTGCGGTTTCCAACACATCTCCAGTATTGTAAGGAGTTCCACGCACTTTGGCCAGATCCCAGCCAGGTCCCAGGTATTGAGTGCGCATGCGAGAGTTACTCTCAAATCCGCCGGCAGCGAGAACCACAGCTCCTGCCCTGATAGTCGCTGTCTTTCCCTCGTATCGCACGACGACTCCCTCAACCCTTCCGTTGTCAGGATTCGTCACTAGCCGTTCCAAAGCAGTAGAGTAGTAAGTTCTGACGCCATGTCGCCGCGCATTAGCTTTATGGTCCTCAACAAGCCCCTTCCCACCATCTTCCGTCTTGAGCGCCATTCCACCCCAAAACTTCAGCCGTCCATCTACCTCATACGCCTGCCGATTGAAAGACAACTGAAACCGGATTCCATTCTGCTTCAACCATTGAATCGTCGCAAACGAATCCTCCACTAGCACTTTACTTATATCCGGATCAGACCGCCCTTTGCAAACGCGTTGCAAATCATTCGCAAAGTCCTGTGTGCTATATGGTTCCAAATCGATTCTTTTTGCGGTTTCTTCATCGACGTTGTTGACGAGAGGAAGCAAATCAGCAGCGCCGTTGTGGGCAGTACGATAGGCTCCTGCGGTGAAAAAGGTGTTGCCGCCAGCCCATTCTTCGGGTGCTTTGTCGATTAGGATGACGTTTTCTGCGCCTGCTTGTTTGGCAGCTACTGCTGCGCTGAAACCGGCGTTGCCGCTTCCTGCGACTAGGACGTCGCACGAGGATGGAAGGGACATGTTTTATGTAAGAATTTGGAGATTTTTGACAACAAAAGGCTTCTGGAAAGTGTGATTGGTCTCTAGACAAAGATGAATGAAAGGAAAAGAGCTTTATTTTAAACAGAAGTCGTATGCTGAAGCTCAAGCTACTGGCGCTAAATTACCTGTTGATAACACCAGCTATCCCAATCTGCGCTCCGACAATTAGCCATGGTACGCTCACTTAATTGGTGTGATGAGCGAGGAACTCGCGAAGAAAGAAGCAAACATTCTTCCGAACATCGAGTGAGAACAGTCACGGAGGATGAAACTCCGCAAGTTAGATGGGGGTAATGGGGCAGCTTGGGCGGGGAATTAACGGCGGATCATACTCCGCGGATGAATGTCCGCCGCCTAGTTTCGGCATGTTTGCCGACATCAGAGAGCATGGCAGGAAATGACAACTAAATCGCTGAAATATAACCATATTTGATTACGTGCGAGAAAATGAGTGTGGTCAGTAGGGGTAATAGTCATCGCCAATGATATCGGAGCCATTACATTCGTGAATAACTCAATTAGTCTTTCTTCGCTTACCCCAATCGTTTCTCTTGGGTATCACTCGGGTCAAGTGTGCAGCGAATAAATGAAGAATGTTTGGCAAAAAGCACTTATGGCACGCGAAGAACCCCGAATGCTTGAGTATACATGATCACTTGGACAAAAGTAAAGTGAGCTAAAGGAAAATCAGACGCAATAAACGGGCTCTCTCTATCTATCAGTTCAAGGTGCTTGCGCTCAAAATACGTATATCGTGTTCCAGTTATTGTCATGGTCTACACTTCATTGAGACTATTGAGTAACGCCAGAATAAGTAATTAGTCCAAATATATATCAAGGCCATCCATATCAATGTATTTGCAGGGTAGAAGTGATGTAGAGGAAGGCTTGGTAGAGGGCTCCTTCCCCACAGAGGCATCAACTCTGGAGACAAACAGTGCAAAACACAGCTCAGACGCGATTTTCCTTCCGATCTTCAATCCACCTCAACGTCAACATCATCTTTTATACATTCATACTTCATGGATATACGTAATTGAAAGTCATGCCATCTATACAATCAAGATGACCACGCCACGGCAGTCGGGCGCATCGCTAGCTCGTTCCTGCCAATTCTGCCGATCGCGCAAAATCAAGTGCGACAATAAGCGCCCTCAATGTAGTTCATGTGTTAATCACAACCGGGAATGCATCTATAGCAGGGAACCTCCGAGACAGAGGTGGGTCTGGAAACCATTGTTATATCATATGTGTGAATTCGAGGCGAATTCGAATACTGACCGAGTCCCAGGCCGTCTCGTGCTCTGATAGATGCGGCTCAGGAAGAAAAGCGGGCGTTGCAAGATGTATTGATATCGCTTAAGAATGCGGATGCTGAGACTCGCAACAAGATTCTAGACTGTCTCAATCTAGAAGACCACAATCCAGTAGTCTTATCTAGTCCAGGATTGGCTTCGCCTCTATCTCATGGTAACAATACACATGAAACCCGGCTAGCTGCGCCTAACCTAATCAATGACATGCCTGTTGTGGATAGCCATCAGGAAAACGGCCCATTAGCTAATGTCACCCCTGATGGAAAGCACATAGCCACCTTCATATCTCGTGATGAGTCCGGGACTATTCGAATCTTTGGACCGACGTCAAATCTTCACATTGAAAGCCCGGCCAAGAGTCTCATGGATTCAGCGCAAGAATCATCAAGCCTAGACAACGCGCCGGACCGTTACGAGTTAATTGCCAATGCCGCTTTACAAAGACAAAAAGAACATGATCTCCGAAGAAGAGAAACGATTGGCGGGATACCGGGAGAACTCGCAATGCATCTTCTGGATTTACACTGGAATCGGCAACATCATACGTATCATCTCACTTATCGGCCTGCTTTCATGCGAGATCTTGTCAGCGGTGGCCCGTACTGCTCAGAGTTCTTATTGAATGCCGTATTTGGATGTTCCAGTAAATTCTCGGAGCGTCTCGAGGTCAGAGAAAACCCAGTGCTGCCGGAAACGGCTGGAAAAATGTTCTTTGACCGTTGTGACGAGCTTTTGACGCAGCAGTCACTACTTGAGTCATCAAGCATTCCGACAATAACAGGTCTTCTTCTGCTCGGTGCCACTTTTAATGCAAAAGGCCGCACTTCAAAGGGATGGCTCTACGTCGGATATGCTCTGCGTATGGTTTATGACTTAGGCCTTCATCTGGATTGTAAAGAAATATCTGGGAATGCCGAAGATGTCGAGATTCGACGTCGAGTGTTCTGGGGCGCATTTATCTGCGACAAACTACATAGTCTATACCTTGGCAGACCCTATATGATTCCACTCCGTGACGCACATGTATCCTGGGATTTGATGGATACTTTGGAGGAAAACGAAATGTGGACGCCATATGTTGACCTAAGATCCGATCGAAAAGCCCAGATAACCAAACAACAGCCGAACGCTACCCGGCTGTTCTCGATAACCACCTTTCAACAATTGTGCTCACTCTCACGAATCATGACAAGCATAATCGATCATTTCTATTTTGTGGGTGCTAATCCGAAGACCGCCAGACCATATCTTGGTATCATGGATGAGAAGTTAGCTCACTGGTATCGAAGTTTGCCCCAAGAACTCCGGTTCGAACCGTGGGAAAGCTTTACCAATATAGCAGCACCTAATGTTCTGATTCTTCTTGCAATGTATTGGTCGCTCATGATAATTTTACACCGACCTTTTATAAGGAATGGTCATTTATGGATCGCCAATCTATCGACAGCTCATTCATGGGAACGCTGTGTGACGGCAGCTCGAAACATTACGAGTCTAGCTCTCGCCTATCAGTCAGCGTATTCTTTACGCCGCGCCAATTATATGCTTAGCTACGCGCTATATGTAGCTTGTACCATTCATGCACGAAACCCGGTGGTTCGTGAAAGTACAAAGCGTGGCGACTTATCGTCTCCTTTGACAATTTGTCTTCGATGTCTGGATGAGTTGGCTGTTCCGAATTGCGGAGTATCTGTTCCAGCAAAGATAATCAGGAAATTGATGCATGCCAATGGCATTCCAGATGTGTCTGGTGAGCAAATCACATTTATCTGATGTTGGATATCAGAAAAACTAACATGCTATAACAGGGTCGGAATTGAATATTGAAGACGTGCTCCCGCTTGATGTTAACTTGGGCCAGCAAATGTTCCCTGACATGTCTATAAGTCCTAACACTGTGGAGCAATACCAGAATATGACTGAGTTCCAGCCATTTGTCGAGGACTTGGATTCATTATTCGGGTTCATGCATGATTTTGATGCTGTATGTACTTGATGAAAGAAGCTTGAGTTTTACAGCAATGACCTCTGAAGTATGAATGTAACTCAACCATCGCATCAACAACTCCGACATTCGGGAGCCTGGTAACTTGCTCTGTCCAAAAGCCCGTCAACCCTTTTTTTTTGGGTGTAATAAAGCCATCACTTTGCGCGATCTGTTCCACGTGAACGATATCTGTGTTCATGCCAGCTGATTTATCTAAACTGGACGCATCCTGACCGCATCATGACTGCTTATTTCAGGGTCCTCTGTGACATCTTTGTGAGTTAGGACGGTTGGTATCACTGCGTGGGGGTCTTCTTCGTCCTTCTCTTTGTTAAAACCATTAAATGGCATACTAGCTAATGTTGTGATGAGGAGAGCGATGACCTGGGGTGGTTATTTTACAGGTTATATGCCTCAAGTATCGAAGGGACAAGACCATAGCTTACAACACGAACAAGAATCATCTGTGTCCTGCCATAATCCGCAGTTGAATCAGCATTAGGGAATCTCTCTAGTGGGAGCAACCGATGAAATATAATTTCTAATATTATAGACTACACCTGTAAATACTGCACACAAAGCAGAATATGGACAAGATTGACGCATCGAATTTCCAAGATGACACAATGGCAAAATCGTAAAAGACTTGCAAGAAGAAAGCTCCTACTAAAACCTAAGACAGCTTCTAGGAATATGGCCATAATAGGGTCGTATGCATCCCCGTATGCAATGCAATGCCTACAAAATACGTAAGTCAGCTTGGAATGACTTTAACCAACTTTCATTACACGCGTTTTCTGCTAGCAGACTCAATTTACCTGAACTGCAAACTTCTATCACTCCGCCATGGTAATTTGCACATGTAATCAATATGTGTGCATCTACTCGTGACATATCTTCGAGTGCGAAGCGAGATCACCGTCCTGGAGTCTTGTACGACCTGCGGGGTTGGTATCAACACAATTTGCGGAAATCGAAACTCATAGTTTAAAAACCCTCCCATCCCACAGCACACTCACAAACTAGCTAAATTGTGGAACGCGTATGTATGATCTAGAAAATTGCTTGGTCCGATTTCGTATGGAGACTTCTCATCCATGCCCTATAAACTCCGCATCCACTACAGCATGAACCCCTCCGCTATGGATGATGTTCTTCGGCGAATTGCCGGATAAGGCAACCTAACTATGTACGCCAGAAAAACAGCGCAGCAATTGGAACGAGGCGATGTCGGACTTTTTCCCTTGTGTCGAGAGTTGATGAAGACGGAAGAAAGGTAGTACGGCGCACGCCACACGCATCAACTACGTGCTCCTTTTAAAAGATCATACAAAGTCTTGAAGAAGTTTGGAGGACTGATGGCCATTGCTTATGGAATCACCGCAAACAGATCTTAGGGTAACCGTATAGAAAGTTTCGCACGGTTGTGTGTCAGCCCCGAAGTTGATTCTCTCCACGCGTTCACTATTCTGTGACGACAAAAAGTGGTGATGTAGAATGAAAAAAAAAACGTGGAAGGCGAGGTAACCGACTTTCAAGATGATTCACGATGAATTACCAAAGGCCAGAACTAAAGCAAAGATATAACTTCTGATTTAATAGGAAGCGGACGGCGGAATCGCAGCTGCCCGACCCCGTCACCATGATCCACTAGTAATCAGTATTAAATTCATCCTATTGCTTTAAAGCTTAAGTTACATGGCCATCTTCCCGATTGTCGAATCTGATTGCTTAAATCACTTCACCGACCCATCTACTATTGAGACCTAAATAAGCTCGCGCATAGCTCTATCGTAAATCGAGTTTAGCTTGCCTTGGAGAGCTAAATAATTGCCGATTCAAATTAAATTTTTAAGCAGAATTCGTGTTATGACAGATACTTGCTACCCCGCCTATTCTTCAAGGCTTTTCTACCGCTCGATACTTGTACATGTCACCATCTCTCCGAATACCTTCTTCATTTGTATCGAGGTCCAGAGAAAACGGAGGAAGAGGGCCGAATAAACGATGGTGATAGCCACCGATAGCAAACATCCAATCGGATACCGATGGCGCTCGTCTAAGTATCTTATTGTTGCGTGTATCGCAATTGCTTTATTTACAGGTTCCAATTCCCAATAATTGCATTCTCTGATACTACAGTCAGTAGAGAATTGACAGAGTACTAGAGAACTTTCTGTTCAGCTTCATCGTACCGATTCTTGATTACATGTTAGAAGAGCGTCTCAATGTTGACCGATCCAACGCTCAATACGTTATTTCGCTCGTGCTCTCCGTCCATGCGCTTGTGTGCGTTGTCGCTGGACCCATAACAGGGCATATTGCGGACAGAATCTCGTCCCGAAAGGGTGCTTTGCTTGTCTCCTTGTCATTCGAACTTGTCGGTACAACGATTGTTGCAGCGGCACCTTCTGGTATATTGCAAACACACATTCTCTAAGGTCCATTCTCGCGTACATACACTGATGATATCGGCTTACAGTTAGTGTTCTTCTCTGCGGCCGAATTATCCTTGCCATCGGCGGAAATGCAGCATGGATCATCGGTCTGGCAACGCTCGCCGACACGGTTGGGTCAGAAAATAGCGCTAGAACACTGGGCGCTATATCTGTCGTCTACAATTCTGGTTTACTTGTAGGTCCCATGTTATCCGGGTGGCTATTGCGACTTGCGGGCTATTGGCCAACATGGATCACCGCAATTGCCATCTTGATCATCGATATGATGATGCGGCTGGTAATTATTGAAAAGCCAAGAGAGCAGAAGAATGGCAATGATGCGAAGTCGAGACCTACTCCTACAAGTGAGAATAATGAACATACATTGCGAGAAGATGCAGATGTCGAGGCTACAGCAGCGGAGGTAGACACCAGTAACCCCGCCAGCGAGACTACTCCTTTACTCCAAGCCCAGACGGCAAATCCTGGAGATATACAAGATCGGTCTTCTCAAAAAAACTCCGCCGAGCAAAGTCATGTAGCCTCAAACTTTTATCGCGTCGTGCTATCTCATCCACGCGCACTGACTGCCATGGCATGCCACATGACAAGTTCTCTTGTTGTAACAAGCCTAGATACGACGCTCCCTCTGCATGTGATACGAGACTTTGGCTGGAACACGGCTCAGATGAGTTTCATGTTTTTCCTAATTCAACTGCCCCAGCTAGCCCTGGGGACATTTACGGGTGCGTTAAAGGATAAACACGGAACAAAAGTCGCGACTGGCATAGGATATTTGTTGACAGGGTTTTTACTGTGGCTTCTCGGTACACCTGGAAATGATGGGTTCTCCTTCATTGGTTCAGGTCAGAAAGGCCAGATTATTTACTCGTCTACGCTGTTAGCTCTTGGATTTGCGAGAAGTCTGACTATTGGCACTGGCATCATTGAAATGACAAGTGAGTGTTGGCTGTATTAAGAAGCTTTCGCTTAGTCAGTGAAGATTGACCTTGAATTATAGGTGCTATTAGAGAATTACAAACGGAAAAACCTGGCATCTTTGGTCCAAATGGGGGATACTCCCGAGCCTATTCCCTGACCAATCTTAGTTGGAATATAGGGCTGTTATCAGGACCTCTCCTATCGGGTACCTTAGTACAAGCTGTCGGATATTACTATATGAACTTCACATTCGGTATGTAATTCTGAAAATTTCCAAATCTTCGGTTAACGTGATATTTCTTATGTACTGACATATTCCTGTAAAGCAATGATAACTTCCTGCGTTGGTCTAGCTTGCTTCGTGTTTCTTCAGAGCAAATGAAGTGGAATTGTACAAGTACCAAGTTCAACAAATGGCCTTGAGCCTCGTCGACTTGAATACCTTGCCTAGATTTGTGCTTTAGGCATATCAAAGTCTTCAAGCTACTGCTCCTTACTTAAACACAAAATCTAAGTGATGAAGGGCAGTCGATCTGTAACGGAAGCTCTCCCGTTGGCAGCGTTACCTACCTAGATAGGTAAATTGATGACCTGTCACGAACTTCTCTAACAAGTCACAAAGGTTAGATCCATTTGTCTATGGCACGCTTGTTTGACTATTATATACTTGGGTTGAATACTGAATGCAGATTAGAATAGCATTAGAATAAGAATATGGATAATCTATGTACAATTTCAAATAACTTCTATATTTGATTCCGTATTCAATCCCCTCTCATCTGGTATCGGCGGCGGGTCATGCCTGAATATAATCCTTAGTGAATTTATTGGTAAGAAATGACGACAGTGCTGCCAGAAGCGGTGGTAGAGGTGAGGATCTGATTGTTTTGGGAAATGTCTATGATAGTAGAGCCAGTGGTGTCGACGGTGGCACCGTTGGAGAGAGCAGTAGCACCACTGAAAGTGAAGTCGCTGCCAAAGTCGGCGAAGTTGAGGAGACCGCCGCCACCAGAGAGATCCTCCATAATCCATTCAGCGTTGGTCTCACAGAGACTGGCAGTCTGGCCCGAGAAGGTGTATGAGACGGACTGGCCGTTGGACTCATTGGTGACGGTGGCAGTACCACCGGTCAAGCTGTCGGCAGTAACAGTAGCGGTGACGGTGTCACCAGTGTTGATAGAGATACCGCTGTCCCAGTATTCCTGGGATGCAGGGAACCACTCGTACCAAGCAGTGTTGGTGATCTGACCGTTCTGAATGCAAATATTCACACCAGTCTGGAGAATGGCAGTGCCACAAGTGTCGCCGTCAATACCAACCCATGCGGCAGCGCAGTATTGTTGGGAACTGTCACCGCCATTTGGAACAGTAACGGAAGGGACTACGAAAGATCCGGTCACTGAGGTGTATCCCGAGCCGATCAGAACAGCACCGGCCCAATTGCTGGAGTAGACTTCGGCAAAGGTCTCGGAGTCGGTGGTCGCAAGATCCTTGCTGGCGTCAAGACGCTGGTTGGTGTGAGTCTGCTTGTGGGGACGAGCACGGCGAGCAACGCGGTTGGCTTCACGGCGAGCGAGATTCTCCTCGGAAAGAGGAGCAGCCAGCGCAACGCTAGAGAGCAGGATAGAACCGGCGAGAGTAGAGAACTTCATTTTCACAGAGAGGCCTGTGAACAGGGGGTATGCTGGAATCGATAAAGGGAGAGATGTCGTTTTAATGTTGGGTTTTAATCTCATATAAATTTGGGAAACGTCTGTTTTATAACCGACTCAACATGAATAACCTTCCTCAAACGAGGCTATGGTTGTATTGGCCGATTCTATTATTATCAGAAATACCACCCTGGAAAACGGGGTAATAATTTTATCGCAAGATCCGTCAGCCCCTCAGACTAGATCTTGTAGCTGACAGTCTAGCACCTAGCGTAAAACTTGATCGACGAGGGCATGTGTTCTTTGCCAGAAGAGAAAGAAGGTAAAGAAAAGGAAGGAATGAAGCAAGCTATTATCACGATACTACGTTGGAGGAGGTCTATTCTATTTATTTTTTTTTGATTCAAAGGGGGTTCATATTCGTTTACTCTAGGTTCGTTGGAGATAAGTGAATCTGAAACGACTGCTAATTTGGTCAAGTCGAATCATTTGGTCGAATTCAACAGCTGTTTTTGAATAGATGACCGTTGCTAAATGAAGGGTCAGCCCGACGCCACGGGGGCAGAGTAGCACCCCGACCCGCCGATCAACATGCTAAACCTAGCGGCGCCTACTCTACCACACTATGTGATGTGCGACATCAAGCGGAATACATCAGGATTTGAACCGGAATCAACTCAAACAAAGCCTCTATGGCTAGGTACGTGGAAGAGGCCAATGAACTATTTGCAAGCCATCAGCTACGCACGCTCCTGCGCAGTAGATGTGGACCATGGCATCTCAGCCACTCAATGTACGCTCAATGACCGCAGCCTACAGTCTCGAGAGATACCATGTTAGCTACTTCCAAACTACAACGATCTTTCTTTGCAGTTCTTGACAGCATGAGATTAACGAAGTAGCGCGGCAGACAATCACGCCTAGGAGAATGACTGTAACCTGATGTGGAGGAACTCGATGTGTACAACCATACCAGGACATATTATTGGCGGCCTATGTACCGATGACCTGCTCGTCCTTGAAAATCCATACAAATTGTTACACAAGCCAGTCAACTGATTCGAGTAATCGTGCCCTGACTGAACATAGCCAGTTGCAGGGGTTACGTTGCACGCGGAAATTAAGGACTCAGGAACATGACTTAAGGTTAAAGCTGTTCCGGCAAATTCAGGGCCGATCAAGATAGCTCCTTTAATTAATTGGATGAACGATACATGATAACTTGGTATCCAATTACCTATCTGTTTTGCATTAAATTTGCATAAGTACGTGGCATTGAGCCACCACAGATCACTTGGTGAAATGAGTTATTCATCACAATCACAATCAGTATCTTTTCGAAATCTAATCAGGCTTTTTCAAATTATATAAGTACACTATATGGATTTGTAATAATTGCAGGCATAAGATCCGGCGGCAAGGTTTCATATCCACAAAACAGGGAATCACCCTGTAAGCTGTACAATATCTCAGGCAGGAAAAAATTCGGAATGGAGGCTTCCACATCGCAAAATAGGTGAAAAATCTAAAACTGCTCCATTACTAGGGGTGTTGCATCGTTTTGGGTTTTGGATCCATAAATCTGGGGCCATAAGCCACGGCGTCAGCAGACCCCTTTTGATCTCGGCTTTGTCTCTAGCCTAGACGATTCTTAGTTAGAGTAGGTACCAATATCTAAGTGAATAAGATCTTCATAATCGAGAGAAAGCCTTAAATAAATTGTGTGCGCCGCTTGACCTTGAGTAGGCGACCATAGCACCTAAACAAGCGACTACAATTCAGAAGAACGTTTTATTCGACGGTCATTGGCGCTTTGCACGGCTGTTCTAATAAAACTCAAAGAGGGAAATGTCTAGGACTTTGAAACAACCATGAAACGAAGGTGACTACACTTTGTTTGTACCATGACCAGTCATTGTTTCAAATAAGGTCTGCAGTATTGCACCGACCAAAATCATGAATGAGATTTGAAATAATTGTTGCTCCTAAACACGCATTCTTAAGAATACGTAATACTGTCCTTTCTTGTTTCTAGAAATCGGCCTTCCTGAAGTGAGAATCTCTGCGATTCTCTTACAGTTCCAATGGAGTTTATTTACTACAGGGTCATGCAGCATGCAGAAAGTGCCGAAGGATGCCTACATAGTTTCGCCCACCATTCGTCAACATAAAAGGAAGGTGATACCTACGTAGTCCGACATCGCGGAAATCCAAGCAATGTGATTCTGACATAATGAGAACGAAATCGAGGCTGAGGTAAGCTTGAATCTAACATCAAGGTTCCCCTGTTCCCTTTACATGACTGGCCAAGCCGTAGTAATTAAGCATGTATATATATCTTCCTCCTTTCTACGCGATGGATTGGGTCTGAGGTCAGCATTGAACCTTGGAAGATCAACTCGATGTATTTCCCGATCACATTATATTTCCAAGTCACCTGAATGAGCAATTGGTGTCTTTCCAGCGTCAACGAAAATACTCAGCAAAACAATAATAAACGATGGAGACTGCAAAATGCTTCTACGGAGAAAGTAACAGGCTTAGTCCTACGAACCAGTCTACTTCGAACGTGGCTGACAAGAGAACTACTTGCAGTCACAAATAACCCACAGACTTCGATTGAAAATAACATGGCTGATTGCGCGTGCATTTGGGGATCGGACTAGTCATTTCGGCCAGCTGCAAGGCTACCTAACGGACCAATAGACGCGTTCGTGCTAGTAAGTGCTAAAACAGAAGGCTGCGAGATACCATTTATCTCAATTCGTCAACACAATAGAAAGGCAAATTCGACTTTACAAAATTGATGCTTAGTTCAAAAGTATAGAAGAATGGCCAACGCGCGAATTTCCAACTTGCAAGCAGATGCTTTGCGAGACTTTACTAGTCTCTGTGCTAAAGAAGGCCTGCTCATCCGCCCCCAAGGTCTTGACGAAAATGACATGCTTAGCGGGCTGACGGACGAGGCGACTCTACTGTATGTAGAATCATCTCAAACTTTTGATAGTATCTACTAATGTATACATCTTTCAAGCCGATTTTTGAAAGCTCGGAGTTTTGATGTGCAAGGGGCTTTGAAGCAGTTCAAAGAGTCTGCGGCGGCGCATAAGAACAATCACATTGCCGAGCTATATGACGAGATAGACGTGAAAGTCTTTGAAGAAGCTCGATCAATTGTAAGTTTCTGAGCTCCAGATTACTGAATCTCAATCGTGCTGTGGAAACATATTATGTTAGGCGCGCTTGAAAATTGATTCTGATTTTTGATGGATCGTACACTAACAATCTAAAGTATCCTCACTGGTCAGGCCGCTTCAATAAACGCGGTGTACCTATCTTTGTCTTCGACGCTGTAAATCTGAACAACGCAGCTATAAAGTCTTATGAGCGAACACGAAACCTGAAAACAGTTCTCATTAATGAGATATCCCCCGAAAGTGAAAAGCCGGTTGCGGCATCACTCAGCGGTCCCCAACGGGCCTTGATATACCATGACTACTTAACTCGTTTTCTGTTTCCACTGTGCTCAAAACTGAAAGGCAAACCGGCTAATGACGGGAATGAGATTACTCATTGCATCTACTTGGTCAACATTGCCAGCCTGACATTAAAGCAGGTGTGGGATCTGCGAAACTATGCGCAAGATCTCAGCCGTTTACTGGCCGTCAATTACCCGGAAGTGGTTGATCGTATCTATGTAAGCATTCCATCCCAAAAATAGTAGACAGGTATGCCGCAGTGATGATTTAAAGTCTGATATGATTGATATAGGTTTTGAATGCTCCATCGTACTATAACACTATATGGGGCTTAATAAAAAGATTCATTGATCCGGTTACTGCAGAAAAGATGGTGATCGTGTCACCCAACGAAGTCTTGGAAACGTTGACCGAGGATATTGACTTGGAGAATATTCCTCAAGTTTTCGGTGGGGGGTTTGATTATCAGCATGCCATGTTGCCATCCATCGCCAAAGAGTTATGGCAGAAAATCAACTGGAACGATCCCGAGAGTACTGGAACGATACCCCCGGGTCCGATAAAGTGGGTTCGCGATGGTGAAACAGAGAAGGCTGTTGCAGTGGGTAGAGATTATGGGATTGCGAGGCGACTCAATGTCGTGTCGATCTCAGCCGAAGTGGGCAGTACAGTGACCGAAGAATAGACGACTAGATTAGAAAAGAAGTATGAGTATATAATGATTGAATTGAATCGACTACAATAATAGAGCGTTTAGGAAATATGAACATTTATGATGAATTCCTTACAAGGCCCATGTCACTTTTGCAGCAAGCATCTGAAACCCCGAAAATCACTCATGCAGATATCTTATTGCGAAGTGCGAGGATCCTCCGCGTTCCTTCGTTAAATTCTGCCCTATCCAGAGTTCTACTGTTCAACGCATCCACTAGCGCCTGGACAATTGTCTGACCCTGAGTAATATTCTGGGCTGCAGCGAGGATGATATCCATGCCAGCGCCACTTGCTAGCACTGCGCGATCCGAGTCTGAGCCAAACGCTGTCAAGGCACCAGCTTCGATGGCATCGCTAATAGTAACGCCCCGAAATCCTAATCGACCACGTAGCTCCTGTTTCAACCATTTTTTGCTAAGACCCGAAGGGTACTCATTGTCAAAGTCGGGATACAGGGCCCAAGACGGCATGACCATGTCAATGCCGGCTGCAATCGCGTTGTGATAGGGGAGCTCGTCGACAGCCCTAATTTCCTCGATGGTGACATTCAGTGTAACAGGAACCTCGTCGGTATTTTCATCTGCAGACGCACTTCCTAGGCCTGGGAAGTGCTTTGCTGTTGCAATGTATCCCGCACCCTGCTGTGCGGCTGTAAATGCAGCACCACAAATACCCGCCAAAGTCGCATTATCGCTATAGGATCTTTGGTACTGATCATCAAAGTCACCTGGCGTACGAAAGACATCCAACACAGGAGCAAGATTTGTGTTCATGTTATAAGCGCCCAAAGCCGCTGCAGCATCAGATCCGGCTTGGGATGCTGCTTGCTCTGGATCGGATGATTCGCCAATGACTTTCTCAGACTCTGTTGGCCCTCCGGGAAGGCGACGAACTTTCCCGCCTTCCTGGTCTGTCATTATAAGTAAGGGGGATCCAATGTAAGCTGGACTGTTGGCGTAAGCTGTCTGCCATGATTCGACAATGGCTGGAAGGCTGCTGTTCACATTGTTGCCAAATAGGATGACTCCGCCGACTAATCCGTCTTCGATGAGGGTTGTCAATTCTGCTGGTGGTGTCGTGCCAGAGTAAGAGTATATGACATGCACTCCAGCGAGTACTGACAGGTTGGTATGTCTGAAAGCCTGCACCTGCCCAAGGCTACACAGCGCGAGAAGAAGCGTCGAAAATGATTTCATAATCGCAGTTTTGCTTTGCGTCAATCAGTCTATTGCCGGGACAATGTGCTTCATTTGTGCCTACGACAACTTTTTCCTTTCCCTGGTCTCGCCTTTATTAAATACTGCGAGACAAACTATCAGGAGTAACAATTCCGAGCTCTGTCGGAGTAAGACTAGATTTTATATTACATCACCCATATTGACCGGATATACTGAAGAAACCATGCAGGAATTGCCTCCAATGTCAATCGAGGACCCTAAGCGAGGCCGAAGCGATCGTATTCGACGAAATACCAATCTACGTACTGACCCCAGTGGATCTTTGAACGCAGATCTCTCGTTGAACCCCGAACACCCCGAACAGTGCGAACACTCCGACCAAACCTGAAGAAGAACCAATCAATGATCATGAACCTATTCGGATTTTGATACCTATCAACGAGGCTGCAATAGCGGGGAAAGCGAGTAGATTAAGGTGCATTCAACGTTACATCTTTAACTAGTATTTCATAGATGTGCTTATCGAGAAGTCACGTATTAAACATCAGTGCAAGAGTTTCAATTTTAGGTTTAGGTGAAAGATACTACGTACCATATTTTAGAGATCGGCATTGGCTTCAAATCGTGGGGTCGCATCTCGCACATAATGACCTTCCTCTTCGGGTAAGTGTCTCTGTATCTGTTATTGCCAGGCCTTGACCTACAGCTTAGGGAAATCTAGAAAATCCCGGTTTTAATACTTGTATGAAACCTTCAATGTATCTCGGATAACTTAGCTTTTTAAATATACAGAATAAAACCGCACTGACGCATTCTTATGTACATCTCATCTGCTAAATCGTACCAACAAGAACAACTTGCTTTCCCCCAGTCACAGTATAAGACCCATTTAAAGTTGCTCGTAAGCCATTTATACTCCAAGTCCCCATAAAAACAGTCGATGCAATCACTCCAGTCGTATGCGCTGGCCCTTCTGCAGTGATCTTGACCTGGCCCGTAGACCGATCAACCTTCCAGGACGCCTTGATAGCACCACCGTTTGGTGTCGGCACGACACCCTCTGCCCGATTCAGTCCGTCTAATCCACCTCGTAAAAGTGCTGGTATGGGTTCAAATGACCATTGCTTATATCCTGCTGTTTTTGGGCCGACGCCAAGCACGTATTCCGTAAGTAGGTAGGTTGGCGCACTACCCCATGGATGGGCGAGACTGGTGAAAAGTTCAAGGCCGGGACTGCCATCTGGGAAGACATATTCCCATGATGCGCCAGTGTAGTAACGACTTGTGCTTAACATTTGTGGCCAGTATACGTTGAGAAGATTCGATATAGCTGTAAGTGCGGCCGATGTGGTGGTACTGCTGTAATCAATTTTCAACGATATGAGCAGAGCCTGGAGCAAGAAGCCCTGCGTATTTGGTGAGAGCTGGGTAGTGAGTGAAGAGATGATGCTAGAAGAGTCCTTGTATCCTGTCATTTAGAATAGCTTTGGTAGGGCAGTGGCGAGTGTGGATTCAATCTGAGTAGCATTCATGATTCCCGTAAGAATGGTGAATGATATTGCAGTAAGTGAATAATCACTGACGTCCGATAGAGCAACACCGTATGTTCCGGTTGTAGGATTCCAGAGCAGGTTGTTGATAGCATCTGCGATCGATTGCGCCGTTGAGCTGTAAGCTGATGCACTGGCGGTGTCCCCGATAGCCTCTGCCAGAGGAACTAATTTTTGAAGCGCGTATGCAAAGAGAGCTGCTGGTGCAGTTGCATTTGGAATAGGCCCGGCAGTGAAGTAATAGTCGTCGTAGCTATCACCGAGAAGGCCAGAATTAGGGTCCAGATATTCCTCCATCCGTGAGACGAGTGCTTGTACTTGTGACCAGTATGGCGTCAAGAACGCCAGATCATCTGTCAACCTGTAGTAGTCTCCAACCACTAACAGGAAGAAGATCTGGTAGTCCGTAATGCCGTAATTAGTGACATAAAAATGCTCTTTGTATGTATTATCATCTCCGAGACTTGCTCGAGTAGCAACAAGTCCGGAACCTTCAGCTCCTGCCGGGAGTTGCCAGCTGAAAGAGCTTTCAATAACACCTCGAATGAACTCAACTCGATATGTAGTGGCCGGAAGGACACGTGCAGTATGTACAAAGTCACCTACCCAAATTGCACGATCTCGCTTACCGCCATCAACACAGACAGCAACAGTGTTGGACTGCACACCGTACTCGGCCAAGGTTTGATTCGACCTCATATTATTCCGGTAGATGACTGTGCCATTGGATGCGGTTACTTGCACGTCCTTGACATAGGCGATTTGGTCCATGAAAGGTCCAAAGCCCCACGTGCCAGTGCTCACAAGAGGTACAGTGGCGCTCAATGTGTCATTTATATAGACATCAATACCAGCTGTACCAGTCGCAATCGTGATGTTGTACCAGGTGTCTTCAAGAACCTTAGTAGAAATGGGATAGTACAGGTTGGTGCCGGTCGTAAGTGAAGTTTGATTGACGATGCTTGGTCCGTTTCCAACAATCAATGTATTAGGCGGCAAGAGCGTTGTGTTGACATTCACAAAAGTTGAATGATCAGGGTAGCTGCTTGTCAAAATCATGTAAGGGCCGCTACTAACCGCCGATGATAGTACTCGCCAACCTGTACCACCTCGGACGATCTTGGTCATGAATTCTAGTGTATACTCAGACATGCCGTATCCTAAGTGCGAATTCGCCGGTTGTTGGCCTTGAATATAGGCCCCGTTTGCCGTAATTTTCCAGCTTGAAGGTTGTGAATTTTTATCGAAGCATGCTAGTTGGACAGCTCGAGCTCCAAGCCCCCAAATTTCCGTATAATTTTGGACGGAAGCAGAGAAAAACCCCGGAAGCGTGTCAGTCGGACAAACTTCCACCGAGGGTTCAAAGCCAGGATTGGAAACCACAATAGTGTCGTCAGTCAAGAGAGTAATGGTTTCCCATCGTTGTGCTCCTTGCAAGAGTGTTGACTTTACGCGTCCTGGTCCATGGTCCAGTAACGTTGAAGGTCTCTGTTCTGAATGAATTCGCTAGACCTACGACAAAATTCCATGGTCCATCGCCATAGATCTGGTTCAAGCCGTCAAAGTCTTCGGTATATTTGAGTTCAATTTGACCAGTGCCCGAAACTATGTCGACGTAAGGAAAACCGGCCACATCGACTCCATAGTCGAGAGTTAGTACAGGTGAATGTTTCGAGAGAACATTTTTCGATGCGTAGAATAAGCAGCCAGACCGGAATCCACAGGTGTGGTACTCAATGCATAGGACACCGGCAGGAAAGATTCGGGAGAATCACACAACATTGCAGCTTGGCCTATACTGGCAAATGCCAGTGCAGGGACGACTACTTGACACAGTGAGAGAAGCATCTTTGATGTGATACCAGTGCCACTGGAAATTTCTTCTCAAATTCCATTGCGAAGCGATTGGAAACCCCAACCTATAAACGCCGCACGTATCGTTCTTCCCCATGTTGACAGACTCTCGTTTTTCAAAACATGGAGCTGACACGGCACTCAGCTGTGGGTTTGCGGGAGTTCTTAGCTTCGCTATAAGATCATACCGACCGGTGTCTTTCAGCTTAGCCACCCCAAAAACCTTGATCCCACTATTGTTGACAGCCATGCTGTATGTTCGTTTCACGACTGGGGAAGTTGTCCAGGAAAAGTAGTCAATTTTTAAGCATGTCCACCGTCCACTTAGACTGCATTAAGTTAGCGTGGATAGCTTTATGTTGTTGTTCGAGAGGATCGGGTGGACTGTGGACGGAAGCAAAAGTACGACTAATTATTTAGGGGAAATACTGACACAATATTTCGAGATCTTCTTTCTTTGCTTTGCTTGGGGAGACCATGTCCATTGTTGCTATAGTGCTCCCGGCACCCGACTCTATGCCAAACTCCTTGATGACAGCTGAACCGGGGAAATCGGGGAATCTGTGATCAGGGCATATAGGCCGTGGGCGCGGGGTATCAAAGAGAATCCACTTTTTTCTTCAACGACTGACGTACGGGCGACAGCAAATCTGTATGAATTCTCAGCGATCATTTGTCAGCCTCAAAAGCGGTGGATGCAAAGAAATTTGACCGAATATAGATTGCGTCCACATTGTGTTACTTAATCTGGTCTTGGTTCAGAAACAAAGATGGAGAGCGTGTCCTCTTCTGCCGGCTTGTCCCTCTTCTCTCTTCGAGGCCGAACCGCCATCGTCTCTGGTGTAGCTGCGACGGGAATAGGCTATGCAATTGCCGAGATCCTCGCTGAAGCTGGCGCTAATGTAGCCATAATATACAACCGAAATGAATCTGCAAAATCGGCAGCGGAGGCAATTGCCAAGGCTTATGAGGTTCAATGTTTGTTCTATACCATTCTGCTTCACCGACTACATGGCTGACTAGATACGCAGGTAGCGCGTATCAGGTTGACGTCACTAAGGAGATAGATGTGCAATCAGTCGTGGATCAAATAGTGCACGAATTCAACGGGCGCCTTGATATCTTTGTCGCAAATAGTGGAACAGCATGGGCTGAAATCGAAGCACTAGACAGCACGATCAAACACTACCATGAAGTCATGAGCACAAATCTAGATTCTGTGTACTATTGTGCCCTGGCCGCTGGACGGCATTTCCGGCGTCAGTTTCAGGAACGAACGGCTACGACTGGTGCAGAGCTTGTGAACTTTAAGTCTGGTACTTTCGTAGCTACAGCGAGTATGAGTGGACATATTGTGAATGTGCCACATCTTCAAGCTGCGTATAATACGTCCAAAGCGGGTGTTATCCATCTATGTAAGCATTGTCAATCCATCTATGACGATTATCAAAATGACCATTCCTCCTATATAGGCAAATCCCTCGCTGTCGAATGGGCCGCGTTTGCACGTGTGAATACAGTTTCGCCGGGATACATTGACAGTGGGTTAACGGGCGAATGCAGCACCGAAGTAAAATCTTCCTTGGGAGAGAAGGCACCAATGCGGTATGCAAGTCCAAAATTTAGCTGTAGATCAACTGCTGACCATATCCAACCATGACAGACGTATCGGTAGTCCTGATGAGCTGAAAGGCGCTTATTTGTACCTTGTGTCAGATGCATCTACTTTTACAACTGGAGCGGATATACTCGTTGACGGAGGGTATTGCCTACTCTGATCGTCCAATGCATAAGTTTGCTCCAAAATGTAAAATACCGCGAATGGCTCAAACTACAGTGACTACACACATGGGCTCGATTCAGCTCGTACCTGACAGAGTGGAAGGCTAAAGCTAGGAGAGCAGATTGAATGTTGTTAGACTGCAAGTGAAAGGAGTAGTGATCTTTCTACAATCTCAAGACCACTCTATAAGTGATAAATAACTACGATAGACATTCAACCAAGACGCAGCAGTTGAAAGAGCCTATTGAGTGATTTCATCAATCTACTCACAGTGCATAGGGTTTCCTGAATATCTTCCGCATTAGCAAATCTGACAAGATAAGAAGTAGAGAGCCCTAAAAGAAAAGAGGAATTCTCACCAGTAGATCACGTTGAAAACCGATGCATTAAGACGCACTATGGTTGTGTGACGAATCAGAACTCGATAATGTATCTCCATTGTTATGGTCGATTCTTAATTACAAGGAAAAGTCAAACAGCCCCCATTCAATACAAGTGACAGAAATAATCCCAGAAGCGATAAAAAAAAATCCTTCCAAGGTTGGGAAATAGCAATACCAGTATCATTACGAAAGCCCTAGTCCAGAACTAGAACAGGCTACTGAATTAAACAGGATATAAAATGTATCTATGGGACCCTCGTAGTGGTGAATTGCTTTCATGGATGAGACAATATACTATAAGTGGCGAGGTAGTTGTTAGAACTGAATGCTAGGAAAGCCAGGTGCTTGGAAAAGCTGATTGCTTGATTTTTTTGAACGTGTAGTAAAATTTTCGATATCTTGACTATTTAGACGTGAGGCTTTGCACGTGCATATTGTTTGCATTAAAATGATGCCAACTATATACGATCACGCCTTCCATAACGAGATCTTCTTTCAAGCAAGTCACGCAGTACAAGAGCCGAACCTGCTTTGTCCACTCATACCTACCGTATTCTAACAATATAATCGCCACCTGGAACCCCATCGACCTCCACGGTTCCATTCGTAGAATCCTGGGGTCCCCAGAAAGAGATACCACGTGGACTTGCGCCACCAGTCCACGCGTCCACCTCCTTAGTCCAGAAGAAATCATTATTCGCACCAGTAACCGTGATATTAGCATCAAACGCCGGAACGTCCAGAATGATTGATCCAGAAGTCCCCGGCGGCGTATACAGCGAGTACGTTGTACAGTCACTCTCAACTTTGATTGAAGACGCATAACTGCCATAACTCAACTCAAATCCCGCTTCGAATGCAGACAAATTTCCCGGTCGTGGATACGCAATCCAGTCCGTAGAATTGAGCACCTGTAATCCAGCAACATAGGAACTGAGCGCAAGTAGCGGCCCCGTCGACCAGCCATGCGCATGACTGACACGCGCATCATCTGAATACGCAGGATAATGAAGTGCTCCTGAAATATCATATCCTTCGATAAACGTCGAGTTTGTCATACGAGGATCATCAAGCATGAAATCTGCCCACATGTATCGGATGAGATCAATTGCATTTTGCGGCTGTCCAGCAAGGAAATGAGCTTGAAGCTCATATCCGCTGATGAAGGGGGAGATGGTGTCTCCGGCCTCGGGGGCTGGTGCACCGTATATACCCCAGCGGGATCGAAGGCTGTTCGAGATTGTCACAGCTGTAGTGCTGTTGGCGACGCCGGAAATAATTGACCACGCATTTCCGTCCTGAGGGTAGATGGTTGCGTTTTCGTTGTCTTTGTATAAGCCCTGCGTAGAATTCCAGAGAAGCTGGTTGGCAGCTGTCTCGATGCCAGTAATTGTTGATGTCCAGTTTGCAGTTATAGAGGTATCTGCCATTACGTCTGCCAACGATAAACCTGCTTTTAGGGTATAAACCAAAATTGAGTTTGCCTATGCCCTACTGTTAGCATCTAGATTACGAAGATCTGAGAATAGAAGTATCTTACCTCGATGTTATGATATCCCATATCATTTCTCAACCAGTCAGGATTATTCACCGGAATATAAGCCAAACCGGACTCGTCAACGTAGCTCAGACTATAGTTGATTGCAAATTTGAACCGGCTCCATTGCTCTGCCACAAAATCCGCATCTCCTGTGTACTTATAATAGTAATACAGCCCCAGCAGACTGTGCAAGTGATAAGTGAAAGAAAATACCGAAGTGATACCCGAGACTGCAGGGTTGGGCGGGTCTTCAATGATCGGGCTAGCAGCATAAGGCATCGCACCAGTAGTTGCATTCTGTTCTGCGAACAGTTGTTGAATAGAAACCTTGATGGTGTCTACTTCATTTGTGGACAGGAAAACGGCTGGGACGGAGATACCGAAATCGCCCGGCCAGATCAGTTTATCGCGCTTTGCGCCGTCGACGAGGGCAGTAGAAGCGTTGGTAAGAGTGCTATTTGAGAACCAGTATGTCGTGCCATTCGGGTCAGACGCGTCAAGATCTGCGAGACTGTTTCCTTGATTTGATGGAATCGTACATAGCTGATCCGTATAAGCAGATGCGTACCACACACGATTCAGTTTTTCATCATTACCGGCGTGGAAGTATCCCGTATAGTTCTGTAGACTTGGGGCAGCGTTAAAGTACGTTGTCAGACTACTCAGACTGACCGTACCCGTCGAATTGTGATACAAATTCAAGTACCGAAATCCACCCCGATTATGCGCAAAATCAACCGTGTAATTCCCCGGTCCGGTTATAGCAAACCAAATGATTTCATCAATGCCAGCATTATTCGTGGCATCACTACCATACGACGATATCCAGAGTGAAGATTCACTGAAACCGACACCAATAAATTCCCCAACTGCACTTGCGTTGACATCGCTTACAACAAAAGATGCGATGCCGGCTATATTTTTGCCATAGTCATAGGTGATGTTTGAGCCAGGAGAGAAGGTGGCTTCTCCCGTACCCGAGGTTGTTAGTGCAATGGCATTATCGACCGTGCCGTTGATATTGTATACGGATACAGGGGACAAAGTTCTATCAGAAGGTGCCAGTATGTATTCGGAGTATGGTATTGCGCTTGTCAAGCCCAGTAGCTGTGATCCTATCGCAGCTACCAAGAACGAAAAACGTGCCATAATTTCGGCTCTTATCTGGTTATAGACAAGCAAATCTGACAAACTTTGATGATGATACTCATGTCAAAATCCAAGGTCCAGATATCGAACTTTATAACCTGTCAGACACCACGTTCTTGGGTTTCTCTCCATCGTCATATCATTAACCCGTACCCAAGAATAATATGCGGGGTGATTAGGTATGTTCCCTTCCCCAGATATGTACCTCGCCACGAGCATCAGACTTAAGGTTGCTTTTCATGAGGATCCCTGAAATTTCCCCGCATTCGGAAAGACAATCCAATGATGTCAGAAAGTGAGGTATAATGTAGGAGCTGAAGACTCCATTTAGGTTTGTTTCCGGTCATGATCGACAGACTAGCTCATCTCTCGGTATAAATAGGACCGATAATCATATGTTCATTTGGTAATAAATCCGGCAGTTTGTTCCTCCGATGCTCTTAGAATACGTATTGTGATGTATACATTCTACTAGTCAATGTAGAGAAGATAGACGATATACCGGTGCTATGAATATGTGAAGACGTTGCATGCGAAAATAATACCATCCAATTGGTCTTGTGTCAGTACGAACTCCAATTAAGCCACTCCCCAGCGACAAAGAAAGAATCAGCCAGATCAAATCGTCCCGGGATAATACCACCTAACCCACTCATATCAGCAAATCCCATATCGGGATGATCGGTAAACGTACTACCGACATGTGCTCCATGCTTCGCCCTATGATAATTCTTTGCCTGAAGAGCTAGAATGAACGGAGGTGCCGGTTGTGTACTCTGCACAGCCCGTTTCTCTTTCAGAACCACCTCCCTTGCTGACCATGCTTTAAGCGTCAAGCCATTGATGATTAAATGCAGAACATTTTCGGAGTCGATATATTCTGAATGATGTTCATACAATTCCTCAATTTGATTCCACGCAGACTGCATTTTATCATCCCAATCCGATTGATATGCAAGGCTTTTGAGTATATAGATTGGTCCACCCCATGGGATATGAAAATCGGCAAACCACAGATATCCGTGTAAAGATTTATTACCGTGCATCAGATTTTCGTATTGCAAGTTTCTCAATGCGAGGTCAAACGACCATTGGCGCTGTTTCTCGATATTTTGTGTTTGTTGGTTCATCTGGTCATTGGATTGCAGGTGTCCTTGGGAATTGCCGTCCTCTGGGGTCTGTCGACCCAATTGATGAATGGCCATTTGCTTTAGTTTACACAGCGTTGATCTTGTCATTGTGGTTGCTAATAATTGTATAGGAACGACAGGATCGCAGAAACGAAGATATTTCTCCTCTAGGAGCGACTCTAGCGCTGAAAATCCGCATTTCTCTTCCCCCTCGAGTTTCTTGCTGGGTAAAGAATTAGTTGATGAATGTGCTTGCGGTCCAAACTTCGAGCGTTCTTGTAGAAATGCAGCTATTTCATA
This sequence comes from Talaromyces sp. PYS2902, assembly GCA_023626235.1. Lineage (NCBI taxonomy): Eukaryota > Fungi > Ascomycota > Eurotiomycetes > Eurotiales > Trichocomaceae > Talaromyces > Talaromyces sp. PYS2902. The sequence goes on from JAMAGP010000021.1 coordinate 248,989, forward strand.
TCGTGCTAGGCAAAATGTCATCTCGGTGGTACCTGTCCTAGGCTTGGGCAATGCCGACATATCCGGTGCCAAGTCGTTGTCGTTAAGATTGGAAGGAAGCAGGGTATCCATAGATGATGGCAAAGAGCTTTCGCCACCAATGATCTCAGTCAAACGTGCGTCGAGAGTAATAATATACCACCAAAGTCGACGGCGCATCTCTACTTCAAACGATGGTAGACTGAATTGAGTACCGTCACGATGCAGACCTTGAGATTGAGCCATTCTTATAGCAGAGCCCACGAGTATCCACGAAGCATAGTGATCAGAGCTGTGGAACATAGATGTCTGTCAAAATGAGAATGGTTCATGTTGCACAAATGATGGGAAATATTGACATACTAGAAGGAGGATATGTGCCCGCAGCAGGTCCAAGTCAGGAATTTTAAGAAAAGAAGCCTCCAACAAAGCATGCCTGGTAGAATCTTGAAATGACCTCAACAGTCTCGGCTGACTGACCCCGAAAATACTTTGACATTGGCTGTCCGTTAAAGACGACACAGCACAACAGCATATTGAAAGAAGCAACGCGTTCGTTGTGTTTGTTATGTTGGTACTCGAAAAATCTACTAAGCTGTCCCTGAAAAGCTGCTTTACGCTCGATTCATGAACAATCTTCGTGAGTGGGTGGACATTGTCCAAAAAAATACCAAGATACGTCATGCGAGAAGCATCTGGTGGTTGAAGTTGGTATTGCTGGTTCGAGTGCAGCAGCATTGATACTGGCATATCAGTCAAGACTGCAGCTGCCATCATGTCGGCAGTGACTTCCGTGGGCTGAGGCCGGACTGGTGGTTCCATTGTTGATTTGTCGGAGACTTGTCTATACTGCTTAATTGTCAGTTTCGTAAAAACTAGCGACCGCGTTCAGGAATGTGAAGACTATACGTACTTCTTGGCCCATACTTCCCATGAATCCATGATCATAGTACCGCTGGCCGCCGTACTCGGACAGCAAAACTCCTCGTCGCGCACGTGAAGAATTCAATAAAACATTGGTTTGCACTTGTACCTGGAGGTTGCTTGTATTGGGGAGCGAAGTTTCTCGAGAGGGTGAACTATCCACCACCTCCATACTACAATCGTCCTCCTCTTTGGCTTCGGTCAATTCATTCGTATTCCACTCATCGAGGAAACTGCTAAACGGTATGCCGGCACTCCGCAACGCAGCTTCATGGGCTCGCAGTTTATCCAGCAGCATCACCTGATTAGCTGGCTGATTATATCGCTCATCGACAGCCCATGACTTCCGTTTCCGACGTTGTGATGGCGGCGTACTTCGATACCTACAAGGCAAGGAAGATCGAAAGCACGATAAACAGGGCTCACGCTTATCGCACTTGACCTTGCGCTGAACGCAAGTCGTGCATGCATATGGTCTCGTATCAACTCTTTTCACGCCATCTGCTGCCGCGTCGGGGAGCGAGTCAAAGTCTGGAATTGTGAGTGGTGTGGTCATATTGTGTGGACCTTTTGCTTTTTTAGTAGAGTAACAGTTCCGCGTGGAAGTTTTCGACTAACAATCTAGTGGTGTGCTTAAATAGCGGAGACACGATCAAGAGAGTTTGTTTGCAGTGTAACTCCGAGAATTTCATATGTACAAGCGCTCAACCACTCTGTCTCTGAAGAAGCTTGTTTCGTTATCCTTGGCGGAACAAAAGCGGCAGCAATGAGCAGGAGCCTAAACAGTGGCAGTGCACCCCGAATCAGTGGGATGATCTGCGTTTTGGAGATGTCAGCTGCAAAGAATGAAGAGATCTGTTCAGGTAAATAAAAATCAGCACGATCCTTCCGTCTACGGCATACTCCGTCGTCCACCAGCACGACTAAAAGAGACCAGGGCCTAGGGACTAGGGAAGGCATTTTGTAATTACAAAAATTGAAAATTGCGGAAAATTGGCCCCCCTGCATATAAATTAAAATGCACTTATAATTACCAATTTACTAACAATTTATAAAAGCTCTAGAAATTTTCTATATTTTTTACTTTTCTTTATAATATAGCAAACTATTATCAAATTAGATTAATAAATCAACTAAGAAAGGGATAAAAAGGTTTATTAATTTAATATTTATTCTTATTTTTTAAAAAGTACTTTTCTAGCTAATTAAATTATCTTATTTGTAAGTGCTTAAGGCCTTTTAAAGAATTAAACTTTGAATTTAATTTTATTAAGTGCTCTATTAAATTAATATTCAACTTTAAAAATAATATATTTAGTAAGAATCCATCAAATTTTTTTTTGATGGAAATGTGTAGCCAATATAGATCAGAGCCGTGAATGTCAAAAGGGGATATTCTATTTGTATCGGTAGGCTTTTCATTGACCCAAGATGTCGCTTTAAATACTAGATCTGGAAAATCCTTTTTGTCCTGCTGTTTCATACTTTTATTGGGGCTTGGCTAGTATTTTGTTGCTTTGAAAAATAGGGCTACGCAGGAATTTATCAAGAATTAGGAATGTTTAGTAAAATTAATTTGATCTATAGTTTTGTCCCTGTAAGTAGCTGAAGATCAACTAAATATTCAAGTCGAGTCACCCTGTGGAGGTGGGATATTTAAGAGAGAGAATCTATGCTCCTGCTGTTTAGGAGATTTAGGTAGATATACTCTGTAGGCTGAAGGTAATAACATGGAGAATGTGCTTGTCTGTTGAAGAAGTAGGGGTAAGTTATATGTATCTGAGACGCTTTTGAAGACTCCACAGTCAGTACATAGTAAGCAAAAATCTATATATGAGTAATATATATGAGAAACCATCTCTTTCTGTATTTAGGGATTGTTCCCACGATTAAATACTTAGACTTCTCCCTTTTTGCTTGATGAGGGTGCAGTTATATCGGCTATCTGAGCTACTGTAGCCGAATCGTTAGTATCTCTACCCTTGGGTGTATTATCTCGTCCTCCAACACCGTAGTCTTTGATGATTGAGAAGGACAAGAAACAGAGACCAATGAGACAGGCATATGAGATAAAGACAGCATTAAGGCCTTGCATGTAAGCCTGCAATATTGTACTCTGGTCGTCCTCCGAGATACCCAAGCTTGATAGATTAGTGACTGATGAAGTTAGCTGTGCTATAACTTCTGTAGAGAATTTGCCTTTCAATTTGCTCTCCAGGATGTTACTCAGGATAGCACCCGATACTGTATTCAATCAGCTCTGCTATTCGTGGTCACTAGTCACGCATCTATTCAAGATGGCAAGTGCAAAAGAAGAAGTTGATCTTATCTCACCTGTTAATCCAACAGCTCCTCCCATTGCCCGGAGAAAATTTCGAAGCCCAGTCATTACTGCTCGGTCAGCCTTCGCTGAACTGGCTAGCAAGGCAACCAACACGGGCTGAAAACAAAATCCTACACCAAATCCTTCCAATATCCCAAACATAATAAACATCCATAGAGAAGTTGTCTGTTCGTAGAATTTTGCCTTGAGGCTGGCCCCAATCGTCCAGACTGCGGATCCTAGAAGGAGGATCCAATAGTATCCACCAAAGTACGATACCATAAAGCCGCTGGTGCCAGAGAAGATCCCATGCGCGATAACCATGGGCAGAAGAAGTACTCCAGACTTACTAGGATCATAGCCTCGAACTGTTTGGAAGTAGACAGGTATATAAAAGAGATTACCCCAATAAACCCAGCCGATGGCCAGATTCTGGATCAAAAGAATATTTGCTGAGTACCCATTCTTTAATAAGCGCACTATAAGTTTGTTAATGACTTTTGTGCTTCCTTCTGGATTGCGAAACTCACTTGGCATGATCGGCACTTTGGCAAAACGTCCTTCCCAAACCAAAAAGACAAAACAGAGCGCTCCGCCTATAGAAAGCATAATTGCAATAGAAGGAGAGCTCCAGCTAATATTAGAACCTCCCTGTGATATTGGTATCTAAGTTCTTTGTTAGGCCGGCTTCATCTATCCGTCTACACATGATTGTAGAACACTCCAGAAAAATATTAGAGTCACCTACCAAGACCAAAGTCACGGCCAAAACATTGATCAAGACACCAGTCCAGTCAACAGACTTCATTCTGTTCAACATATTTCCAGAGACGCGCGATGGAGGTAAGGTTGCAATGAGAATAACAATGGCAACAGCGGTCAAGGGGCTGACGAACCAGAGGGCCCATCTCCAAGAGGCCTTTTGGGTCAAGGTGCCACCAATCACCGGCCCCAACCCATTTCCAAGCGCAACAGCGATCCCAATAATGCCGAAATAGTTCCCTCGTTGCTTAAGGCTGGTGATATCGGAAATTGCTATCTGAACAAGGCCATTGATCGCACCGGCTCCCAGGCCACTTACTGCACGAGTGGCATATAGCCAACCTGGAGCCCAAGAGAAACCTGAAAGCAGATTCCCTATGCCCATCACTGTTAGAGATACGATGAGGCAAGCCTTTCGGCCGAAAATATCGGACAAGCGGCCATTGATGAGCTGAATACTGGTACTAGCGATCAAGAAACTGGACCCTATCCAGGATATGGAAGATCCAATATGAAGACCATTGGAAATAGCTGGTTGAGCCGTTGATACTGCTGTCTGATCGAGGAATGAGGTGAATTGGACAAGGGCCAGAGCCGGAAAAACGATGAGCAATCTCCGCAGCGGCAATACCTGCGACTGGCTATCCTCAATCTCAGACAACGATGAAAGAGGGTCTTCATCTGAATGGTGATTTTCACCACCTAAGCCATGAGGCTGCTTCATCTCAAGGAATCAGGAACGGAAGTAGGAAACAGTCGAGATAACGAGGAAAAGAGGAGAGTTGTCGAAGCGATGGCAAGAATCTTTGATATTGTCAAGTCGCTAGATCTGTATTTATTTGAGGTAATTTTCTTTTGGCGGAGGGGCATACGATTTGCGGATTTCACGATTGCCGTGGGACAATCTATTAGATTTGAAAAGTGAAACTTGAAAAGTACGGGATGACTCGGAAGAAAAAGCGACGTGAGGCAACTGATAACCAAGAAACAAGCCTATGCAAAGATCGTCTAAAATGAACAGGGTTGCTGATATGCTAACAGAAGTGGTTAGTCTATCCGCTGTCTGACAGTCTAGCTTAGTTTTAGATAGTTACGGGAAGACCGGATCTCTTTCCGCTCCCCCCACCATCTCTACAGTCCGTTCAACACTTCATTTTGTGCCTTTCCATATCAAATGGTGCATAGCCGACTACTACCGACTATCCTAATGCACAGTCCAGAGCCTTGAATCTTTCAGCCCCTAGTGAAAATGTGATGGACATGGGGATGAGCACATATTTTTTTCATGGTGTCACGCTGAACGTAACCTTATCAGTTGTAGGATTACCAATCCTGACAAGAAGTCTCTGATCTCGCCTCAATTTTGGGTACATTATATTGCACGTTGCTGGGGTCGCCAGTTGAGTCTTACGAGGCATGGAGGAGTATAGTCCGAATAAATTAATTCTACTTCAACCAATTTATGAAGCCAAGCATAGTCAACATGGTTATTGATTAATACGAGTTACAGTTGCAATTTTCTCAGACTAAGGCTAATACTTCTTCTTGATCTGCAGAATCTGAGGTTATTGCACTGAGTCCAATCAGATAAGCTTCATAATCAATCTGTGACTATGACTTATTGAATTAATATCCTTCAACAGGCCCTATACTTAACTGTTTAAGCCTCAATTCATAACACTAATGAATAAATAAGACCTCGATTTACAAGGCACACAAACCTGATTATCAGCTTAGAATAAAGAGTATAATGGTTACTTTCAAGTCATCTTGGCAACTCTTTAGTCGACTGATAGCTTCTATTAATATAAGATATACCCCTGATTCACGGCAGAAGCATTCACGGAAATACAGGTGCATCGCCAAGCATCCTGCTCGGCCCACCGGCCTAAGCTTCACTGAGTAGCATATCCTATATCTAATATTCTCAGTATGGATCGACCGGGGGCAGGGATGATCTATATCTGGTAAGACAGTCCACTGGCCGGATGCTGAAGAATTATCCGATTACGGAGGAATTATCCGATTACGGATGGACCTGATCCAGTATTACAACACGTATTCGTAGGTTCGACCGATAACTGCTAAAGCATTGTGTTGTATTCCAGATATAGCATATCGTGTTGTAACACAGGCTTACTAACAAAATTGTGTGTAGACGGATGCTTGATTATGTCTTCGCTGTGTGTCCTCCCGGGGATGTCCCCTTTTTTTCGACAACTAACCCTATTTCTATAGTTTATACGAAGACACTAACGTATAAGCGAGGCCTCCTGGTAGGCCGATTCTCCATCGCAAATAGGCATCGCGTGCTTATATTACGAGACCTGCAACACATTGCTCTAAGTTACCTGCCTCCCGTATATGCCGAATATAATGGGGTCGGTTTTTAAGGTCTGTTTGAAGCTTTCTCTTAGATTAGTGCTCTCAGGAGTGGAGTATGATTGTATGTGCCACTACCGGACTAGAATGAAGAGATTGATCTCAGCCTATAAGGATGGCATTATAGGTCTTGATGAGTTGGTTGTTTTTCATGTGCGGAATAAATGCGGACTATACTATGAAACAATACAACAAGAATACATCAAAGTGACAGGGGTTGCACACCATGTTTTTATTATGTGTATATCAAGATCTCTTTGATGTTGTGTCTGTATTTTCAAGCGTATCAGCAAGCCCATCAACAAGCCTATCATCAAACCTTGCAGCAAGCATATCAGCAAGCCATCAGCAAGCCTATTAACAAGTCTATTATTGAATCTCGCAGCCAGCACTATCAGCAAGCTATCAGCAATAGCAACAAGCTACCAGTAAGCCTATTAATAAGATTAATAGGCTTATCAATAAGCCCATAAATAAGCCTCAACACAAGGAGGAAACGTACCAAATGTCTAACCTGAGATCTCTGCATCTTAAATCGATCCCTATGAGAGGATAGGCTTACCTATGTGCAAATTGGCCAGTTCAACAGCCTCATATCAAAAATATATCAAGTTCACTCTGAGCCCGTCGAACCTCCTGCAAACGCCGGGGCATTGACCTGATACAGTTTTCGATTACCGATCTGCACAACTACTTCTATGAAGCCCCTGCTACTTCCTAAAGTGTATTAGTGATGGTATCATCGACTTCAGTAAAACGATCAATACTTATATTAACTGCATGAAACCCATCTTTGAGTAGGAACGACATGTTTCCATGGGAATCAAAACCGGCTCTCCCGGAGGCCACTCATGTAGTTGAACTCCATTCTTAACGATCGACTTCTTTGCTATCCTGTTTTATCCCGGCTTGCATTAGTTGCATATAGATAAGACTTTCCCAGCTGATTCCACCATCAAATTGAGTGCCACACTTTCATCAGACGTCAATGGTATCAGTTATACACACAATCATGGAGTTTATTCAACTCCATCCTACTTCCTGGAGGATCAGAGAGAGAGCAAAAAGGGTAATAATCTGTGAAAAAAGAACCGGGCCAGATGCAAGTATTGCGAATACGAATGCTGCATGTGCTCATTTCAGGCATCATCAGGCTTTGTGGAATCCTTATCGTATGGGAATGGCAGGGTAGTGGTGTTGCATCACTATAAGCCTGGTGTCTCGAACGAGTAGTCCACGGATTTTCCTCCTCAGTTTTAGAACGCTCAAAATCATATAAAATCAGCCTTTTCGCCATCAAAAAGAATCTCATTTTCAAGAACATCGACCATTCCAACCATTTTAGAAGGCATCTACACTGTTCCTTTACTCCATTAATACATTTTAGAGCTCTTTGTCACCATGGCTCCTAGCATTGCCGGCCGCATTGATGAGTCCGTGATACTTCAGACGGACCTTGATGCTAAGAAATTGCAATTGAAGCAGTATAATGGCCAAGGTGACTCGAGCAACTTGCTCATAAATGAACCGCTCAAGACGAAAGGCCTCCTTGACGAGTACAAGTCTTTCAAGGTTACCCCAGTCGCTGGTACCGAGTTCCCCGACGCCAATTTGGTGGATTGGATGAAGGCACCTAACTCTGATGACCTTCTTCGTGACTTGGCAGTCACTAGTGAGTCCAGACAGCCCTTCCCTTTTCTTTTTTAAGATCTATCGTCACCATACTCACATATACTAGTTTCTGAACGAGGAGTCGTCTTTTTCCGATCTCAGACAGATCTGACTGACGAACTCCAGAAGGAACTGGCCCACAAACTCGGCATACTGACTGGGAAACCAGAGTCGTCGACCCTTCACATTCATCCACTGGCTAATTTCAATGGCGACAAAGATAAACAGTTAAACATCATTACTACCGACAAGGCAGCAACACCAGCTGAGGATCTTTTCAAGAACCAGGCTGAGAGACCTTTGGGAACCCGAGGAAGCTGGCACACAGATATTGGCTATGAGCCTTATCCAAGTGACTATACCATCTTGAAAATTACAAAGAAGCCTGAAACTGGTGGAGGTCCGTCTCATTATTCAGAACCTAGTATGATATCTTAAGGTCACTATATGTTACTAACATTTGAACTAAAAATTAGATACAATGTGGGCATCTTCGTACGAGATTTATGACAAGATTTCCCCTCCATATCGAGCATTCCTCGAGGGTCTCACTGCTACCTTTGCACAATTGCGATACCCTAAGACGTCGCAGGAGAAGGGATTTGAGATCTACACGGATCCTCGGGGATCTCCTCATAACGTCGGCAAGGACCTGAAAGCCATACACCCTGTTGTGTGCACCAACCCAGTGACTGGTTGGAAAAGCCTGTTCGCCGTCGGTAACCATCTTGTTCGAATCAATGAGCTGACCCCGAATGAGAGCTCACGTTTGCATGATTGGTTTTTGCAACTTATTGTTGAAAACCATGACTGCCAAGTTCGTCATCGGTGGGATAATCTCTATGATGTTGGTAAGTGCATGTATTCTCTGCCTTCACAATCACTCCTTTTGGCTCTTGAGCCTTCAATACGTTTTTGCGACGCGCATAATGTTTTTATTTTAATTTTTTTATTTTCCACCAAACTGACATTGTCCTAGCAATCTGGGATAACCGATCGGTATTCCACTCTGCCATCATGGATTTTGCTGGCCATGGGGCCCGTACTGGCCATCGAGCAGTCGGTATTGGCGGGGAGCCGTATTTCGATCCGAACAGCAAGACTCGACGGGAGGCCCTCTTTGAAGCCGGTGTTATTGCCTAGGATGTTATGAATCTACGCTATGCAACGCTGTAAGGGAGCCAGGTTTGGTGCATAAATAACCCTGTATTGGTTGATTATGGAATACATGTGCTGCCTCTACTACGCCACATGGCAAAAATATAAGACCGAGGACATATCAACCGGGAATTTTGACTGACAGCTTGACCATCCCACTACAAAGTAGACCCTCTTATTGGTTGGTCATTTTTTAGTCATATATTAGATCAGTTTCCTTTTTTGGCACACCTCGTCAGCACTGAAAGTGTTCCTATCAACTCTGCTGTAATCTTTCACAAGACATTCTTTTTCCACAGTCTCCGTCTGTTTGTTAAGCTTTCCTCTCTGTTAGGACTTATAGCATTCTCTGCCTATAATATTCTCTCCGAGATCCAACTTCGAGCTATAATGGTTCTATTCAACGTAAAGCAAGTATCAATACGATCTTTGACATTCTTACCAGCGTCGCGATGCTGGGCTGATATCTGGTAACCAGCTTAAGAAGCGAGTATCTAGGGGGTGTGAGAACTGATAAAAAGACAAAGAATCGCGAGATAATCTACTTGATTAATCAGCTGCTTGAGCAATTGTTAGGTTAGCCTGGGCTCTCAATCCTGTTCATCTGGGAAATACTAGCAAATCATGTCAGTATTCTAGTCTGTTTATTCATCATTGTAGTATTGAAGCTAACGATATGCTAGTACTTTATATCTAAAGGGAGCAGCACGGGAAGCCTAAGGCAAGAGCCTACGGAGATCATCCTATATAGTAGTAATATAGGCTGAGTAAGGCACCCCAAAGCTAACATCGCTATTAGCGTAACGATGGATAGTTTAGTAGCATGAGGTACTAACTAAGTTCATCAAATTTGACCTAGCACTAATATGGGGCGGAGAATTTACCCATTACTGCCACGACACAGGATATGAAAATCAATTTTGATAGGATATAGAAATATCTCGTACATTGATCAAAGCGACCAGTGAAAGAAAATACACAGGATTGTTGCGGAATATAGAAAGACTCGAAAAACGGGTGACAAGAAATGAATTTAAACAATGACAGCAGTTCCTCTTTATTACAAAATTCTTGAAATTTGTTTATCTTTCCTCTTTCCAATAATTAATCTTTGTGTAGTCTGACATAACAACCATTCCATAAGCGTCCCTGAAATCAGCGGGCGTTTAGGATATGCTCGGTTGCATGCTTCGTAAGTCTTGTAGGGTTCTTGAGGTGGCCAGAATCCTAGAAAGAAGGGTTGGATAATCCCAACCTAAAGAGGCAGCTGCGAGAGCAGTAAGACTGGCTTGGTTTTCCCGCCCGGGTCGTCCAGGCCCTGTCATATTCTATTTCACAGGGAGATACGTGTAAGTTGCACTCGTAGGGTTAAGGGAGAAGAAGCGAGGAGCTCAACTTACCGGTTTCATGTTAATGTCAAATAGAGCAAATTCGGATTTTGCATCCGGCTTGAAGCGGCGAACATCTATGCGGATGGGTGCTGTAACGCTCAGGAGACGGGCAACAGTCTCACATTGTCGTTGTATTTCCACATATGCGGGGTCGTGCGCCGCCTCCTCAGGAGAGATGGCTCGCGAGTTCTCAGTGACAGCAGTGATACCGTTATATGGAGCGATGTCCTCTTGGTGGTTGAACCGCACCACAACAGGCATAGCCCAATACGCTGGCCTAGTCTCTGAGGGCGGCATTACCGTCACGGTAGCTTCCTCTCCAGACAGAAACTCCTCCAGAAGAACTGTAGGCGATTCTGCAAAAAGGCTAGTCAAGTGCTGATGCAAATTGTCCATGTTATAGCAGACTTTCACTCCATGGCTTCCTCGCCCTCGAACTGGTTTCGCAACTAATGGGAATGGAGGATCTATATTGGTGAGACCAGATCTCTGGTACTGGTCCATATTGATGGTCCACGCGCGCGGTAGTGTTAGAAATGACTGCTTGCGGAGCAGATCGTTCAAATACGCCTTGTCGTCAAACTTTTCAACCAGGTTAGGGGGTTGGCTGACCACTCGGAGATGGTCTTGATACTTGGTTAGATTCGTCGACATTTGCAACGGATGGGAAGCAAATAAAATGGTGTTAGCCCATAGGTGCGTTGCTCCCTTCTCCACAGCAGTTATAATACCATCTTCCGTGTCCGGGAAGCACCACCCATTTGCATCTCCAGGGTCTGGAGATGCCGACGGTGTGAGGATGTCTAGTTTTTTCTTCTGCTGCAGGGCATATGCTATATCGGCACCAGAATCCTGATATCCTACTTGGTTTTAAAGGCACATTTAAGCAGTCTTAGCAACCTAGGCCTCGGAAACCAGTCATGCGCAAAGAAAGGGTCATAGGGGCAACACGTACCTCCAGGCTTGCGTGGTTTACGAACCCCATTAATGATAGGAGGTTCAATGGCTTGGTAGAGAACAGCGATACGAGCTCCATCTGTTCTCAAAATTGGTTTAGACAAGGTATCCCGTTGGGACGACAATCGACGACATGAAGTATTTATGAGAACGCGATGGGAGTTTCGCCAGAGAACCCGAAGAAGGATCACCGGCGGCATCTTTGGTTTCTTGCTCTTTTTCTTCCTCGGGGGGGAAAGGGGAATATTCTGGTCAAATCGAGCAAAGAGGCATCAACGGTGATGCTAGTCAAACACCTATGTGGGCATCCCAGCCTCAGGCATCAATAACATTCTATTCTAGGTAGTCAAGTTAAGGTGTTAGTCGGCATTCACTTTTATTTACTCCGTAGGTCGGCGGTTCGGCAGCTCGGCAGGTTAATAAGCAGCCCATTAACGTGTCCTTCCGCTGTCGGCATTGTTTCCTTTGAGCTGTTACCGTATATGTATTTGGCAGCCGTGTTACCCGTGACCAAACAGCCGATTGGTTGCAGCTACTGTAATACCGTCACAGGGGTGTTTCATACGAATTTAACGAATAGTCGCCGTTGCCATGGGAATGCCTAAAATGGTAACCCGCAGTCACGGAACGTCAAAAGTATGATTTGTGTTAGATTGAAAGGGTGGAGACCGGGCTTTTCTGCCGGTTGTTGCCAGATACGGGTTGGCATAGGATTACAGCCAAAAATGAGTGTAATGTCACGGACCTGGATCCACTTTACTTACACAGTGGAGTGTCATGATACGGTTAGATGTTTAGACCTCATGTAGGTCTAAGTAGAAGATTGATTTAATTAACAGAGCGTAAGCTCTGTTAGTTTCATGGGTTCAGCTCGAGAGTCTCTACTTTGCTCTGATTGGTCCATTAAGATCTGATATGATTGGTATTGGAGGATTTTACCGCTAGCACGAACCGAGTAAGGAGGAAATTTATGGGCGAAATTGTCTATTATATTGATCTGTTCTTTCTCATTACAAAGTAGATTTTCTGTTCTTTTTATATATGCAAATCTTATACAAAAAATCAATTATAAATATTTAATCTTATGCTTATTAATATATTATATAAAATATTTAAATATATAATTTAAATTATACTTTTTATTGCTACATATTTATAAAATGTAATAGATATAATGTATAGTTTTATATCAACCCTCTGATCCTAGCTTCGTATATGCGATAATATTCGGGGCTAAAACATGTACGTTGTAAAAAATCTAGTCATGGTCAGTCTATCGAGATACTAATTACATTTGTCCAGTTCGTGATTAAATGGCTGCCAGTCTGAAGATGTATCAGGAGCTAGTTGAATTCATGGAGAAGCACAGTATAGAGCCTGTTATTGGAAAAGTATTTGAATGGTCAGACGCTCGGGAAGCCTTCAAGGCTCTGATAACCTAGACATACCCAGGGAAAATTGTGATTAAAGTCTGATGTATTTTAAAACGAGTAATAATAATCAGAATACGCAGATAATTTCAACCATGCCCCCAAGAAACTGACGGAAAAAGTCAAAGGCGTCATCTAATATCGCTAAATACCGTACTCAAGTTAAAGGCATACCAATACGCTAAAAATCAAACATGAAATCTACGGCCGAAGATATTGACTGCAAGACTCATACCTCTAGCCTCATTTCCCAGCTGAACAGTAGAAAAAGAAGCCGATGCTGTGACGACATTAGGAAATCTTCGTGTAAGGGCTGAGTAGCCCAGCCCAGACATAGTCCTCCAAGGCTTACTATTGAAAGTATAAGTAAATATAAAAAGAAATACAAAAGTGAGGACTAGAACATTATATAGGAAACTTTTCTATCTACTATTATTCTAATTATTTTACTCAGTACTACCATCTTCTGTATTAATATCCTTCAATAAACCACACGTCACATTGATCGTTTCCTGAAAATTCAAAACGAAACTTTAGCCTGAAAAAAGTGCATCTTGTATGCGAGAAACGTGAAGAACAAGAATAGAGATTTAAAAAAACAGTAAAACATTGTCTTCGGAGACCCGAATGTAAGGTGCTTTCAATTCAATTTATAGAACTTGGATTGTTCTACTGACCTGTTGTACAGAAATGACAAATGATTGTTCTAAATGACCACCGTTGCGAAAATAAATAAAGGCCAGATACCAGATAATGCAAGTCTCATAATCACTATTCGTTTCTACCATCATGAAGTTCATAGGGTTCCGAATTTCTCGGCCTCATTTTCCCCCAATCATCCTCTAGGTTCTCATATTCTGGTGGCGGAGCGATAGACCGGGGCTTTTCCATGCCTGAAGGTCTTCCATATGTCCTTTTATGTCGGGCATGTAGAACCCATATGGCTACCACCAAGGTTCCGATGACTGCAAACCCACCTAGTACGCCACCGACAATAGCGCCAGTATTCGGGGTAGAAGTTGTAGTTTTAGCGATCGGTGTGTCTATGGAGGCAGTACTCGATTGAGTTTTCGTCGCGGTTGATGTCACAATAGTTGACGAGCCAGTGTGGATCAATGGAGTCGTCGTAGAGAGGGCTATTGAAGTCGAGCTAAAAGCAGTCGTGGTTGCCATCGGGGTCATAGGTGTAAGTACACCTTTCGTAATGTATCCGATTGTCGAGACTCGACCCAAAGTCAAGATGCTGACCGATTTACTTTCACAGCATCCACTTAAGCCGCAACAAAAGGTTCCAGCAAAGGTCGAGCATTCAAAGACCGCGGGGCCTTCGGCATCATCGCAAAACGTTGGACAAGATGATCCCGACCCTTTTGAAGACCAGCTTTTAATTTACCGCTGATTTCACTATTTGGAGCGACGTGAGAACTTACAGGTCTTATCCGAGCATGTACCCGCCCATAAGGTCCCATCCTGCCATTCACATAAGCTGTTAGATAGACAATAATAACCATCGCTACAGCAAAATGTATCATTGCCACCAGTTGTGCAAGGCGTATTGCTGTTCGGCGTTCCGTCTTGATCGTAGCAGACTGATGCTTCGGCGCAATGAACGAAACGAGCTACATGCAAGAAAATTGAAGTGTAAAGAAAAAGCCAGATTCTTTGATCCATGGTGATCGATGATGTCCTTGTAACGTTTCCACGGAAGTCTGTAGGTGCCAGGAGACGTTGTGTAGTCTTAGGATTTGGCTACGATGTTTGTCCGACTGCCGTGATAAACATGTAAAATCGATAGACGAACACGGTCAAGTCCGTGTTATCCCTAGGTAGTAGATCACCTATTATACCTTTTTCAGCGAAAGAAATCATACAGCCCGCCCAATCGCGATAACTTTGTCACAACTAAACATTTGCGGCGCAGAGGCTACTGATATCGAATGGGCTTTCATGCTTTCATTGAGTAGCGAGTGTTTACTGTGTTGGCAACGAAGCGAGTCATGGAAAAAACATTGCAGGTCAATATACTTCAAAATATAGATAGTACCTAATGCGTGTTCATGAAAAGTAACCATTGTTCGTTTGGAGCGCTCTAGCTACTGCTAAACGCCGTCTTATGCAGATATCGGCCCAGACAAATCAGCTATAGCGTAGAACTGGGAATCCCTGAATAAACGCTTTTTCAGACTCCCTCAGTATTGGCGATAGCTTATATTTCGTTATCATAAAATCACGTCACTTAACTGTGCCAGTGGTTAAAGAACACTTCATTTCTTGCATCAACATCAGGGCATTGCTTAATTCCAAGCACTGGACAATGTATCCACGCACCAGTCCAAGCGGTGTCTCGTATTAACCGCCGAACCAACAGTCAAAGCGGTGTCTCGCATTAACCGCCGAACTAACAATACCACTACTCATTCCTGACCACTTGTTCAACACCAACAGCGAAGAGGCTGAAACAAGATGCAGGTGAACATAAAAATCTTTGTTTGGTGTTATCAAATGAGGCGATCATCTAGGTAGATTCTATTTATGGCTGATACAGATTGCCGCCGGGCATGTAGGTACCTAGAGCGTATATAGCTTGATTTGTTTCAGGCTCGTCCAGTACCTAGGTGGATATACTATTAATTTTTTTTGAGCTGATCTCACGAACTTTTTGGTTTAATAGACATAGCTTGCCTTATTTACTGTCAGTATTATCTGTTATTGTATTCATAGTTTACAACTCTTTCCTTTATTGTATGATATTTGTTGTTTTCTCTTTTCATGAGTTCTCTCTCGTATCCTTTCATCCGAAAATGTATTGTCTTGATCAGCGCGCATTGAAAACCACAAAACTTGTCATTACCACACTTTCTAGCACATTTATTTTATTATTTTTTGTTGTCTTCTATTTGCATCATGCGAGTGCAAGTAATGCCTTCGGTCTTTTGACTTTTGACTTTACATTTTCCAACAAACCTGCATTGGAGGAGCCGGTCTCTGACAATAATAATAATGAAACCCACGAGGATGTATCGGAAGTGGACAATTACGAATACGATGTGGAGTTGGTGGTTGCAAGCTTGAAGCAACAGAGTACTTCCTGGTACTCGAAATATTTTCCGGATTGGAAATCCAACATCTACATTGTCGATGAAGCCGCCTCGCCTTTGACCGTGCCGCGAAATAAAGGTAACGAAGCAATGGTCTACCTAACGTACGCATAGAAAATCTCCGGATCACACCTTATAAACCTGTCTGTGGTAGTTATATGGCTAATAACTGAATTAGGTATATAATTGACCGCTATGACTCTCTGCCTAACAATACGCTCTTTCTTCATGCGGAGAGATTTCAATGGCACAACGATAACCCTGATTACGACGGCTACCCATTACTACGTGACTTTCAGTTCACTTATCTACAGGAAGAAGGCTATGTAAATTTGCGCTGTGTATGGACAATTGGTTGCCCTGTAGCAATCCACCCATTAGAAGACGAAGTTGTCAGTGACCGGCACCAGGACCAGACAACTGGTGAGATATACAAGCAGGTGTTTGAGGAGCTGTTACCAGAGCACCCCATTCCTGACGAAGTTGGAGTAAGCTGCTGCGCCCAATTTGCTGTCACAAAAGACGTGATTCGTCAGCGACCAAAGGAGGATTACATACGGTTCCGAGACTGGTTGTTGAATACACCGCTTCAGGATGGGCTGAGTGGGCGATTCTTTGAGTACTCTTGGCATAGTAAGTCCTCAATACCCCTAGACGTCTTCATAGAAGAATTACTGATTTTGAATCTTAGTCATTTTTGGCAAGAATCCAGTGTATTGCCCATCAGCGACGGACTGTTATTGTAAGGTCTACGGGATGTGTGATCTTCCGAATTGTGTGGAAGGAGAGTGTGACGGACAGTATTATCTGCCCGAATACTCTACTCTACCCCAAGGTTGGCCCCAAGTCGGCTGGGATGGAGAAGAGAGGCCCTTTTCCGGTCCTTTATGAACAAGGAACTGCCTTGAAGGTCATCGAAAACAACGGGTCGACCCTAGGTAATTCTATCATCTATCAGAATATGATCAAATTCCAAGATCTAATTTTTAATGTACATTCCATTTGTGTCATACATCTCGTGCGCGTTACAAACAAAATTTTTATTCTGTTGATAGCGAAATTATTGGTTCAACATTACGGCAAAACATCGTCTTCATTTTGATACTATCTCACTCCCTTTTGAGTAACTGAATGAGCTCGACCGATCTCTAACCCATTACCCACTCAACGTATTTGAGCTACTGATATACAGCTAGTGGGAACGCGCTTGGGCTACTAATAAATCGAACGACAGATCGTTGCTGTGCTTTTGACAAGCAATTTACTCACTGCGTACTACATCGGTAAAATCTAGAAATTTGGGGCAACCTTCTTTCTCATAGCAATTGATTCGGGTGAAAGTGATATTAGCGATGAACATCTGACAAGTTCGATTAATAATTCTTGCAAAATTAGACTCGTGCTGCATGAATACGATCACCTGTCAACCATGCAACTCTCGTCTCGCGTTTGACTGATCTGTATTACGGGTCATTCCCATGAGAAAATGTACAAATTAGCCGACAACACGAAATTATACCATTGAAATAATGAAGTACATATAATAAAAAGTACAACGAGGTTAAGTACCTAGCCAAAATAATCTGCTTCATCTTATTGGCCTTGAAACTTTGAACATTAGACACAAATAACAGGCAATTGGATGCTGATTCGACCTACAAGAAATCTTGATTATATTATTCGAGTAAGAACTATCTAAGTCTTGTAAATAGTCGTACTTGTAAGATCTTGCATCGTCAATAAGATCTTACCTACCTGGGTGACAAGGAGAATTCAGGGCAGGGCGGGTCACATGTCCTTGCCCCATATGTCAGGTATTAAGGCAACAAGGCCGTAGGTCACATGGGCGGTAAATGTAATATATCGGCAGAAATTTCAGGCGGTGAGCATACACGTGACCTCTTATCAGATAAACGGAAAACAAAAAAAAAAGTTCAAGATCGCGGAGGAAGGAATAATCAATCTTTTCAACGCAAACGAACACAGCTTTGCAGCACCCATTATGTCGAGCGACAAGATGGCAAAGGCCGAAAAACAGTCCAAGAAAATAAAGCGCAAGCACGAGGTCTCTGATGAAACTGTCAAATTGTCAAAGAAAGCCGAAGTCATCGATACCCCGGAAAAATCCAAGAAGCGAAAGGCTGCCAAGAAGGACGAGGAGGACGATGTTGAAGAACCAGTCGAGCAAGTAGAGAAGGAGCAGGAAGGAGAAGAAGAAGAAGGAGAAGAAAGAGGAAAAGAGCAGGAGGGAAAACAAGATGTTCAGCTCGAGGATTTACCATCTACCAACGCATTGTCGCTCCCACAGACCGGCGAGACTCTACCAACCAAATTTGCGGAGCTGAATCTTTCGGAGCGGACAATTGAGGCGATCAAAGAAATGGGCTTTGAGACAATGACAGAGATTCAACAACGGGCTATCCCGCCATTGATGGCTGGTCGTGATGTTCTTGGTGCTGCCAAAACTGGATCCGGAAAGACGTTGGCATTTGTGAGTGCAATTCCACGTTCTTACTAGTTGGGGAGTAGCAAATGGCTGATAATAATTTAAGTTGATTCCCGCGATCGAATTGCTTCATAGCTTGAAATTCAAGCCCAGAAACGGTACCGGTGTTCTTATTTTATCCCCCACGAGGTAAGAGGATATACCGACAAGAATAAAGCAATGCGCTGACCAGGCTATAGAGAATTGGCACTTCAGATCTGGGGTGTGGCCCGCCAATTGCTTGACAAGCACTCTCAAACCCACGGTATCGTCATGGGAGGAGCCAATCGCCGAGCGGAAGCTGAGAAGTTGGAGAAGGGTGTTAACCTTCTAGTTGCAACTCGTATGTAACCTTCTTTCGCCTGTTGTACGGTATTAGACTGACTTGACATAAGCTGGACGTTTGTTGGATCACTTGCAGAACACTAAGGGCTTTGTCTTCAAGAACCTTCGCCAATTGGTCATCGAGTAAGTCTTGTTCGCCTTGGTGTTTTCGAGTTGCGCTAACTCCCATATAGTGAAGCAGATCGTATTCTCGAAATCGGTTTCGAAGACGAAATGAAGCAAATCATGAAGATTCTCGGCAATGGAGAGCGACAGACATCTCTGTTTTCGGCCACACAGACTACCAAGGTCGAAGACTTGGCTCGAATCTCGTTAAAACCCGGCCCGCTATACATCAATGTTGTTCCACGGATGGAGAATGCGACTGTCGACCGATTGGAGCAGGGCTACGTTGTATGCGAACCCGATAAGCGATTCCTTCTCCTATTCTCTTTCCTGAAGAGAAATTTGAAGAAGAAGATTATTGTTTTCCTTTCAAGCTGTAATTCTGTTAACTACTACGTGAGTTTTCCTTACTCACTGTGATTGATAAGATACGAATGCTGACCCCAAAATAGGCGGAGTTACTGAACTATATCGATCTTCCGGTAATCGCCATCTACAACTTCTACGCCCACCGTTTCTGACAATTTTAGGTCCTTTCTATCCACGGCAAGCAGAAACAGCAAAAGCGTACTTCTACATTCTTCGAATTCGTCAACAGCGAAAGAGGTATCCTTATCTGTACCGATGTTGCCGCTCGAGGTCTCGACATCCCCGAGATCGATTACGTTGTTCAATACGACCCTCCTGATGTAGGCTTTTGATCATTCCTTACCTCGCCCTCCAAAACGCTAATGTGATTTAGGACCCACGTGATTATATTCATCGTGTCGGTCGTACCGCACGTGGTGCCAAGGCCAAAGGTCGCAGTCTGATGTTTTTGCAACCGTCTGAAATGGGCTTTTTGACTCATCTCAAAGAGGCAAAAGTACCCGTCGTGGAATTCGAGTTTCCTCAGAAGAAGATTATCAACGTGCAGTCACAACGTAAGTTCCTAATTGCGCCATTTAACGAAAGATTTATATGCTAACATGATATTGTTATAGTCGAGAAACGTAAATAATCCCCTCGCCCTTGCTTTATACATACTAATTTCTACAGTCATCTCCCAAAACTACTACCTCAACAAGTCCGCCAAAGAAGGTTACCGATCCTACATCAACGCCTATGCATCACACTCCCTTCGCTCCGTCTTCGACGTCAATAAACTCGACCTCGTCAAGATCGCCAAAAGCTTCGGCTTCTCAACCCCGCCGCGCGTTGATATCACATTAGGCGCAAGTATGAGCAGAGATAAGAAGGTTCAAGGACGACGTACTTATGGAAGTCAGCCCAAGCAAGCCAATCGATTCAAGCGAAAGCGTGATGAGTAGATATGTCTTGAGGTTGTGATATTAGTGAAGAGATGGTGATAAAAGTCTGTTTAGATGGGCATATAGGTTGGAGTTTGGCGCAGATACAGTTGACATTGTACAGAATCGGCTATTCGCACTTTGTGACTATTAGTATAGATTATCAGGGGACGTATAAATGATAATATGAATATGAATATTGACGCTATCCTCGTCTACTCT
This sequence comes from Talaromyces sp. PYS2902, assembly GCA_023626235.1. Classification (NCBI taxonomy): domain Eukaryota; kingdom Fungi; phylum Ascomycota; class Eurotiomycetes; order Eurotiales; family Trichocomaceae; genus Talaromyces; species Talaromyces sp. PYS2902. The sequence continues at coordinate 269,549 of JAMAGP010000021.1, forward strand.
CCAACTGGTCAACCTCAAAATTCTCAGGCCTTCTCAGGATCACCCCTTTCTGATTCTGTCTGCTCAGCCATTTCTTTCAACATACACCCCGCCATATCTTCTCTTTCGCATTCTCTCATTATTTTTCCCTCCTCGCAATACGTTTTTTTGGTTCACCAACTCACAATGCTAGGCTACGAATCCTCGATTGTCACCACAAGAACAGTCAGCGACTGTATTTCCCTCCCAATCCACATGACCCCAGGATCCTTCCCCGATAAAGAATTCTTCGCAGCAAAACTGAACCATCGCATCACCCGATCATGGCAGGAAAACAACATTGGAGACTCGATCATTGCGTTGTTGAAAAGACACAATTTTCAATTCTATGCTGTTGATTGTCTGCGCAGACCACGGTTATTGGCGTATCTGCAGCATGTTCTGCGTGATGATCGTCTTTTCGAGAATGATAGTCATACGGTTGTTATCACGCTGAAAAATATACCAGAGAATTATGCGAAACTGGTTGAGGTCGTGGAGGAGATTCATTGGGAGCTGGTCGGTGAGTATCAGCTCATTTTTCTCTTGCTGATCCTTTATCTGAGATGATGTAGATGGTCTCACTGTGGAAGTACGAATTGGCAGAATTGAGCTCTTTCGCCCACATCGTCTCCATCTTGGACGCAGTATTGGCCTCCAATACGATCCTCGATCAAACGGTACTGGCGGTGGCTATGTAGACCTCGTTGACAGGAACGGCGAGGTCGTCGCGCAATGCATTCTTACATGTGAACATGTTGTCCGGCCTTATGTTGAAGGAGATGATGATAAAGAGCTGCTGCGGCCAAAGGCAGATTGTGTCGGTAGGTCTAAATTTCGATATCCTTTTACGAGTCAACCTCATCGTGGTCTCTTAGAGCCTTATATTCGCGATATACAAGAACAAACACCACAATCTCCCCTATCATGTGCGACCCCCAGCATTGTCTCAAACATGGAAAGAGTGCACGACAACAAGAAGAAGCTAGTTCATCTAGCAGCAGAAATCCTCGCATCCAAATACAGCAGCGACAGAGAGACGTTCCCCCGTCACGAACTACAAAACCTGAAATACCATCGAAGCAAAATCCAAGCAGACACAACCAAATTCCTGATCCGAGATGAAATATTTGGGACTGTCTACGCATCATCAGGTTACAGCTTCTCACGACACAACCATCGACTAGACTGGGCATTAATCGAGGTTGATCCCGCACTAATCCCCAAGATTCGCAGGAACAAAGTCAAAGATCTCAGCCGCATCGAACGTGACTCGCGACAAATTCTGCATGCAATCAAACCTCGCAAAATGGCAGTTGTATACAAACAAGGTTCTGCCACAGATATTACTATCGGTGTCGTCAATCCAATACAGAGTCATATAGTCTCTTACGATGCTGATGGCAAGCAATGCGTTACAAGGGAATGGTGCATCATCCCTGCTGCAGGCCCGAATTGCTTTGCTCACGTTGGGGATTCAGGATCGCTGGTGCTGGAAAGGGATACGGCGAATGTAATGGGCATGATTTTTGGAGGCCACAAGAATGGAGGGCCAGTCTATTTCACTTCGATTACTGCGATTGCTACGCACGTCGAAAAGGTGACTGGATTGCGGGTTCAGCTGCCGGGTGGAAGTTTTATTGGTCATTGAGCTTGTCATTTTGTATATTGCTGAATATGTGCAATGGTGAATCGGCAACGGTTCGAGAAGATGAGTGTATTTGAGTGACGTATCACAGTTTAGCAAATTCGTCTCCAACTGTAATCTTGCTAGCTTTCGTTCGTTTCATTTCTGCCATGACGGAAACGTGTTTGCTCAACGCTACCAGGTCACCATTCTCATCCATCACACGCACGTCAGTGTCGTACCGTCCGTTCTGGATCTTGTGGCACACAATCTCTAAGAATAGCCACTCGGCGTCTTTTGGGTCCTTCTTAATCTCAACGGACATACACATCGTAGGAAAGACGTATTTGCTGAGATCAGCCATCGTAGGATCGAAATTGAGAGGGGCAGGGAGGAACTATATCGCACCTCGAAGTTAGCAGGGGAAAAATGTAGTGCTTGGGAAATGATTACATTATCACACACAACCCCTAAACTAATCACATCCAACTTCTGACTCAGATCCTCCCAGCGCACCCAGGTCTCCTTTGTATTTAAACCTGCAGCGCCCTTCCGGCTCCAAAACTGCGTCTTGGCCTCTTTTCGCTTGAGCACACGCATCTTGTTAATCACAGGCATGAGCTTGACCAGCAACGGACTTTTGAACCATTGGTCGCACCGTTCCCTGTCCGGTATCTCATCCCGCGTCATCACCGGCGGAACCGCTATGGAGGGTCCATCTTCCGTCGCCAGATTGCCCTGTATAACCGTTGCGGATGTACATATTGTGCCGGCGGGATCGCGGAGTTTGACTTCGACGGTAGAGTAGCGTCTTGCGTGACTCAGTTCCGTGACGGTGAGGATGACGCGACCCCGTGGAGCGGGCTGGATGAAGTGGATGTTGCTGTTGATGGGGTCTGGTTGCGGAGTGGATGGGTATTTGCGGAGGAAGAACGTGCGGACGGTGGAGAAAATGAGACTGAGCGTGAAGCCGCCGTGGGCATGTCTATCCCAGTCTTGGAATTAGCTATTGTTGATTGGCAATTCTCGAAAGGAATACTGACAACCCGCCACACCAGTCCCAGTGGATGGTTGCCTCGAACTGGTCGTCCGTGCCAGGCACGGGTATCACCCGCGTCGCATCCGCAAAGGATGTGATTTGTTTGTTGACCTTTGCATTTGCCATGGCAGCCGCGACACAGTTCCACGTCTATGCGTGAGAGCTCACAACATGGTGTATGAGAAGAATGAGCCGATCAGGAGTCGGAAGTAATCACGAGTAAGCTGCAGCCGAGGCTGTACTCCGTAGAGGAGCAAAGACCCTTGTATAACCTCTCGGCCAATCATATCGCTATTCTCTTTTCCACTCGACACTCATTGCTATCTGCCGTCAACAGCATGTCTGTGATCTACCGATAGTCCTACCGATAGTTCACCAACTGATCATTTGGTTTGAAGCTATTATGCTTGTTACTAACGTTTGCCAGCTCACATTATGATTCGCCCAACCCTAAATCGGGGTTATCTCCGATTGCTTCCCTGTGGCCTCAAACATTTCAAATTTCTCTTCACGGAAGGCTGCAGATGCTCCTAATGGTTCAATAATGCTCCATCCATGAAGCCAAGATCAAATTGTGTCAACCATCCCAATTCAGACCCACAGCTAGCAAATTCTACATCCACAGCTGAGGGGTGTGAAATATGGATTTCCTCCACCATCCTGAGTCATTGAAAGCAGCTGATTGTATTCAACTGTTACGATAGGATGACTCGTAATGCAACGGAATCCAGAATCCGTATGCGTCTCCATAAATGGGCAGCCTGAATCACAAATTGTTGTTTTGAATACAGCTCTGGTTGGTGATCAAGTGGATGCTCGGAATCCAGTGTTTGGGGTGGAGTTCCCCTCATCCATCCCCGCAGGACTGATATAAAATGGAGCTATGAGTTGTTAAGAGTGTGATATTTTAATGTTACTCTTATGATTCCATACACTTTGGCAGTGTGAGACTCTTCCGGGCATAATCTCACCATTGAGATCGGGCTTCGCCATATTCTCTCTCTTTCTAATAAGTACCACCCGGGTTTGAGCAAACATGCCTGGCATCCCAACCCAAAACAATGGCCTGGAAGTCAACGACGGCCACCTTCTCCCCGATGATATCGCATTTCTCACACTCTCATCCCCCTCTGAACCCCTAGAAATCCTCCGCGCCCGCTACGAACAAGATGGCATGCTCCTCCTCAAGGGCCTTCTCCCACGCGACGACATCCTGCGCACACGCAGAAAGTACTTTGAAATGATGTCTCCTTCCGGAGTCCTGCAGCCAACTACTCAGCCAGTCCAAGGAATCTTCAACTCAACCCGTTCCCCCGACGACTTTCCCGGCATCGGCGCCGGCGCTACAGGACAAAACGGCCGTCCAGGCGGCGAAGGTGCCCAGGCATTCGTCGATCTAGCCATCGAAGCTCACTACCAAGACTGGTATACAAAGGATCTAGCTAAACATCCTGCTCTACTCGACTTTGTAGCCAAGTTTACGGGCTGGAATGAGAATACCTTGGGACTCAATCGGACATTGTTGAGGAATAATGTCCCAGGCACGAAGCCAATTGGTGTGCATTACGATCAGATCTTTTTGAGGTATGGGGAACCGACTAGTGTTACGGCTTGGGTGCCGGTCGGGGACGTGAGTTTGTCCGGGGGTGGATTGATATATCTTGAAGACGGTACGTATTATCCGCCGCCTGCGGGCTACTTACCTTTGTAACTGGTCACTAAGTAAATATAGGCGACGCAGTGGGAGCCCAGATCGAAGCAGAATTCACCAAAAAGGCTCAAGAAGCAGGTATGACCGAAGAAGAAGCCAGGAATGCATTCAATCAAAACATGATGTCGACGGGCTTGCTGTCTGAGTATCCCCTTGAATTCGCGCGTCAGTACAATCGGCGCTGGCTGGTCTCGGCTTATGAAGCTGGGGATGTGGTCTTGCATAAGCCGCATGCTGTATGTATACATCCGTACCTTTTGATCTAAAGTTACGATGGTCTGACTTGGGATGATAGATTCATGCGTCAACTGTGAATAACGATCCTGATAATGTCATAAGACTAGCTACTGATTTGAGATTTGTTGATCAGTCCAAGCCATATGACGAGGTGAGATATTTGATCCTAGTAGGTTTGATATGGGTAGCTGACACAATGTATAGCGTTGGACACACTTTTATAGATTTGGAGATGGAGTGTAGGCTTTCACTTTAGGAACCTGAGCTGGAGCGGAAATACTGGTGTCGGTAAATATTGGACCTGTATAGGATCATTAGAGTTAGTCCGCCTAGGCAGGCACCATGGTAGTACACATTTACCCAATTCGAGTATTGACGTCAGACCATGTCCGTCCCAACCCATTATCGATTGAATCAATACCGACAACCAAAATACTTGCCAAAATTGGCCCCATGTTGTCTTATCCAAGCGTCGAAATGGATGTACATTCTTTTTAGATGGTACCATTAGAAGGTGTTTTTTGTCCGAGTTCATGTATGAGATGGGCAAGACGTGACAAGCGGAAGATCCAAAACTACGGCTTCCTAAATCCGCAAATTAAAAGACATGTTTTCTCGGACCTTTCTTCCCAATTATCAAGTTGCTAGTCACTGGTAGTCTGCATCGTACTTTTTTCCTAAGCGTCATTGGCAACCCTTCGTAAGTGTAGATACTGATCCAATGTGTGAAGTGACTCTTGCCGAGCACTTCAAAACTGATCATTCACACCTCGTTGCTTCTCATCTTCCAATCTTTCTGTATTCAAAGCCCTCCACCACTCATGCGAGGCGTCATATCCCGGCTTCGATGGGTCTTTTTCATCCACATCGTCCCATGGCTTAGGGCTGAGGATATAGTGCACATTCTTGACACTGTCGTCCCGCCAGATAGCATCATGTACACCCTTTCGTCGCAATGTCTTCAAGGCATTATATATGTATGGGAGTGCAATCCATCGGCCGTAAAACACATCAGAAAGTAGCGACTGATCGGCAAACTCGTAATCGGAAGTTGCGGCACTTCCTAGTTGAGCAACGATCTTATCGTAGGTACCTTTGGACGGGTTGACTACTTGGAGACCTCCATTGGGTATGCCTAGTCCGAAGGCGGGCGATGCGCCCTCTGTTTGTGCAATGTCAGGAGTTTCGTGTTGCGAGGTATATCCGCAGTTTTCAGGGATCCTTTTATTGAACCAATCCGTTAGCTATCAGCTTTAGTGCGTGTAAGACAGTCCAGTCATACCAGTCTTTGGGATAGTGAGGCTTCTTCAGCGGATTACACACGCAGGCGTGGCTAGCAGCAAAGACCTTATTTCCTGTGCCCGCCAGCTCTGGCGCATCCAATTCCAAATCCATCAGCTCATCCATATTCTTGAGGACCAACATGTCACTATCGAGCTGCACCACCCGGTCATATTCGACTAGCGAAAACGGCGTGAGCTTGCTCCAGCAGTCGTAGAAGCGCGTATCGTTTGTGTAATCCTTAGGAATCGACGGGAGAAGATACGGGACGTGCTTTTTCAGAATGCCCCGAGCGTCGAGAGCCGCATGGCCTTCTTCGGGAAAGGTGTCTGTGTACAAAGCGACGAGGGGGTACTTTGAGCCGACCTTACGGAGGGAATACTCAAGAGTCAACAAGCCGGACAAGTATGCGGTATTCGTGATAAGAGTTGTCCAAACTAGACGAAGGATCGTGTATTAGTCGAGTATCAGGGATTGAAGATAGGATCGGTCCAGTAGGGATCTTGCATACCTTTGGTGCCATCTGGCGCGCGCGGGGCTGACATTGCAAAGCACAGACACTGACAACACAGCTAGAGCAACTAACAGTCTGAAAAGTAAAAGGAAGGATTGCGCGCCTCTGTCGTCACCTGAAGCAGGATGTTAGAACAGGATAAGAGTACCAATTTGGACGAGCGACAGGGGAATGCATTGTTAGATTTTCTGAATGCAAAGATGGAGGGGCAGTTCCGAGCATTCGTCCGGAGGGACGGTGTCGCGGTGAGAATGGGCGTGGCTTGAACGCGGAAGGAGGGGACCCACCCCGATCGCGACTTCCTCGGGGATCGCGCGCAGCCCTTGATAGTTTATCCCCTGCCAATATTTCCTGCTCCCGATTACAACAACACTCCACCCTCAGGCGAAATATCAGCCACGGATCGGTTGTATCAGGATCAGGCACATCTACCACGCCATTTTCTAACCCCCCTAATGCAGACTCGCTACTTATAACACCACGTATCTAATGCTCGACGCCGACGTCAGGGTGCGGCGAACACCCCCTGTCGCACCCGATACGACGGCGGAGTTGGGCTATGAGGCCGAGCCCCTGATTGCGGAACAATGGGGAAACGAAACAGCGTCTGTGATTAGTGATCGCAATGACCCCGGTCAAGTGTCCAAAAGCAGCTGGTATTTGTTTATATTGACGTTTGGTATGGGAGGGTGAGTAAATATCACTGAACCAGCTATCGAGGATGCACTGACAGAAGCAGACTCCAGGTGATCTGGTCTGTCCAACATGCCAACGGATCTGTATGTCACCGTACGCCAAGCCCATGCTGTTTTTGATCTAATGAGAATGTCGCGACAAAGCCCTACCTCTTATCGCTGGGGATCAGTAAAGCTTTGCTCGCCTGGGTGTGGGTAGCTGGTCCGCTCACAGGAACTGTCGTACAGCCTTATATCGGCATACGCAGTGATAACTGTCGCAGCCGCTGGGGTAGACGAAAACCATTCATCGCAATTGGCGGGGCAACGACCGTAATATGTCTCCTCGCTTTGGCTTGGGTCCGAGAGTTGACCGCCGGCGTATTTTCTCTATATGGCGTCGACCAAAAATCGGACGCGGTGAAATCGGCATCAATTATCGCTGCGATCATTCTCATGTACTGCCATGACTTTGGTATCAATACAGGTAATTACCTTTTCGATGCGACAATTTTGATTGAGCCATTCTGATTCCTCCAGTCCAAGCAGCTGTGCGGGCATACATCGTCGACAATGCCCCGTGGCACCAACAAAAATCTGCCAATGCCTGGGCTAGTCGTGTCAGCGAAGCCGCGAGCATTATAAGTTATGCTTTTGGCTACATGAATCTGCCCGCGGTTTTCCCTGCTCTGGGTAAAACGCAATTCCAGGTCATTTCCGTGATAGGAAGCTTCTGCCTGTTTGGTAGCTTGTTGGTATCGTGCGTCTTTATCAAGGAGAACCGGACCTACGACCGGCCCAGAACAGCGAAGAAGTTGAGCCTGTTGAACTCATTCGGTATGATCTGGAAGTCTGCCCGCCATTTGCCGCCCCAAATAAAGAAGGTTTTTGCGATTCAATTTGCGTCCTGGTTCGGATGGTTTCCATTTTTGTTCTACATTACAACATATATTGGGCAGTTATATGTGAATCCTATTTTCGACAAGCATCCTGGTCTATCTAACGGCGAAATTGACAAGACATGGGCGGATGCTACTCGTATTGCGACATCTGCGTACTTCTTGAACGCTGTCGTCGCCTTTGTGGGCAGCCTGGTGCTACCACTACTGGTCGTAGCACCACCACAGAAAGAGCTCGAAGCTTTCACAAATGACAATTCTTTAGAGTCCCTCCCAACTTCAAGCTATGGTATATTTTTGCAGTTCTCGCTAAGTGTTTTCGGGAAGCTTCGGGTACAAGGCCTTACGCTTCGACGACTATGGCTACTATCACACTTCCTCTTCGCAGGCTGCATGTTCAGTACAGTTTTCATATCGTCACCCGAAACAGCAGCATTCATGACGGCCATTGTTGGCATCCCTTGGATCGTCACATCTTGGGCACCATACGCATTCATTGCGACAGAGCTTGCACAACATAACAGTGGGTCGACGGCATCGCGAGATAGCATAGAAGAGGGTATCTGCCGACCAGGTCGACCATACGACAAAGATGAGATGAATGGCATTGGCGAAGCTGGTGTTGTTCTTGGTTTGCATAACGTTTTCATCTCGTTCCCTCAAATGGTGTCGAGTCTCCTCAGCAGCGTCATTTTCAAAGCACTGCAGAAACCACGTGGTGAGCCATTCGACAATAGCGTGGCCTGGGTTATGAGATTTGGAGGCTGTGCTGCCTTGCTGGCGGGATTCTTGACGATGCCCCTGCAAGACCAAGCGGCGGAATGAATGTACAATATGGCGTTTTGTGAGTGACTATCTAGATCATTTGGAAAATTAAATGTATCTATTGGCTTGAGGCGTTGTGGTATATAGAGTTGTATTTAATACATAACTTGAATGACTGATACTTCATGGTTGAATGTCTATCATGACCCAAATCGTCGGCTTGACAGCTAGGTAACAATCAATGTACCTTCGACACAGGAATCGGACGAAAACCGCCAACAACAAGCTCATCTCGAGTTTCAATGGGCTTTCCCCATCCACCGCCACCTATGCCATTATTAGCAACCACTGACCGGGAATAAAGACGAGTTATCACAGGGCACTCACCAGGGGAATTGATCTGAATATAGTCACCAGCATTTAACCGCACCACGGCCTTTGCGCCAATATTGATCTTTTCCAGCTGCGCTTCCTCATTCTTCTTGAATATGTAATTCACTCCAACACTCCCTGGTTCGCCCCCTTCAAGACCATATGGACTATACACCCTACGCTCCGACAGTATACTAAACTTCATCGGGATGCGAGCCTCGATTTCCCGAGTCATTCCATCTCCGCCATTGTATAACCCCCTTCCCCCCGTACCATGATTGATGAAATCCCGACGCACAATCACCGGCGTCCGTTTTTCGATGACTTCCGGGTCTGTTGCCTTTGTATTCGTCGAATGCACGTTTACTCCATGCGTTCCATGCCACGTCGGCCCTGCACCGCTTCCGCCACCCACGGTTTCGCCATAATTCCATCCAGGAGTCACAACACCAGTTAGGGGATCCTTACCACCCATTCCCCAACCGAGACTATTTGCGCAACCCTGACTACCAGCTGCGGCGCCAAAAGCTTGTAATATGACATCCGTGACCCGCTGGCTGGAAATCGTCGAGCCGCAGATGGCAACGGTTGATGAAGGGTTCAAAATCGTACCTTCGGGAATCCGGATTTCGCAGGGATACAAACAACCCTGGTTTAGCGGAATATCCATATCGACCATGCAACGGAGGACGTAGATGATCGCGGAGTGTGTGATGGATACTGGCATATTCATGTTTCCGTATGTCTGTGGACCAGTGCCTGCGAAATCAAATACTGCGGTCTCGCGATCACCGTCAATAGTAATCTCAACTTGAACAGGGGTGCCATCGTCGAACCAGTCAACAGCCTTGAGCGGTTTTCCACCCGTCTTTTGATACAATTCACGGAACAATTTCTTGATGGCCAGCTCAGCGTTCCGCTGTATACCGCCCATGTATAGATGAACAACGGGTAACGTAAACTCTTCGCAAAGGCGCTTGATGAGTAAGATACCGCGTTGATTAGCCGAGATCTTGGCTTTGATATCCGAGATGTTATCATTCAGTCGGCGCGTGGCGCTGCAGCCGGGATATTCAGCAACCTTGTTGAACAACTCTCTCACTTCATCCTCGAGAAAGACGCCCTCGCTGACAATCTTCATAGATTTCACGGCCATACCTTCTTGCCATAGCTCTTTGGAGTCTGGGATCATACTCGTGATTCCAATCCCGCCAATATCAGTATGATGCCCGCGTGATGCAACATAAAATATCAATTGATTGTCATAAAATGCCGGCGTGACAACGGTCAAATCAGGCAAATGTGTTCCGCCGGCTTCGGGGTGATTTGTGAGAAGCACATCACCAGGTTTAAGCTTGTCGCCCCATAATCGATGTTGATATTGAATTGCGAATTGCATACTGCCCAGATGAATGGGGATATGTGGCGCATTAGCTACCAATCCACCATCGGGCGAAAATATAGCGCATGAAAAGTCCAGTCGTTCCTTGATACTCGTGCTGATCGAGGTGCGTTGGAGGGTGTTACCCATCTGTTCGGCTATGGACATGAAGCGATTTGCAAAGCAGGAGAGTTGGACGGGATTAATTGTTTCAGTGCTAAGTTTTGACGACGAAGATTCTTGTTGGTTGTCGACCTTGTCAATGATAAGATGGCGGCTTGTCAGATGGCATTCATAGTCCGGTTCAATCAGGATGGTCTGTGTCTGGTCTGTTATTATCGCTGGGCCGGTAATCTGCGAGCCGATGGTCAAATCTTCTAGCTCATAAATTGGTGTCGATATCCACTGATCATTGATGAATACTCTTTGGCTCTTTTTGGATTGCGGCACAGTAGCAGACTTCTTTGCAGCTGCCAATTCATCCGATACCGACAGACTTTCCTTCTGATTGATATTTTGGGCTGTCGCTCTCACCCGGATACTATCGACCATAATCTCGCGATTGGTCGTAAACGCGAATTCCCGAAGATGCATGCTGGTAAACTCTGAGCTGTAGTCACTTCCATCTTTGGGCTTTTCGACGCTTAGACTGGTATCCATCCCTTTGTATTGCAGATTGAGGAAGACCTCATAGACGATGGTATTGCCGATAATGTCCTGACTGCGAAGCTCCTTTTCAAGTTTCAACTTGATGGCCTGCTCTCTTGATTCTATTTGGGCCATGTTCTCAGCTGATAATGTGAGCGAGAGAGATTCGCTTGCTTCGGAGGTGATTTCAGCCAGGCTGATTCCATAAGCTGATAATAACGACGAGAATCGATGTATCAAAATCCGACGAATACCGAGATTTGAAGCAATTGCACATGCGTGTTCTGTCTTTGTTAGAATTTCCCTTCACAGGTGTCCGGAAAATACATACGTCCTCCAGCACCCCCAAAACTGACGAGATTATGATCAAACGTCGCAAACCCTCTGGCTTCAGTCGTGTTTCTGATCGGTCTCGTCATGGTCTCGTTCGCAACTTTCACGAAGCCCAACGCAACTTGTTCCGGTGTGAACTTGATAGAAGACTGTGCATTAACTTCTTTTGTCAATGCTTCGAACTTTGCTGCCACCACTTCGGTGTCCAATGGCTCGTTCGCATTTTCGCCAAAGATTGCGGGAAAAGATGGTACAACTAATCGACCAAGGAAGAGGTTGGCATCTGTTATTGTGAGTGGACCACCTTTTCTGTAGCATGCAGGCCCTGGATGTGCACCGGCACTCTTATATTGCTATTAGTTTGGTACTTTCTTCGTGCTTATAGGAAAGAATACCTCAGGACCGACTACCAACAGGCCATTTCGGACAAACAGTTTCGATCCACCTCCTGCTGCGACAGTATTCAGATTCAGCATTGGCGTGTATACCTTGCGTTCAGATATGGTAGTGTCGTTGATATGGTCGAATTTTCCATCATAGCGACACACATCCGTACTCGTGCCGCCCTGGTCAAGTCAACTTTTCAATCGAGAGAAACGTAAAGATGCTTTTCATGTCTTACCATATCAAACCCAATCAATGCTTTCGGGTCCTTCAAATCATAGCACGACCTAGCAACACCAACAACTCCTCCAGCCGGCCCACTAAGCAATGCCGCATTTCCAGTGTATTTCTGTGCAGGACGCAACCCGCCATCCGAAGACATAAACTCCATTCTTTGAGGAGGCACTTTGAATCCGCTCAGAAAGTCTTCGACATATGTGTGAACTATAGGAGACAAATATGCATCAGTGCAGACTGCTGTCGCGCGTTGAAGCATTTTGATGCGCGGACTGACTTCGGAGGAAAGTGAGATGGACTCGAAGCCTTCTTCGGCGGCGATGTCGCCTACCAGCTTTTCGTGGTCTGAATGAATTTAGAACTTATGTTCTAAGTCAATCATAGAGGAGATGCCTACCAGGAAAGATATGCGAGTGCATAAAACACACCGCAAGAGACGTAAATCCTTCATCACGAAGCTTCCGTATCTGGCCACGAACAGCCTCAACATTCACCGGCTGCAAGACACGAATGACTTCGCCACTACTGGTCTTCACCAGCGCTGAATCTTTTTCGTCATATTCCGGCTGTGGAAATGGATCTAGTTCATAGTTCTCTATTGTCACTCGTTCATCGATTTCTACGACTTGATCGAATAATACTTTTGGTTTGCGGATGTTCAGGTCGAATAGTTTTGGGCGAGAGCCATCACCGATCTCGCACAAGTCTTTGAAACCTATCGAACATTAGTTGATTATGTAGATATGTTGTATGCTGGCAGGGCTACTCACCTTTGGTCGTGAGAAGAGCAAATCGCTTCCCCTTGTGTTCGAGAAGCGCGTTTGTAGCGATGGTTGTTCCGATCCGACATGACTCTGGTATACTGTCAGGATGTATGCTAGTGGTTCTAACGACTGGTGTAATAGGTACCAACTGCAGATGCATTCAATTTCTCGCCCGGAGCTATCTCCTGTCCTTGCACGGCCTGTAGAACCCGTCGAATGGCCTCCGTCGGCGCATCACGATAGTTCTGAGGATCTACAGACAACAGCTTAAAAACGAGATCTGCGCGACCAGGTATTTGAGCAATAACATCGCAGAATGTGCCACCTCGATCTAGACTTGAGTGAGCTAGAGAGTCATTTTCAAAGGTCTATCTCTACAGTTAGATTTACCTATTGCTATTCGAATGCCCTTGATGTTCTCGCCGTTAACCTTCGTCATTTTGTCCGTCGTGGCAGGCTGAGAATGACTCAATATCTTGTGACTGCTGAAGACAAATCCCAAGTATAATCTCAATTTCGAACTTTATGTTTCGCCATCAAAGCCGAATATTAGCCATCCGCTAGTGTATAGTGTGCTTGTATACATCCGCACCAACGTCGAGTTTAGAGACGAATCTATAATGTCTGCTTGACTTTCCTTTCCCGGACAATATTTAGCCTTCTATTAGACCCAACAATACCGAAACCAAAGACGCGGTTTGACTCGTGGGGCTTGCATCCGGAATAAAGCTTTAGCAGAGATTAACACGTTTTCGGAGAAGAGTCCGCGGTATGTGCCGCTTCGATGGGTCACAAACGTGGTTTTTGATGCTTGTGATAGAACATGCGTCCAATTTGAGTTCAAGCCAGGAGCTTCTTTTACTGGTGCCAGACTGCTAGTACACTTCAAATCGGCATTTACGGTAGACGACCGATATCGTCCTAATCAAGTGTTTAGTGTCGGAGCAGCTCCGACACGCTAAGCACTTACTTCCATTCCTCAGAGCTAATTGTTATCCGATTGGACTCTTTAGAGACTGACACAGGTTTGCACTCCAATGAGAACTGCTCTACAAATTCTTCTAGCGGAGTATGTGGAAAAGTTTCCTAATATGGATATTATTGCCCCATTCGGAGATGATCTCAAGATAAAAATTTCCCCTCTTAAATATTGTCAAGATAACGAATTGCCCCTCCTCTATCACGCCATCTGCTTTCAATTTTATTTTCTTCTTGATGAGTTTTCAACATATTCCTATTCGTAGCTTCTGGACCTTCAGAACTCGACTCAAAATGTTCGGCTCGTCCTTCCGCCGGCACAGCATAGAAAAGCCTTTTATGTGGGTTTATTGATCACGCCATTTTGCTATAGACACCGGCAGTTTGGTGGCCTATGTGTGGCCCAAAGTAGTGCCATCATTCGTGATCTAGACTATATGGCATTAGGTATAGCATCAAAAACAGGCTGTCTTAATTGCGCACTGTAATATTAGTCACATGCTATATATTTGATGAACATAATTCACCGTGGGTTCTCGAATTCTAACCCCAAATTATTTTTATCAACGCTCCTCTGTTTGTCGATATGAGTTTGACTACATCTCCGGACAGCTCGACCCACGTCGAAAGAGACGATAATATCGCGCAAAATGCCTCACCAAAGAAGAAAGTCTCCTTGGGCAAGAGAATACTAGGTATTCTGTGGGATTCGCTAGACGATAAACCGCCGGAAGAGCACCGTCTTGTTCGAAGACTGGACTCTTTCTATCTGATATGGGCATGCTTTTATTATTTTGTCATGTACCTGGATTCCAGTCAGTTGCCTGTTTGTTCCTCAGGTCGCGATGGGGGAAAGAATTTCGTGCTGACGTTTCTATTTTCTAGCAAATATTAGCAATGCATACGTCAGTGGTATGCAGACCGATCTCAAGTTGTACGGCAATCAGTTGAATTGGATGACAACATTCTGGACAATCGGTAAGTCTAAGCTCAGTTTCGTGCCAGATTTATTAGTTTGGTGGTTAACCAAAGATCAGGATACATCATCGGTACACTCCCATCCCAGTTCATCCAAATGCGCATTCGCCCTTCTCGATGGCTGCCAACTCTGGAACTCATCTGGGGCGGTTTGGTGATGTGCATGGCAGCCGCTCCGAACGCCAAGACAATCTACGCCATTAGATTTCTGGTCGGAATTTGCGAAGCTTCCGCCTACCCAGGCATGATGACCTTGCTCGGGAATTGGTATACGCCTCAAGAATTGGGTAAACGATCTGTGATTTTCCAACAGAGCTCGGCCGCTGCGCAGATGTTCAGTGGATTTTTGCAAGCTGGTATCTACAATGGTATGAACGGCACGGCGGGACTTAAGGGATGGAGATGGCTGTTTATCTTTGACGGCATCATTTCGATACCTATTGCGGTCTGTGGATACTGGTTGATTCCTGATGCGCCGTCAAATTCTAGAGCTTTCTATCTGAAAGACGTCGACAAGAAGACCGCCGTAGCGCGCATGGCTCGTGCTGGAAGAGCTGAGCCCAAGGGTATTTCTTGGGGTAAGATCAAGGCTGTCCTGAGCCACTGGCCTGTCTATGTGTTCGTTGTTCCATATGTGTAAGTTGAACATACCCCCTTGTAGATTGTATGTTCACAATGACTGACAGGGATGTAGATCATATGTCCTCGCACTCCACATTGCATCATATATGAACCTCTGGCTCAAGTCTCTTGAGATATACTCGGTAGCCAAAATCAACGTCATCCCCTCCGGCGGCTATGCAATTGAGATAGTCATGGCGCTAGTATACGCCATCACCTCCGATGCTCTCGGTGTTCGATGGCCCGTCATTATGGCTGGTGCCACGATCGGTTTGATCGGAGGAACTCTTCTAGCCGTCTGGGACTTGCCCTTCGGCGCAAAATACCTTGCCTGGTACCTGACCTTCGCGCCCGTCGGAACGGGTGCATTGCTTTTCGCCTGGGGCAACGAAGTTTGTGGAGATAGTGCTGAAGAAAGAGCAATCTTGCTCGGATGGCTAAACACTATGGGATACACCTTCAATGCCTGGGTACCGTTGTATGCCTATCCGGCAAACGAGGCACCGTACTACAAGTCTGGGTACAAAGTCAATGCTGCCTTATGGGGTGTATACTTGATTGGTATTCCTGTTATTCTGTGGTTTTCCAAGAAGTTTCCGGCTAGAAGAGCCCCGGTCGAAGATGCTGAGCAATCGATTGAGTACGATGAAAAATGGAAGAGCGGCGAGACAACTCAGGTCATACGGGAAATTTGATCTATAGAATATGGTTAATGCTGTTTATTATACAAGAGAAGAGATTAGCGATGCAATGTGGAAAATAAGTATGCATCCCCGTCTAGCTTAGGAACACCGCAAACCAATTATTCTTCAAACGAGCTGAAACTCCCTGCATGTGGGCAGCAAGATGAGAATTATATCCGCTAAAAAAAGATAATTAGACAGCCATCGCTGGCTCAGCCCCCTCCTTTTTGTTTCCCTTCACGCTCTTCCACTCCACGAAAAGCGTAGCAACGAATGCAACACATGTCAAAGCCAAACTGACCCGATAAGCATTCACTAAGCCTGACATATAAGCCTCGACAACAGCCGGCAACTCATTCAATTTTCCCATCTGAGATAGAACTTCTCTCAGGGCGGTTGCTCCTGCACTGATGATCACGCTAGGCTCGATATCCTTAACGTGCGATTGCATATAGCTAGTAATGCCATTTTGGAAAACGGACTGGCCGACTGAAATGAACAAAGCACCACCCAAGTTCTGAAAGAACATCACTGTTGCAGATCCAATAGGTATGTCATCCTGAGATAAGATTGTTTGCACAGCAGTCATGGGGACTTGAAATCCTGCCCCGACACCACTTCCAGCAAGGATTTGATACCCGATCCATCTCGCCGTGGATATGTCTGTAGTATACGTCGTCAAAAGTCCACTTCCGACACAGAAAAGTGCGGTACTGAGTATGAGGAATGGCGTGTAATAGCCCACGGCGGTAATGAGACCGCCAAAGAATACGGACGATATCACCGTGGCAAGCAGGATAGGCAGCAGGTCGATGCCTGATTTGGTGGCCGAGTGGTTCTTGACCGATTGGAAGTATATGGGTAGATAGTACATGAAAAGAAAGAATGCCCCTCCGAAGCAGACCGCAAAGATCGACACGGACCACACTGTGCGCTTCCTGAGAATCCTAGGTGGCAATGTTGCTCGATCTCCAAGCCTCCATTGGGAGATTATAAACAAGATGGTAATCAAACCGAATCCAACAAAGAGCCCGATGATTCGCGAGTTGTTCCATGCATATTTGTTACCACCCCATTGGAGCGCTAGCAAAAGACAGACAACGGCAGGAATGAGGAGTGCTGCGCCGATGAGATCAAGTTCCAGGATCTTCTGTGACCAGGTTTGATTGTTGTCGTTCTTTTTGGCAGGAAGGTGAAGGATCAGTATGACAATGACCGCGGCGATGCCTCCGATTGGTAAGCTGTTGTAAGTCAGTATCAAGACCTACCAGATATGAGGTAAATCCTACTTGATGTAAAAGCACCACCTCCATGAAATATGATCGGTAAATGCTCCTCCCAGTAGGGGTCCAACAACAGATGCCACGCCCCAGACTGCACCAAAAAGACCGAATACCATGGGTCGCTGCCGAAGGGGGACTTGAAAAGTCAATGTTAGTGAAGAGGATGTCCACTTAAGACACGAGGCTACATACTTGATAAACTGAGAATGATCAGTGCTCCAGAGAAAATTCCGGCAACACCACACCCAGCTATAGCCCTACCGCCGATCAGAGTTGAGCTGTTGGGAGCGACACCACATATCAGGGAGCCAAGCTCGAAAACAAAAATGGCGGCAAGGAAAGCCCATTTTACCTGGCAATCATTGTGAGTAACAAAAATATTTCAACAGCAATATAGGATTCCATCATACATTCAGAATTTTGTATATACGGCCGTATGTCGGTTGCAAAGCCGTCGATGTTAAAAAGTACGCACTCCCGTACCATCCAACGTCTTGGACCGAATGAAACTGATCAGTGATTTTGGGGATGGCTGTTCCAATAATGGTCTGATCTAGTGCCACTAGGAAAACTGTAATGAAGAGCGAGACGATTATCAAAACGGTAGTGAGAAGACCAGGATATTCGGGGTCGGCCTGTTGATCCGCGGTCGAATCTTTGCCAGACTCTTGTTCGAGTTCATCTTTTTGCTCGTTGTCCTTCTCTGGGAACTCCTGCGTATTTCTGTTGTGTTTGTCGTCAAGTGTAATTGTATGATTGTCGGCTACTGTAGATGTGCTCGAGCCATCTCCACTGCCGGAAGCCTCGTACTGGTTGGTAGTTGTAGTCATCTTTTCGTCAACTGTCGAAGCATATTTTTTATCAGGAAAAATTAAATGGAAACGATTGCTATTCGGCTTATATGTGTGCTTATTTTTCTCGATCCGCGACCATGTGTTGGGACGATCCCAGTCTGTGACCGCGCATAACCCTTACCTATCTAAGTAGAAAAACAGATAAGTCAAGACTCGGTGAAACCCAAGGCCGCGCCTCCGGAACATGACTTGCGCGCTGATTGGTACGATCCAGCGCCTGGAATGCGGTGGTTGGACTCTGTCGATGTTGCTCTAAATCCGTGGAATGCCACACCATGACGTCTCGATTCTCGACTCGCAATCGCATCATTGGCTGTCTTATCTCCGACGGCTGCGATTCATACTGATCTTAGAACTTAATTTCTTCACCACGAGGATCAGATACGAAGCAATTTGAGTCATAATTAGTAAGCTCTCATCTACTGGACTAGAGCTGAAGACGAATCTGTGGTTTTGGCGATCATGTGCGAGAGGCTCTTCGACTACTTTCGATTACTCGAACTCTATTTTAACTTAGCCTGCGCATAGTCCTGTTACGTGGGCTAATTGGCTTTGATTCTCAGTCAGAGCTGGTTGCCTACGTCAAATCTTCCCAAGTATTACCCAAGGTTGATAAACACGACCTTGGAACGTTACATAGAAGTATAAGAGTCGGATAGATTAAAATCGCCGAACGCTCGTAACGGTGGGTTTCGATATATACTGTGTGGTTGACGGACCCCATTAATTTCTAAATTAATATTAATTTCCAGATTAACGCAGTATTTCGGAAGATTGAAGGAAATCAACACTATAAACGAAGATCGTTTGGAAAAGTAAGCGGATTTACGCTTGGATTCGCTTTGGATAGAATGGAGGTTTCTTTAAAGCGGACCGTGAGCCGATACCATACAAAGAGGTCAGATGAGGTTCATGAGCCGTAGTTTCACCATCCCTCGAGCCCTAAATCTCTAATCATCGCAAAGAGCATCATAAAATGATGTATCCGATACAAAACGAAACTGCTGACTCGGCTCTCATTTTCCTAGACCGCCATATTCTTCTATGCTACGTTTATTCTCTCTGGTTAAAGTTTGAAGGAGCCTACAAGTGAGTTTCCCCCAGCTGTCCAGTCCACACTGGCCTCGTTGCATTGATTTCTCTCATCTTCCTTCGTACTTCTTCAAACGATAAAGGTAACATATCTTGTAGGTCACCCAGATCAACCTTCTTTTTGCAGACAGGCGTCAACCATTGTATCGCAGAAGACCTGGCTGGGCTTCGAATGTTCTTTTTCGACGCAATAAAGTCGATACACGCATGCGCCCAAAGCGCCGTGGCATGTTTCGCCTGTGGAAGTTTGGCCACCATGAGGTTCAAATCATGCGGCATGCCCTCATATTCATTCCAGATCACCAATACCCCGGATTTTGCCGCTTGGCTTGCAACTATTCGATTTCCGTCAATCCCACGCTCCTCACTCCCGCATACGAAAAACATTGGCGGAGCTCCTGTCCAGTCCCGTACTGCTGCAGGACTTACCAGCTCGTGATCAAGCGTCTCCCCCGCACAATAAGGGTGCTCACGCGGTGGATTGGTAGGCCAAATGCTATCGACCGGGTGACCTGGCATGCATGCTGGCTGAAGCACCTGCAAGATGTCATATTCCCCATTCTTGTGCGATGAGGGCAGAGCATCGCATTGATCGCACCATCCGCTCACAATAGCTATCCCTGTGGGGAGAGGCAAAGGAATTGCGCGACCATGGAGGTCTGCAATACTGGAAACTGGCTACCCTGATAGCTTTTGCCACTCAAGCAGGAACTTGATCAACCCCAGTCCGAGATTGGCACCAGAACTATTTCCCGTGATCGCGATACGATCTGCAGGCACAGCAGACCACGCAGCTCCAGGTGGGGGATGAATCAAATTGGCGTAGGCAACTAAGGTGTCGAGTATTGGGGCAAGAAACGAGTTCTTTGGCGCCAAGCGGTACCTGATCGATGCGACACGAGCCTTGGTCATTTTGGCCAGTCTCACAGATGCGGGTCAAAACTCTGCTGGGCTGCTAAAGCTGTAGGAAAGTGAGTATATGTATTAGTTCTCTGTGGTAAATTATGTATGGATGGGTAGGTAAGTCATTACTAAAGGCCACCTCTGTGAATGTAAAGAATCGTCATATCGATAGAACATTCTTTCTCCAGTGCTTGTAATTTATCCTCTTCCGAGACATCAGGTTCGGGAGCATCTGACGGCACACCTGTGCGCTCTCCTATGAATTCGACCCCAACATCCAAGATAGGCGTCTTGTCTGCTGGAGTGATCTTATGATAGTCACTTTTGAGATGATTGATAACACGATACAAGGCATCGCGCATACTAGAGCTAGCAGGCGCTGGAAATTTGACTCGACTGATCCAGATATTTCCTCTCGCTGGAATATCGCGCGCCGAGTTGCGCTGTTTTTCGCCGAGTGGTTCCCATGGCATCTGGCGGATTCGCTGGCATACACTTTTGACTATTCTTCTCTGCTCCTCAGCGGCAGCCATTGCTGGAAGAATGTCCGAGTTGACAGGATATCAAAGCTGGCTAGTTAACTGCCAGGTGATGAGATATGGGACGGAGTTGTCTGTTGAGGTTGCCGCTGTAACTGTGGCCATTTCTTTCTCTATAAGTTTGGGCTAACGAAACATACAACGCCCGCCCTTGTCGTTAATATAATCCAACCCCACCGCTAAATATCTAGTTATTAGTCTGGCCTGCTTTTGACCAGGGTCTCAAGGTCCTCGCAAACCTCGGTATTTTTGCTGCTGATTCACCCTACACCGTTACCGAATCAAATAACTACATGTGTAGGTATCAATAACCATTATTGAAAGAAGGTATTTCATCGACCATGTGAAAATTGATAGTGCAGTGCGATTTGCTAGCGATAGCTACACTTTTGGCTATCAACTTTGAATACTTTATAGAAGTCCTACGTAGACAAGACAATTGCTTCAAAATATATGCTGTGTACGCTTAGCATCAAACTGCTAGTAGCTTCGGCTTTAATTGCCTACCGCCTCGGCTCCGAGCACAATCAGTTCCTTCCTTTAGACTCATGGCTTTTTTGAGCTCCCACTCGTACGCAGTCAAGTTTCCGACGGAATTAGTGTTGTCATCTGTGATCCCGATGCCCTCATATTGATCATCTTCTAACGTTGGGATACGGCCACCTTGTAGACGAGTCATGGGAGCCTCTTTGTATGGCCTCACCAGCATGGCGATGGCATAGCGGTCGACGTAGCGCTGGTCACCCGGGGCATAATTGACGCGGTGCATATTTGACCTCAGCACGCCTCCCGTCCACTCGACCATGGCGTCACCCATATTTACAATCAGACAACCAGGTTGAGGTCGTACCCACTGCCAGGAGGTCTCGTCCTCGGGATCTGAATCTGGTAGTAGCACTTGAAGCCCACCAAGTACATTCGCCAACAAGGTTACGCTGCCAAAATCCGTGTGCGGGAGAAGACCAGTTCGCATTTCTGCCGAGGTAAGACTAGGCGCATATCTAATAAGGCGTAGAATGGTTCCAGATGCGGGATTTGGCGCCTGCAGGTCCCAGAATGTGTTGGGTGGTAATTCAAGCTGGCTTTCCAGTGATCGTAGGATGTGCGTTAGTACAAACTGCCCATGTTTTAGGTAGGAGTGAAGGAGGTGCGTATGCGCAGTGATAGGTTCTGGGTTGCTTCGTGGTGCGTTGCTTTGGCCGAGCAGATCATCCTGCGAGACATTATAAAACTCACAACGATCGGGAGCGCCGGTTTCGGTTTTCATGACGCCTTGTGCTTTGTAGCTGGCTCATCATTAGTTCTTCCTCTAGAATGAGTGGGCAATATTGATCCTCACCCCCGGAAATCCCGAGGAGGATCATGGGCGAATTTATTCTTCTCCTCCATGCTCAACTCCATGGTCTGGCGTACAATATCAAGCACAATATCAACTTCAGCGATCATTCTTTCTCCAATCGGATCACCTGCCAGATCTAGCAGAAAGAATCCCAGTGTGCGACAAGCATGAAGCATCGCGTCAGCCTCTTTCACATCGCCAGCGACCAACTTGGGCAAAGACACCGTCGCTATCTGGGCTATGGGTTGCAAGTCATTTGGGAAAGCAGGCTGAGAAGCAAAATATTTGGTCGACGCCATTTCGTGAGACCAAGTGGTAATTTATTTGTATAAGGTTCTATTCATTGAAATCTGTTGTATTGCTGTTCTTGAAACTCCTGTAAAAAGTTCAGAGGGGGAGAAGTGCTCGGCAATGTCGGAATCACGTAATGCGCCGTCTGGTTGAAGAGCTTTTATCAGGTGTCTGAAACGCCGTCTTTATTCTATTGTAGTCGCTCAGAGCGAACCCTTTATAAAAGCCAGAAATATAAACGGAATTCGAACAAAGTCAAACACTTTCATAAATACTGAAAATTTGGCTATTGAAGTCTATGGTTATTCATTCAAATTTTGTGTAACATGCTCCTTAGTAGATCGCCGAGTTGTCCGTTTCGCATCCGAATCCAAATTTCAAGCATCGCTCCAACTGCGTGATTTTACATGACATAAGCTTTGGTACTGTTGAACGACCATTCTGGGGAGCTATTTTGAGAGTCTATTTTTGCTGTATAGGTAGAAGGCTCCATTCATTTCCCCCTCATCGTCCATAGCTGCGGTTATAAACATCCAAATGGATTTGACATAATTGACAAATACTCCGCACAGACACTCCGAGCATGCCATCGCTGATGATGATGCATGTTTCTGCAATGTGTTTTCCGGAGTCTTGTAAAGTCCGATTGCTGTCGCTATCAAGTCAACACCTTCAAGATGTTCTGAAACAAGTTTGTCGCGCTCTCACAGAAACGCTGAAATCACCTCGTCTCAGAATAATGCTCGACCTCGCAAACCAGAGAAATCTCATGTCCAGGGGCCTAAAATCAAATTATGCCATCCAAATGTCTTCGAAGGTACTCATTTATGCTGCCCTTATTGGTTGTGCCATTGCGCAGTCCGTGACGAGCTTATTTTTACCTGGAATCATGTCACAAGCACTTGTTGGATCAGTGATAGACAGCGTATGTGCAATTCAAAAATGGATTACGAGAATAACTTGTAAGCTTACGCGAAGATATCTACAGAGCGCATCTACTACGACCTATTCTATAACCTGCCGCTCTAGCACTGATGCCGATGAATGTGATATCGATGAAGCAATGACAGCAATCGAGGGCCCTCACACTGCTGCCTTCAATCTTATTGATATTGACCATGAGTATGGCATTATGGTTATACCACCTGCTATGTATAGATTGCTGACCGTCGGCTTCATGCTTAGTATCTCCGCTTTAATATCCTGCAACCTCGTAAATGCGGCTACGGCGACCTGTACGACCGCGATCAGGGGATCAGGAGCTGGTCACAACACCGGCATCTCGACCCATACTTTTACAGACGCGTCTTTGATGCTAATACCGGTCACCATCACATCTGCTCCCTCTGTTGGTACATCGGTGTCCATACCAACGGCAATAAGGACGGCGACTACTATACCCGCGATTACTTCTCTTGCGCTGCCGCAATCACCGACCAGTACCACTGGATATGCGTATGGAACAAATGCAAAGGATCATTTGGCTATTGGCGGCTTTCTTGCTGCAACTTTGATTGTCGTTTTCTATGGATAATTCATAAAAGTCTAACAGAAATCCACACGTTCGTTATTAAAACGCATATTCGAGGCTTGAGTGCTCACTTTGACTACTATCCTTAAAATCTTCGGTAGACCCTAGCTACCAACGCTATACCTTTGTTCGTGTAATAATATACATCCATGTCATTCCTAACACGCTTTTCGGCATTTCTGAGCGAGACAATTCAGATGTTCATACACAACTGACCATTAAGCATTTAATAGTCTGATTCCTTCATCATCCTCGATCACTTTCCTTGGACTACTGACGAGACAAATCCGCCACATAGCCAAGAATGGCAGATTGCGTAAGAGACAAAGTGCTACGGATATCCATGTCACCAGAAACAATTGGCCACCATCCGCTGTTATATCGTATAGAACTCCGTGTAGGTTAAGTAAGTCCACAAACCCATCGATGATGAAGGTTGATATAGTCGCCGTGATTATCATGATCAGAAGACTCACCTAAAAAATGGTTGTTAGAGGACATGCCAATCTAAGTGGGGAAGTCGTAAGGGAATAAATCTTACCATGGAGAAGCTGCGGCTGAGCCCTGTATACAAGTCGCCATTTTTCCCTGGTGAAAAAAGGAGTCCATCAATAAGAATACCAATACCCATAATGACAATGTTCAATACAGACAGAACAGAGACTGCCTTTGAAAGAGAAGAGATCCAGATAAAATCCGAAATAACAGCAAAGGGCCAATCGATAGCCTGTTGCCCGTCGCTGGGACTCAAGCCAAGATCATTCAATAATGCGGCCGCAAGATCGAAGCTGAATGGCAAGGTAGTCTTTGTGCATATAGTGGTGTTTCTTTCGCCATTTTCGCTATAGAATCCCGCGCAATAAGTCAAGACGTGTATAGTGTAGAAGTCGTATGCTCCCAGGTCGACAGCAAATGGCTTTCCATCAGAGCTGAAAGGAGAACTTGATTTGAGCTTCGTTACATTTAACTGCTAAAAAATTAGAATTATGCGTGATATCTATGACCATATCGCGACAAATCAATGTTCCTTACTAGAATCATGTAAACGTTGTCTAGGGCACCTCCACATTGGGTGCCTGCAAAAATGACTATCAGAGCAAGAATGAAGGAAGCTAGCGAGAGAAGTCTTGATATGGGATTGCCGAGAGCCATGATTGGCTTGATGTCAGGGCTGTTGAAATTGACTGAAGAGTGTCTAGTATCATGAAGTTTAAACAAGAAGCAACACAGCACAAAGATATTCAATAGGGAGATATGGATCAAGGCCTAATTTATGTGTCTATTGTATAATCTCCAGGCAAGTTCAGAGAAGTTTGAACGTGGTCAAGGCTCAAGAGATATGTCTATTGGGGTCTTTCAACGTCACCCGGAGAACGAGCATACTACATACAGAGAGGAGCTTCTCGGAAAATCATTTCCCTAGCCAAGATCTCTGAAAGACGACTCGTGATACAGATCTATTTTGATGCAGTCTAGGCGATTTCTGATAGGGCTTTGTCAAACTTTGCTTTCTAGATACGATCGTGCTATACTTATAATAGACTTTTCATTTGATGATCCATTCCTAGATGCACAATTGTTCGGGTCGTGATATGATTCTCGTTACAATTCCTATTCCATTAAGAATGCTCATTAGGAGTTCGATCTGGACGCCACAATCCCTCGATTTTAAAACGGTTAGGGTATCGGTTATGTGAGCGTGCAACAAGTATGTAACATGCGTCGTAGCCAACGAACGAGCCATCAACATCGAGGCCCGTGTTGCTGCCGAAAAAGAAGCAATTGTAATGGATTCAACATGGCCCTACTCATTCAATACATACTACTCCATGATGTGTGCATGAGATACCTGGCTGATTATCTGATAGGCAATAATTGTCCTTTCGCTGGTCTGAATGTGTAATTCATGGTAGGAGGGTTATGCCCATTATGATAGTAAAATATAAGCTTTGAGGAGAATACGCTACTCATTTGCTTAGATCGACTGATCAAATGCCTTCTTCCTCCTAAATCAGGGCCGCCGTAACGATTATGGCGAATACCATAGGCTCGGTAATAGCATTTCCACCAAGTTCGGTTACCCCTTGCTTATGCAGAAGCCAATTAGATTCATTCTTTTCTTTTATCAAGAGATCTGAGAAAGTGAGGAATTCCTCGGTTTAATTTTCCGATCCACATTCCCAAGGTTTCCCGCCGTATTTACAAAGATATAGATGAAAATCGAAGATGCGCTAGAAATACCTCACGTATCCAGAGAGAAAGCTACGAAAATTTCCGACGGTATCATGGAATCACCCGCGGAACTTAGCTGCAAAGATGGTGTGACCACACTTGCTTTCCTCCAGATGTCGTTGCCAGCGCTGTTCCGGTCATCGATGGGGAACGTACCCAGGTACACAAAGAAATCGAATATCTTGAGAATCTGTTGACAGCTGGAAAACCGCCTTGATTCTAGTCAATACCTGAACTCGGAACCTGGTCTGTTACAAACTACGTACATAGTATAAGTGCAGCTCATTCCGTATGCAGGGTGATCTAGGCGCCAAATATATTCTGAAGATTGGCTGCAGTCATCTACCTGTGGCTTCTATATTGACGCTATTATACATCTTTGCCATCCTGGTTATTTCAGACTTGGCCTCTGCTTCAAAATATAAACATGCGAGGGGGCTTGTTTCTCGATGTTAGTCTTGCGATATAGCCTAATCTCTCGAGCCAGCGAGTCCAGAATTTCAATCTAAACTCATATTAATGGTCCTCACGAAATGATAAGCGGCTGAATCCGAATCAAATCCGTTCATTTACTCACCCATTTTATTGAGTATCTCAAATCTCTTGTCAAGCCGAGTGGCTTTTCACAATAAAATTATCCCGGCAACTTGTTATGCATTCGCTGATAATATCATTTTTCCAGCAATCAGAAACCGCAATCCCTTAAGTATGACGCCCCAGTGGAGATTGATCGGTACTTTAATTATCATGACACAGCGTTAATTTAAGCCTTCCAGGGATGCGGTAAACAAACTAACCAGGTCAATCGGTCAATCTGATCGGTGGTCTGTTATTGGTAAATTCTTCTGTTACTTGTCTGTTTTATTGAGAAACGGTTTATTTTATCTGTGTTAATGCTGATTTCCGACGTTCCGAAAGCTTGGTCCAAACATCGCGTCTCTACTCTACACGCTGAGCGTCGCTTCCTACTAACAATCGTCCTTTTGAAAAATCAGATTCATACTTGAATACTCCAAGTCACGCACAAAAAGAACCCCGCCAGCTCAAACAACCACGAAACGAACCTCTCGTACTCGTATCGGAAAAACACAATCTTAAAATCTCCTGCCCCATCACAATGTTTCGCTTCTCTAGCCGAACGTGTTCTAGGCGAAACTTATCACGGGCTAATATACCCATGCCATCAGCCAACCAAGCGGCACCTTTATCCCAATCTGACCTACGCCACTGTCCCAGTTTGATTATGTTCACTCAAGGTCACTGAACAGACCACATGCCTCCACTCTATGACCTTGAAAGTTGAAACTTGATGATTATGACGGCGCTTCGCTCCGGACCTGCAGAGGGACAAGCAAATTGAGGCGCCGTTCCATATGACGGTGTATCCTCAACAGTAAAATTATATAATAATACATCTATTAAGGCGTCAAGGGTCAGTCAGTATAAAAGTCTACGGCTCTCCTCGTCTATAGTTTATTAGATACTTTCTCTACCAATTCATTCGTTCTTTACAAATTCCGAAGGCACAGTTCCTTCTTCCATTCATTCATTTGCGTTTACTACCATTCTCTTCTCTAGACTATCTTTGTTTACTTGTTTCGAGATCTTTAACCACCGGTTGGAAATATGAAGGCTTTCTATCTTTCTCTTTGGGCGCTGGCGGGTTCGGCGTCTGCCTACCTTGCTACCACTACTGTATGAAGTCACGACTTTTGAATGGATTGGTTGAATATAGGCTAATGAATCGATAGCGTTACTATGACGGCCAGGAAGGTGCTTGCGGTTGTGGCAGCAGCAGCTCTGGACTCGACTCGTGGCAGGTCAGTACCGGTGCAGTCCTTCATGACAGGACCACGCTAACATAAAAACACAGCTTGACGTCTCAACCGGCGTCTACACCGCCGCCGGTTCCCAAGCCCTCTTCGACACCGACGGCTCCTCCTGGTGCGGCGGTGGCTGCGGTAAATGCTACAACTTGACCTCCACCGGCACCTCCGCCTGCAACGGCTGTGGTGAAGGAGGTGTCGCTGGCGAAAGTATTATTGTTATGGTCACCAACCTCTGCCCCTACAACGGAAACGAAGTCTGGTGTCCTTCCGTAGGCGCTAAGAACAACTACGGATACAGCTACCATTTCGATATCATGGCCGAAAGCGAAGTCTTTGGAGATAATGTGGTTGTCAACTTTGAGCCCGTCGCTTGCCCCGGTCAGGCTGCTTCGGATTGGGAGACTTGCATTTGCCATGGTCAGACGGATAGCGACACCACGCCTGCGGGAATGACGACTGCTGCTGGATCTGCGGGTACTGTTGCGACTTCATCTGCTTCTTCGTCTTCCACTTCTTCGACCTCGTCTACTTCTACCACGTTGCTTGCTGTGTCCACCAGCCCCGTGAAGGAGGTTGCTAGCTCTACAACTTCATCCACCTCGTCCGTCAAGCCAGTCTCGACCGTGGTCGCCGAAACCTCACCCGCTGCAGTCGTTGAGCCAACCTCGACAACCGTCTCAACAACATCGACAGCCGTCTCAACAACCCCTCTGGGCGGCGCCGCTACAACCACCACCACTACCACCTCGGTGACACAATACACCACCGTCACCGAAGTCTCGACCATCTGGGCCACACCTTCCGCCACAACTGGTAGCTCCGGTGCCGTCCAGACCCTCTACGGCCAATGCGGCGGCATCAACTGGACCGGCGCCACGACCTGTGCCTCCGGCGCAACCTGCAAGGTGCAGAACCCTTACTACTATCAGTGTGTCAGCTCGTCTTAAATCAGCTCATCTGAAATCATTCAGAACCGAGCCGGAAAGATAAAAAGTCCACTTGGACAAATTCTCTGAAGATATTCTTCTTTCGTTTCACCATTTTTTCTACTTTTCAAGACTATTACTTCATTTCGCTTCGTGTCTTCTGTGCATGGTCAGGATCATCGTCTCAGGAGTTTTTCTTGTATTATCACTTATTCGTCGTATTAGACGGCCGAAAAATACAATTGCATATTGAGCATCTTCCTCTACTTTTCAGTCCACGTAGAGTCTACTCAAACTCTATATCAAACTCGGATTTTTGTAGTGCTTGAATTAATTTCTCACCGGGTTCCACGATCCGGGTCATTGATGTGGCGATGTCTTTGATCAACGGCTCGCAGACACTAAAATTGCAGTGTAGTATGCAATGACATGCATTCTCATCACTGCTTCTTACACAGACTTGGCAATGTACAAGGAATTTACGTGAGGATCGAACGATTGACTCTTGAGAATAGTTATCCGTTATATTCATAATTCTCTATTAGTACAAACGCAAATGGTATTTCCCAAAAAGCACCCAGCTTTTCCGACCCAATAGCGAAAAAAAAAAATATGAACAGAAAAGGAAATGCAGCAATGTAACCTGTATGAGCGGAGGAAACCTGGTCTATTATGTATAAATATTAGAGAAGAGTGGTGGGTATTTATGTGTATAATGCAGAGAAGATGAGCGAGAGGGTGGGTTTATGCGGCGGTCATTTCGATGCGCTTGCCCTTGATGGATACCCATTGGATGCTCAGGGCGCCGATGATTGTCAGAGAACTCATGGCGACCGAGACGTAGTAAGCATTTGTCAATGCGTCATTGTAGGCGTTTAGCACAGTAGGAAGGAATTGCGCGGGAATGACCTTTTGGATTTGGGTGGCGCCGGTGTTGAGGACTGTGGCGGCACTGAGACCTGGGAGATTGGCAGCGACGATATTGCTGACGAGTCTGTTCTCAAAGACGTTCTCGGCAACAGCGATGAAAAGTGCACCGCCGAGAGTCTGCGAGAACATGATGATGGCTGTTCCGACGGCAATGTCGTTACCCTGCAGGCAAGCCTGTACAGCGATCATAGTCTGCTGCATACCGAAGCCGACGCCGGCACCGAAGATAAATTGATAACCAATCCATTGCGGCTGAGGAGTGTTGACGTCGAATGTGGTCATGAGACCCGCGCCAATGGCACACAGGACAGAGGAAATGATCATGAAGGGAGTGTAGTAACCGATGTAACTGACGAGACCGCCAGAGACCATGGAGATGGCAACAAGACTGAGAATCAAGGGCAGGTTCATAATACCAGAGCGAACAGCCGAGGCGCCCTTGATGGCTTGGAACCAGATGGGAATCTTTATACATGTTAGATCGATAAAGCCTGTGGATGCAGATAAGACACTTACGTAGTACACCATGACGAAGAAAGCAGCACCCTGGAAGGCAGCAAACAACGCACAACCCCAGATGTTGCGATTTTTAAAGATACGAGGTGGCACGGTAGCCATTTCCTGTTTCCAGATCTGGACGGCCACAAAGCCAATAATCAAAACACCGAACAGCACGAAAAGGGCGATGATGCGTCCGTTACCCCAGGCGTACTTGGTACCTCCCCATTGGAGGGCAAGCAAAAGGCTAATAACACCGGGAATGAAGAAAAAGGTTCCCTCGAGATCGAGCAGCTTGATCTGTTCTTTCCATGTCAAAGTAGAGGCCTTGGTCTTTCCGCCAGGGGGCTGGAAGAAGAAGATGATGAAGAGACCGGTGATGGCGCCGAAGGGAAGATTGATGTAGAAGCACCAACGCCAGGTGACCTTGTCAGTGAACGCACCACCCATTCTACAACCATTAGTATTTTGACATTACACTAGACATGAGATGACTTACAGAGGTCCAGCGACAGAGGCAATGCCCCACATGCCACCGATCAAGCCCATGTACATCGGGCGTTGCGAGAGGGGAACGGTACGTGAGACGATAAGCAGAGCACCGGAGAAGATACCAGCAGCGCCAATACCGGCAACTGCACGACCCATGATCAAACCCACCGAGTTGGGAGTGATACCGCAGACGAATGAACCGAGCTCAAAGATGAACAGCGCCGTGAGGTAGACCCATTTGATCGAGTAGAATGTGTAGAGTTTACCGAAGATCAGCTGCAAACAGCAAGTGGTCAACAGATAAGCGGCACCGTACCAACCGACGTCGTTCACGGCGTTGAACTGATCAGTAATTCGTGGAATGGCGGTTGCGATAATGGTATTGTCCTGTAACCATTGCCGTTAGTCAATCTTGTACACCCCGCGTAAGATAGGATTGGCCATACCAAAGCCATACAGAAAACGGACAAACACAAAGCAATTGTGATCAGTGCCAGTCTCCATTTGGCTGGATATTCTATTTGCGCTTCCTCGTTGTCCTCGTTTTCGATTTTCTTTTCGTCAGCCACATCTCCGCTGTCTGCTTTCTCGAGGGCAGTTTCTACGGCTGCCTTTTCGTCTGCAATCGGCTCGTGGACAGTCGTGTGTTCATCGTCGCGCTGGCCGGCCTCGACCTGTTTCTCGCTTTCCAGAGTCATGTTGTTCCTCTCTGTGATGCTGTGAGCGTCTGCCAACGAGACGTCTGTCGAACCGTCAAGATTGCTTGCCGTGTGTTTGTCGGCCATGTTGATATGATGATGAGACAACAGTCGCTCCTTCTACACAGTACACCACAGACAGGCACCTTCCTGGGGAGCCTCGTCCTTTAATACGAAAACAAGCCATCGTGTAAAAAAAACAGGCCTGGATAACTGGCCCACCATTCAGGGAGAATTTAGAATCAAAGCAAGCTGATTGGCTGATGCGTCACAGATTTGAACATGCTCTTTCTTCTTTAGGCTTAGCAGACCCGTAGTCGGGTTAATTTTTCGCCCGAAATGCAAGACCCACTCGGATCTGGAGCTTGCCGAGCGCCAATCACAGCAGCGCGTGGCTTACATAACGCAGCACAAATTAGATAAGCGAGCTCCATGTGGCCTGGATGTACGCCCGGACCAAAATCGACCGAAGCTGAACTGCGGGCGGTCGTTATCTCCGGCGGTCCTCATTCGACAGTAAGTCCGACTGTTCGCTCGTACTTGCCCGTTTAGTACGCCGCCTTGCAAGAGTGTCAGACTCACTTGTTGCCCCTACCCAATGCTTCGTTGAAGAACAGCTAGCTTATCGCACAATTTCTCGAGTTTCATCGCAATGAAATGGTTTGACACCGGACTTCTTACGCCTAAGTCCGTGGTAGCGCGTTCGTATCCAACAATTATCCAAACGTGTAAGCACTAAACTGCTACGTAACAAGTGCGAAATTTGACTCATCCTTAGTCGACTTTAGACTTTTTGTTGCTGTGCTTAGACTCTTAGCACGTTAGGCAACCACTTTGATCCTTTTATCCAAGGAAATTTGCTTTCATTGTATGCTTCTGTACGATGTACCGCTATGTAGTAGACGAACTCTGAAGTGCTGCACGTGCGATGCTTACGTCATGCGACATACCCTATTCGGCTGCGAATATTCCAGAAACGCTGTTTGATCGATCAACGTCGACATTACCACGTAGACTTCTGATGGGTCTATCTATTCGACACCGATCAACTACTCAATGCTACGCTACATCTGCATCCTGAGATCTAGCTCGCCACTTTTATATCACGCATGATAAGTCAGACGGACGAAATGCAGCTGAAGAGGACGGCGAGTCGGCGAGAAGAACCCCGTCTACGGAGTACAAAGCACTCCGTTATTTCGGACCAAAATCATGTATGAAATCGAGATGCTCAGAATATATTGTTTATACGATGTTGTGATCAGATGATACATATCGTCACCGAAAAGTGACACGTAGACCCGAATTGTGTACGGAGAGAATCCTTCAGCGTAGATCAAGAAGCGGTCAAGTTCAAGTTAATTTCACTTTGATATCTTCTTGTCGTCAATCAAAAAATAATCTCTATGGACAGCGATCGATGCCGACTTTGCTTTTTATTTCGTCTCAATTGCCAATCAGAGTGTTTCTGTACTTGATAGTGTTCCCATCGATTCGACTACTGATAGAACTTCCAGCTATTTACCCTCATTAGTATGCGCTGATCACAGTATTTTCTACCATACATTGAAAATTGTGAATTGTGGAAGTATCTTGTCTGCATCATCGCGTGTTCTGGCTCAGCTCGTTTTGTCAAGAACATGGCTCTGTTTGCAAACTCTCAAAGAAGCTCCGTTGCTTTACACAAAAGTTCGTTCTGTGATTATTTAGGTATGATGGAATAAATTGATAAACTGTTTTCCGTCATAAGTAGTATACCTACGTAGGTAGGTAGCCAAGTATCTAGGTAGAGTCCAGGTGATTTTGTAAAAATGTATTGCTTCCGTAAAAATATCATGTTGGACCGCCCAGAGGAGACTGACTCTCCAGCCTCTCAACCCAACATTAAGTCAAAAGCAAATGTAAACTGCAAAAATCCAGAGCTTTGAGATCCTAAACATGCAAACCAAGTATTTGATTGCATATAAAGCCTTTAAAAAGCAACAGCGACAGTTCATGAATTTTCGGTGTCGTTCCTGGGTGGGGAATTTGTTCTGGGGATAATCCAGGGCATTATACTTACAGTATTACGATTACAGAACGTGTTACGGTATCTGACACTAGTGAGAGCCACTGGTTGTCGTCTCGAAATACGTCTGTTTTGTATCTGTATTACACTTCTCAACACTAAGTTTTAAGCCTCAGATATGTCATCAAGCCCATTCCAAATCAGGAAATTTCTCGCATAGCCCTTTCCGAATTTAGTAATATCTCGGTCTCTTCACGCGTCAAAGGTCGCTGGCTGAGCAACAATCTCGTGTAGGGCTATCATGCAAAAGACTACTTAAATAGCTATCCATAAACCTCCAAGTAAAGTAATTTGATTAATCTCGCAAATATCCAGTCGCATTCACAGCAATCAGATATTGCCAATGATGTCGTCTATCAAACTCGATCAAAAGATTGACCAACTCAGTCATGAGCTTCAAGCACTCTGTGCAGAGTCAAAACAGAATGAGACCAGCCGC
Source organism: Talaromyces sp. PYS2902 (assembly GCA_023626235.1). Lineage (NCBI taxonomy): Eukaryota > Fungi > Ascomycota > Eurotiomycetes > Eurotiales > Trichocomaceae > Talaromyces > Talaromyces sp. PYS2902. The sequence goes on from JAMAGP010000021.1 coordinate 303,637, forward strand.
AAGAAGCTCATGGATGTCGTGATGAGAGCAAATGCCCAGTTGGAAGCTCCGGTGGAGACTGTCTGGAGGATGATCATGTCGGTTAGTCAATCCAAGGGACAAATATCTGAGACTGGAATTTTTCTGTATTGATACCAAATTTTGACTCGTGTTTTGGATAGCCTCACGCGCCGGCAGCGCTCATGGTCCTCATTCGTATGGGCGTGGTGACGGATCTGGTCAAGGCCGGTAAACCAAAGACGGCCCAGGAGCTGTCTGAATCTTGTGGTGGTGATGAGCTGTTGATCGGTACGTTTCGAATCAAACCCAAATGACGTTGATCTCTACTATCTTAACTGACTTGCTATAACATTAGTGCGGATGATGAGGCCTCTCGTAGCATTGGGAGTATTCCGCGAAACCGATATACAGACCTATGCCTCCACAAGCATCTCGGAAGTTCTTACCGCCCCTCCGCTCATTGGCGGCTATCAATTTATGCATGTCGACTTCCATTGAATTGAAATACAATAAAGGGGCGATTGCTAACGTATCACCAGGTTCGCTGCTGCAACCCAATCACTAGCCAGCATGCCCCAATTCCTCGAATCAACAGGCTTCAAAAACGTCAAAGGCTCTCCTGGCCCGTTTCAGTACTCTCACAACACTGAAGATGGAATGTTTCCATGGCTCATGAAAAATCCTGCCATGATGAGTAACTTCAATGCTTTCATGGCCGGATCGCTTGAGACCCGCCAAGACTGGTTCAGTACCTTTCCCGTAGATGAGATTCTTCTTAACGAAGCAGTGAAAAACAATTCCGAAGCGGTTCTACTAGTCGACATAGGAGGCGGAGAAGGCCACGACATCCAGGCCTTTCATAATGCTTACCCTAATGCCCCTGGCAAGCTCGTCCTACAAGATCTCCCACCCGTGATCGACAACATCAAAAACAACAAACTGAGCCCCGCGATTATCCAACAAAAACACGACTTTTTCCAGCCTCAGCCACAAAAGGGGGCACGTGCGTACTACCTCCGTTACATCTTTCACGACTGGCCCGATGCAGACTGTGTAACGATCCTGAAACATATTGCAGCCGCCATGACTCCGGGGTACAGCAAACTACTCATATTTGAATGGGTGTTGCCCGCTAAGAATGTCCCGTTGTATCCTTCTTTGTTGGATGTAAATATGATGGCGGTACTGAATGGTATGGAAAGAACAGAAGAGCAGTGGGTGAACCTGCTCGGACAGGCCGGATTGAAGGTTGTCAACTTTTGGAGTGCAGGGCCTGAGTCGGAGGGCTTGGTGGAAGCGATGCTGTCGACCTAAGTCGTTCAACTTGCGTGTGTCTGTTAGTCAACAGTTTTTAGCTTGTGCCCTTTTATACTTTCATCTCAATACCATGGTTGCTCTTTAAAGTTGTTAGCGCTTAGTCAAATCTGGCACAAAAATAAATTTCGGTTATATCCGGCATAGTTCATCTGTAATTTGTAGACGATGATTGATATGTCAGGGGCAGGACCCATAATTATGGGGTTAAAGACGCAAAATAGCATGGAAACCTTGGAAAAATGTGTGTGAACAAATAGTCAGAATTCGATTGATTTGTAAGATTTTGACTAAGTATATTTATAAACGACAATAAGATCGAAATAGTCTAACTTGTGCGGATGCCGAGCAGCGACGTGCGGAACATGATCCCCGTCTTTGCATACCAACATCACGAAATCATCCACTACAGAAGTGGCGAGCCTCAAGTCGCCTGCAGTAGCGTATCCAAATCCATCCATTCATGTCTCTTGGAGCTAGACCTATAAGTCATCGTCGTATTGACGATCCTAGATGTTCGATGTCGTATTCAATGCACGCCCTGTAAACAAATTGCAGTTGATTCGTTCATCACTTTTCAAGGATCACAGGATCCTTACAGTGTGTAAGGTTCCATACCGTATTCCGACATATAAATCCATAGCTCGATACACATTTGTAGGTCCGTTCCAGAAGATCGGTTGATCGGCTCGATGCATCAGACGAAATACGGTGGCTTGCGTGGGTGGTCTGAATTCTCAATTTTTATACTATTCGCATTGGAGAGGTCTAAATTCGTTTTTTGAGGTGGGACTGAAAGAAGAAGAGAACTGGAGCCTCCCACGTGTGACACACCAGTCGCCAGACAAGCGAAATGATGCCATATTCGATTTAGCCTGGTATTTGATACCGCACATTGGATCTTCTAGATTAAAATTCATGTGTCACCTGAAAATTTTAACGCAGCTCATCACACCTGACTGATTCCTGACGCAAAAGACTTTTGATATTAAGGCAACTTCGAATGACACTGCAAGCTGGTGATCCATTGCCTGCGGGCGACCCTTATGTATGATATCAATAGAAACTTTAAGAATCAAGTTTGTGCTAATGTAAGGGACAGGGCATTAGTGTCTACTTACCAACGTGGAAGGACACATTGGCATGGGCCCAACGCCATCCAGAATTTCTGGCGAAATTGAGAACCGCATATCCTCGATTTTTCATCGCACGCGTAGTCTTGGAGTTGGCAGCAACAATACTCAAACGTACAGAAATCTCTTTTGCAGAGCCGCAGCTTGCAATCCTGACACCAGCATATCGCGCTGCCAAATCTTGTCAGTCTTACTTTGCAAAAGTCGGCATTCCCGACAGTCAAATCCTATGCGTACGATTTTCGGGTGAAATCACCGTGGTAAAAGGCGGGGATGTGCCGTTAGATAGTACACCAGATAGACAGCTATATGCTGTAACTTATCCCGAAAATCGAGCTACGGAAGGTAAAGCGTTTTGGCAACATACAGGAGCCGGAATAACGACACGAACCGCTGTTCATTGGTTGGAACATGCGCCATTTCTGGAGAACAGACAGGTCTACGCAGAGAAGTCGCCTGCAATACTACCGTATAAAGAGGGAAACAAGGCTGTCATTACTATACGTGAGCGAATTGCGGATTCAGTGTCGTCTCCATCTCTTACCGTTGATGTCGATGATGTGACATTGTATCCGACAGGCATGTCCGCAATTAGCAACACTTCACTTTCCATACGCAGTCTGTTCAATAGACCAGATGGTTTCCATCGAGTGGCAGTTTTTGGGTATATATTCATTTGACTTCTAGTTGGTTTACAGTATTAACAAGATTTCCAGATTCTTGTATGTCGATACATTCAAGGTCCTAAGCAAGATCCATAGCATGGACTGTAGCCTATACGGCAACGGCACAAAAGAAAATCTGGATGCCCTGGAAAAAGATTTAGACAACGGTCTCATTATTGACGCTCTGTATACCGAGTTTCCCGGAAACCCTCTCCTTCGATCACCCGATTTAGAACGCCTGTACAAATTATCCCAAAAGCACGGATTCGTCGTGGTAGTGGACGACACAGTTACAACATCCATCAACGTCGCTCTCTTCCCCTACTGCGATGTCATCTGCTCCAGTCTCACCAAGATGTTTAGCGGAGGTTGCAATGTCATGGGAGGATCAATTGCGTTGAATCCAAAATCACCCTGGTACTCCAAACTGAAGCCTGCTGTTGCGAAGAATAAACCAGAGCCATACTTCAGCCTTGATGCCCTAGTCATGGAAAAGAATAGTCGAGATGTCACAGAGCGTGTCTTGAAAGCAAGTGCCAACACCGAAATGGTCGTCGATATGCTCAAAGGTCATTCGGCAGTGGATGAAGTCTTCTATCCGAAGGGTAGCTCATCGCAGGATCTTTACGATAAATTTCGAAGGAGTAAAGGTGGGTATGGCTTTCTCGTTTCTATACGGTTTGTGACGCCCGAAGCTGCGATTGCGTTTCATGATGCGCTGGATGTAGCCAAGGGACCGAGTCTGGGGACTAATTTCACGCTGTGTTGTGCGTATACGCTGTTGGCGCACTATTCGGAATTGGATTGGGCGGCAGAGTATGGTGTGGTTGAGCATTTGGTTAGGATTAGTGTTGGGATTGAGAGTGAAGATGTTCTCAGGGGTGTTATAAATGAAGCTCTCGCTGCTGCGGACCGGGCTCTTGCTGCTATTAACGGTTCATAGTATATACTGTATCAATATGAAAAGAGGGCATGGTATTGGCATATATAAACAGAATACTACGACGAAGACAAAAAATTGGATGAATTGATGGGGTCACACATCTCATGCGTACCAGAGATACATTGTACAAGAAAAAAAGATATGATTCGGAATATATGACAAGCATTTTCTATTTGCTGCTTTGCTCACAGAGAAACTTCTCCACATCCGGACCCAAAAAGCTATGAACGTGGCTTGTCCTATGAAGCAAGTCAATAGGTATAAATCCATAATCGAGGATGCTTAAAATACTCACATGTGTCCCGTATTAAACCAGAAATACTCATCAATCGGAATACAACCATATTTCGCAGGATCGGCGACCTCATCTGCATCCAAAAAGCCCGGGCAATAGCCTGTACTGTTCCTTATGCCATAATCTAACGGGTTATCCAAGATATAATTTAAAAACGTGTTTGCATCATACAAAAAGACATTCGTGTCTTCATGTTGAGTTGCAAAAGCGTCGCTTTTTTGTTGCAGTGTATCATCCCACCATCCAATCATAGTTTTGTTAGGAAGAGGCTCGGCCTTGACCACGTTCAACGGCGTTCTATCAAGCGGAGGAAGGTTCACAAAAAGGAAGTTCTGGAAACCAGCCTCATAAAGAGGTTCTACACTTTCAGTGAATATGGTTGAAATGATGGAGTCGTAGAGGTCAGGAAACGACACGTTTCGTTTACTTGTATCGCCAATATCGTTGATACCGATCCAAATGGCAACCAAGGTATTTTGCCGAGTGATTTTCAAATGCCGCCGAAATTCAGGCTCTATCCAGGTCAAAAATTGCTGTGTCTGATTGACGAGAGGGACGGTCCAATTGTGGTGTAAGGCCGTGCTGGTAGTGAAGACTTAGTGTAATACTATTTCAGTAATGCAATCCAGAGCGAAGCTTACAACTCTTCAGAAACGTCTGCCCCAGCAAAGGCAAAGTCCCACAACTGCGTCTTGCAACTCCTGGGATCTGTCAGACCCGGCTTGAGACCACATCCTGTCAAATATTCAACCCAATTTGGACCCCCTTCCGCGGTTCCAGTGAAGTTTTGGACGATACGATCAGACCACAGTTCCGAAGGGGTTACAGCGAACTGGCCAGGCAAGTAATCTCCGATAAAACTGAATGTAGGGTAACCATTGGTACCCTGTACGAAGGTATACGAATCTCCGAATGCGATTCTATCAAAATTATCAGATTGGGTTTTAGTAAGCCTGGTTTGACGAAACGAACAAATGGTCAACGAGATCCCAATTGAATCTATTCTTGGAGTGGCGTTTCCAAGGCCAACCATTCACAGCTGGGAATGTCATCAATGCCAACACGGTGAGAGATTTCGAAAGCAACATCTTGGAGAGCTCAGATTAGGCGAACTGCTTTCCTGAGGACAGAATTTGACTATGAGTGATCTACGGCCAGGCTTATATACATCGGTACTTGATCATCCACATACGTATTTACAATCTATTCCCATATTACATAGCTATTATGGAAATAAGCTTTTCCCCGGATATATCCAACAATCATTTACCCCAGCTTGCCTATTTGCTGTTTTGCGGAGATCTACAGATCATGAAAGCAGAGTAGATTTTCCACCAACCACATATCGACCACTCGGAAATTCTCAAAAGTACCGACGTGAAGATCCTAACGCTCCAGTGACGTTTTGCAGTCTGTCTTTGACATTCGCATCAGCTCTTTCGAACCTGGAGGAACTTTACTTCTGATCAAGACATGTTTATCCACTCGGACGATATTGAATGAATAAGTAAAACCCAAGCCATGATTTCTCAAAATAAGAACAGTCAAGCGCAAAGCTCACAAGTAGTTATTCATCTCGGCATAGATACTACCGATGGGCAAATAGCCCATTTTAAATTGCGGGGTATTTGGTTGCCAACATGCATTCCACCACCCTCCTACTTAGGATGACTTACATAAAGAACAAGCCTTCCTACGCATACGGACAGGGGTGTGCATAAAAAAAAATGCCAATGCTATCGTCTCTATGAATATGAACTGTAAAACTCGGTAGACAGCTTGATCGGTTTCCACGATCTGGCACAGAATCACGCTGCAAGCTATATGTGATTACAATTCATCCGTAAAGATCGAGGATATAAGAGTCCCTACTAAGTTAAAACTACGTCATGAATTGAGCTCATAGGCAGGATGGGTCTAGAGAAGTCTTGTCATATTGCTAAGAACACGCTTACCTAGATGGTGCTTTCTTTGCAAGTTGACCGTAGATTCTAGCCTATACACACGTTCATAATATCATCCGTGGACAATATCTATGACATATTCTTATCCACATAAACATCATCTCGTATCACGTTATCGTTCTGTGCACCCCATTCGCTGGATTCGATCAACATCTCTGATGCCGTCTGCTCGAACCCGTAGCCATGCTCTTTCACGTAATGCATATTGGCAGTAGGCCAAATCTGACAGATGAGATAGTACGAGATAAAAGCTGTGACAAAGGACAAGATCCAGCCAAGATCGACGATGTGCATTGCCGCGGTGGAAACGTTTGCTCCTAGCTCGCCACAGAATCCAGGGAAGGGAAGGGCAATTCCAATGAGATAAGCGATCACAGCTTGGATGTTGACACCTCCGGTGTAGTAATAGTTCTTGTTGGCCGGCGTTCCGTTGTAAAGTGAAGGTATGAACACGTTTCCTTTGGTGAGGAGGAAGTCTGGTTGTGATGTCAGTAAGGAGCTTGGTATGGAGTTGAGAGAAATATAACGTACAGTCGCACACCATGATTGCCACAACACTCGCCTAGACAAAGGTTAGCGTATGAAACTTGAATCTAAAACGCGACGAATTCATACCATGAACAAACCATATCCACTGAGGAAAGTCGTAAATTTGGCTGCCGAAGCAAGGATTTTCCATGGACAAACAGCCCAAGCAAGGATTTCGATAATGAATTGACCGCGACGCATATTAATGTATGACGGAAACAACATGGATGAGTCGGCACCAAAAGCAATCATATTTGCTGCGATGTTGACTCCAACTATCTGGACTAGCCAGGCGAACGCGCAGAGAAAGACAGCGAATCTGACACTCGATGTCCAGTAGTTATCCAGGATGAGATTCATCATATCCCATTGGTTCCTGGTTCATAGTTAGATACTGATAACGATGCATCTCAATCTATATTATATCCTGCGAGTACTTACCAAATACTGGTACCGAATTTCAGGTTGACAGCTGCGGTGGACAAAATACCAAGACTGGCAGAGAGTGTCACCGCAATAGGGTTTGAGAGCTGGAGATCAACATTAGAATTCGGCCGATGCGATTATACTGAACTTTAGACAGAAATATATCACCCACCAACTGAGTCCAAACAGGAGCACCCCTGCTGCGAGACCATCTTGCATAATCCGGCTGGTTGGTAATCAGTGTAGCGGTATTTCTAGGTATAACAGTCAGAATGCGTAGTCTACCAGACGACTGGAATTTCATACCCCATGCCACTGTTGATTCCGGCCATAATCATCCATGCCACGGTGCTGGAACTCGTAGTTTTTGCAGAATAAAGTCCTCCACTCAGGCGACCCTTCGTATTCGCCATAGCCCAAATGAACAAGCCGAACATTGCCGGTAGCGAAACGATAGTCTTGAACCAGAAGAACTTGCGCAATTGATAGGGTCGAAAATAGCAGAATGGTAGATGAACCAGCCAGGCGAGGAAAAAGGCCAGCATTAGCGGAGTGGTGATGCTGGCGCTTTCAGGCAAGTGATTGGGGATATCGGTGAATTTGTGTCCGAAAACTGCTCGAAGGATATTGTACATGTATTCGGCGCCAGAGTACACTAAATGAAGTGTTATCATTAGCATCATCCACTGTTGTCCTCGATGAAGCTGGTTATAATCACTTACTTTGCACGGCATACCAAATGATGGCCAAAATTGCTCGAGCACCAACAAAGTAATAACTCCCCCACATGCCAAAGACACTTCGGCCAACGCAGGGAAATCCAATATGGTATACCGCTGCTGATCGAGAGTTGAAAGCCATGGCAATGGACGAGATGAATTGAGATACGAAGATCACAATAATAGCCTGCCACCAATTGAGGCCAACACCGATCATCGACTTTGATTTGGTTAGAACATTATTTCCCGAGGATATTAACTGTCACATACGGATCCTAGGGTCCAGTTGGTGAATGAGATGGACCAGTAAAAAGTGACATAGTTCCACCAGCGCCAGGCTAATGATGAATGAGCTCGAGTTCATAGTAATAAGAGAATTGTTTGCTTACTTTGTTGCTCCGGTGGCGTAGGAAGGAGATCTAGCAAAGAGAAACAATTCAGCTCCGCCGGTCGCGTGCCTTTGCGACTAAACAAGCTTGCTAACCTTCATTGATCCACCGAGATCTCTCTGCATCCTCCTCCTCGATGGGAAGCTTGACTGCCGCCTTCACGTGCTGGAAAAGAGACGCCATGGTCGAATATCCCACTGGAGTATAATTTGCAGAGTCCACGAGAATTCGCAGGATGAAGACATCGGGCTTGCGTCCGGTTTTAAACTTCTTTTTTCTTTGCTTTTTTCATGCGGGGATTTTAGTGGCCCAGCTTATCTCGAGCATCGAATGGCATGCTTAACTCGTTTAGGGTTGGCCTAGACGAACTAAGTGGCGCGAAGGGATTCGCAGCGCCATCGCGGGAGTCTTGCGCCAATGAGGAGAGCTTACGATGTCCATCGTCGACCCACTTATACAAAGAATGCTACCATGAGGTGAGTCTGTTGATAAGACGATTGCCACTTGGTTTGGATCCACAGAGCAAAAATTTACGTACCCAGGACCCAGGTACGTACCCAGAGAACTTTTAAGAGCAACTAATTCATGAGATAAAAAGCAAATCCTGAGCCCTCTGCATTTGTTCTCCTATGTAGATTTCGAAGCCTGGCTAGAGGGGCTCTTACCCCGATGTCTGGCTTAGATACCCACTAGAAATTCACATGGCTAGAATCATGCAACAGACAGATAACCGATACTAGCCGATATACATTTTTGGTAAGGACATCGATTATTACTGACACCTTGATTCGCTACAACCAATCTCAAGATTACTTACACTAATCGACGTTTGTCTTAGCGTACTTAATATACACATCATAACATCGAGTCGTATCGTGTCTATCGAGGTACATGTATGGGAACGGAGTACTCCGAAGCAAGATTGCGGGTATAAAAATGGTTGATTTTCCGATTTTAGATGATCAAACCGAACATTACTCAAGTAGATCATATCATTCAAGGTCTATCACGTGGACCGAACCACGACGAGAAAATCAAGAAATTATAGAAGTAGTCTGGAAGATACAAGATATGTCTTGGATATGAAAGGAGATATAACCCTAACCCCTCTAGAATAAAACGAAAGATATTATAAGCAAATTATTTGAATGTACTTTTATCTAAGCAGACCCTCCTACACCCCAACTCAAACTCTAATGGCGACAAGCCAAAGAGCGGGTGTGCATCATTTATTGCGCCTCGAACTCCGAACGCAACTGCCACCACGGATATCCCACAATCCAACGCTTAGCGAATGAATTTCTTCAACAGACTAGAGGCGGTTGTGATCGGACCCTGCAATTGCTCTAGGAAAGTTGGTACATTGGTGCGGATTGCCCAAGGGCCGACACCGCTGCTGCGGCATCAGCCTCGGCCGCAATTCGAGCAGTATTTGTGCTTGAATTAGCACAAATTTGCGCAGGAACTGAGGGCCTGGGAACAGCTGCTGTAGCTGTCACTGATAGCACAAGGTTGAGGACAATAGGAAACCCCCTTGAACGGATGTTACCGAAACCAAAGAACCTTTGTAGGACGTCAGATTGGCTCCGTTCCATCTACGACACGATCTTTTGTCTTAGCTGATTGAGTTGATCAGCAATCGGCGAGATAGGTAGCGCCAAAAATACCCTTCATTTCCACTTTCCTTACCGTAATTATCGACGTGTAGCCTCTCTGTCCCTGAATACATTTTTACGGTTTCCTTTGCTTACCTCAAATCAATGACCTGTATATCGTCACACAACGGCTGATTATCGCTGCCTGTGAACCCACTGCCAAATAATTGCAGCTGATTACACAATTACTAATCAGCAGGCGAACTTCAAAATCCCATCAGTAATAGAAGGAAAAGGTGAAAACGTTATAAGAGCAATCCGTAGCTTTGCCCACGCGTAAACGGTTGCGGGTGGTTTCTGGTTTCTTTGGTGTACCTTTCTCTAAAGGCGATCTCACTTACAGAGCGTACTATGAAATGCTGATGTTGCGTGTGATATATTGGCGGGCTAGTTTCAGCAAGCCACGCGTGATGTGTAACTTAATTGTATCCATATATATATGTTGAACAGAGCTATCCGAAGTCCAACCATTTTGTAGCGCAACAGGCCATCTACACGTTCGTGATACGAGATCATGGTGTACTATTGTGGAATGGTGTTAGGTGGACTGTTGCACGCCTGGTATGTTGTCTGTTTGGCGAAGAGAAACGGATGCCGTACTCTTTACAGGTACGATTAGAAATATCGCATTGAGTGCAGATGGGCGTCCTTAAATCGCAGAGATTTATCGCGCTACCTCGAGGTGTAAGTGTTTGACTAATTAGTAGTTAGCCACTAAATTACATATGTAGATGGTAGAGAAAGGCTAATTGTTTTTCATGTAAAACTTTTACGAAGCCAGCGTGACTCGCAGCAATTTCGAGAACTCGAGGGGGAATCCCCAATTTTGATACTTGCTGGCAACAAGTTGCCTGATATGACTATAGAGCTTCTACAACGCATTTACTAAGGTCTCAAGGTTCGTTTTGAATGAATCCCAACGAAAAAGTTTGAGTGATGTTTTCATGCATGCACCGTCCGAATCAAAACGTCCTCCACGGCCAGGAAGGACTCAGCGGCTTAACAACATATGTGAATTCTTTCCACTGGTAAAAACTTCAAAATTGACATATTAACAGGCTTTGGAAGTAGAAGGTACAGAGATGGTGTGGAAGTTCAAAGTTCATCACATCGAATTGAGGACAAGAGATTTCATCAGCTCGCTGGCTTTATCAGCATTCCCGTTACACTCATGACTAATCGAAAGATTATTTGCAGCTTCCACAAAACGAGATTGCCAGAAATTCCACCGTTCTAGCCCCGCAAGAGGCCCTTCATAAAGCGAACCTCGCGACCACATGGCCTCGTGCCAACCTTTGGGTTGAGGCCACGGATACAAACCGATCTGGTTAAAAACCCACTGGCCAGCACAAATAATCCACATAGCCGCGGAGCTGACATACGTCTCGTCCCATCGACCATCCTGATCTTCTTCGAGAGCATCGCGCAATGTCCAGATTGCCCAAGGGGCATCGATAGGGAAAAGTGCCCCGAGAGACGCCAAGCGTGCTACGAATGCATGCAGATTTACCTGTGCGTTTTGCGTGCCATACCGCTCAGACTTCCCTATCAATAACGAAATGAATCAATATCAATCATGTTAAACCTTGCGAAAGAAGAGTGAAGGTGACTGGAGATGTATACAGACTTACAGGGATGTTTATTGTTCAAGGTAATGCGAATATTCTCCCATGGCTTGTGAATTGTGTATCCCTAAAGGAACTCCCCATATCATTTTCCATCCTCAATTATAACGGTATTGAGTCACTTACCTTTGGTTCAGTCACCCAATCACTTAGCTTTTGCGATTTCATCAAATAACCGACAAGCTTCGCGAGACGAGATTGTGCTCTATCATTGTATGGAGTTTTTGCCGCAATTTGTAAAATATCGTTTTCAAAGAGATCACGATCCATATTTGACCCCCTTGATGCATCGGTCTTTTCGGGAAACATTCGGTAGATTAAGCTCACGGCATCAGGGAGTGATAGAATGTACCCGGGATCAAGATAACGTTGAAGAATCAGTGAGAGTTGGGAATCAGAGTACTGGTCACACATCTTGATGTGTTCCGTTTCAAGTGGCTGCTGGTTTAATGACATTTTGTATACTGCAAAATTGCTTGAATTTAGGCTAAAGCTGGTGATGATGGCTGAGAAAAAGAATGATAGGAAATGTTGGGGGTGGAAATGTTGAGGATATAAGATTTGGATAGGAATGAGTTAAATTTATATTCAATACCAAAAAAAGAACTGGCATGAAAAGGAAACAATCCTTTGTCTATATGCTTTGCTATAGACTGTATCTTGAGAGTAATTTCAAGCTTCTATATCTCTCCATTGAAAGAAAATTTCACTAGATCTCGTTTCTGTGAAGGGAACTGTCAATCTGGCATGATCACAAGACCACATCATTTCACAAATTATCGTTGAATGTGAAGGAAATTTGTTTTCATATAATCCTGAGTTCCGCCTTCATCTGGTATCTCCTGGCTCATATCAGGTCCTGTCTTACTGATTAGTCGCATGCGTATGGACTAGCCTTCGAGAATTTATCTAGGCAGTACAGCTGATTCAGCAGCATATGCGGTATGATATATCTCAATTCTTGTGTTATGTTATTAAATCCTGTGACCACAACACAGAACGTACATGAGAGTCTTGTTTGTTATCATTAGGTCTCATTAAAAGGTAGTAACCATTGATAAACAAGTCTGTGGCTTCTAGATTGCTATATTTCATTTGCCTAATTATATGGATATTAGAATCATCTGATTAACCTTAAAGAATCATTAAAAAGGAATTTCATTATCGGACTTCACACACAACAAGCATAAGATATTCCATGAAAAAATTAGTCGACAGCGCTTTGCTCTTGAAAGGATAAATCTCAACACTGCCGGATGTATGTGGTTTGACAAATAGGGTCGGCAGCATCGGAGCATTGACTCGCACCAGTGATCATAGGAGCACATCGACTGATTAGTCATGACACGTGATTTTGATATTATGTTGAACGCCAAGGGCTCTTTGGAGCCTACGGATATTCGGAATCTGAATAACACAAAATTGCCGAGCAGAATGCTCGAGAATTGAATTAATTTGAAGCGTTATAAGGTGAGATATCGAGAATATTCTGTAAAACATCGTCACTCTTTTTATCCACATTCCTTTGAGCATAAATAGCAGCAGCCTGTAAACCCCTACAAGAATGTTTTACGGGGCGTGCCAAATGTACGTAACCGAACGTCGAATATAGCTCTCTGATTTGGTGCTTCTCCGCTGTACAGCCGCTTCCGCTCTAGTGTAAATATCGGTTAACATATTATTGCCATTGATGCTATCGGTGGCTTATCCCCGATGGAAGCATCTTCGCTTCAAAGCATGAGGATGTTTCAGTAGTGACACCGTTGGCAACAGAAGTGACATCGGTATAAACATAGTGCCGAAATTTGCAAAAGAAACAGTCCCGCTCATGTAGCAATTTTTAAAAATCCACTCGACAATATTGAAATACAAACTGGTGACATGTTAAGCCATCTATGGTCGACACTTTCCCCCGTGGAGAGATTATCGAGAGCTATGCTCCTACTTGTGGCACTGAAAACGATGATCACGATTCATATATAATCACTGGAGATACTCATCAGAATTGTTAAGTCTCAAGTTCGGCAGGATAGCACTCGTACCCGGGCCTATAGCTAGCCTGATACTTTTAAGTGCAACACGCTATACCGACACAGTGGGGGTTCCGATGCCACTAGTGACAGAAAAAATTAGGCTATTGGCTCTTTTACATAGGATACTGCATAAATGACATTACAGAAATCCTCTCAACATCTATGAACCGCAGGGCGCCGGATCCATAGGAATAATTCTTGTCAACGTACGCAACTCCTCGTTAACGCTTCCCATCTGTTGATTAGTGATTGACAAGCCTTTATAAGGGCCATCGATAAATACATTATGCTTGACTGCTTTCAACATGCGTCGTCCAACGTAATGCAAGTGTTTGTAAGATCTTCAAACTTAGAAAGCCAATTCTACCAACTGCAAACCCTCTTCACAGGCTCTACCGATCGTAATCTGACTCTTAGTAACCTTCTTGGCCACAGTATCAAACACCATCGAGGCCGTAGCAAGTGTAGTCATTTTCTCCATACCAATCGCGTTGGCAGGTTTATCACGGCAAATGCTAATTGGAGTGCCTTTCTGATATTTCAATCTACAAATGACTGATTCTAAGGTAAGATCCTTCTGCTGGCTAATATCTTCATGTGTCAATTCCGTTATCCTCTCCAATCGTGAAAATGAATTAGGTGCAGGTCGGTCATAGATAGCTCCTCTGGGAAACTCTGTAGGCGGTGTCATAATATGATTTGTACGGGCCACAAAATTAGGACCTTTTCCTGAGACCCTGGTGAAACCGCCTTCGGTCGAAGGTGTAATCACAAAGAGTCCATTCGGTGTGATTTCAACAGTAGCAAGATCACCTTGAACATCTGCTATAGTGAGGTTGAATGAATAAGCACAGCCATACTCGTCGAGCATTGCAATAAACTTCATCGAAGGTTTTCGCATGTTCCAAAACGCGCCGGCACATAATATGAGTTGGCAATCGATCTGTAGAAGCGCACCGCATCGAATCGCATTCATGCAAATGCCGACTCCGTGAGAGTTGACTCCGATTTTACCCACTAATCCAGCTTCATTCATGAATTGAAGTCGCTTTTTCCCGTCAGGTGTTACGATGTCCAAAATGACCATTCCATCGTGCAGTTGTTCGAGCCAGTCCCAGTTCTGCGCCAAAATCACGGTCGATCAATCTTGCGAGCGCTGAACAATTGAGGTGCAACCGTCGGTAATTGCAGGAAGTGCTACTTTGGGAGTGTTGGGATAATTCGTTAATCCAATTTCGCTTCGGACATTTAATGCAATGATATCTTCCATGTCAAGGTGAGCACCGTTTGCGATACCTCGCATTTCTTCCAATGACTACGGGCATAGTCTTTTAAGAGCGGGACTAGAGATCTTCGAGCGCTCCTTGCGTCCTCCCAGTTTCTCATACCAGCCGTTTCTTGGAAGAATGTCGTATAGGTTTTGATGTAAATGTAAATCTGCTCTTTTGCTTGTTGGCCATGTTGAAGACCGATCTCATAGTAAGACGAGCCCCGGATTCGTAGAGTTTCCACGTAAGGTCTTGAGTAATCTTGAGGCATCATCAATGGTCGTTCGTCTTTCATGATCCTGTGTGTTCTAGTTTGGGGCTCCAGTGTTTGACATTGAGCGGATCGCTTTTGTTGTTATCGACCTCCGAAATACAGCCAAATCTCGAGTCGATATATGGGGGTAACGAAAAGTATAAGGTTATTTCAAGACGAGAAAGACATATTTGCCTATTAGATTTTGAAATGTTAATTTAAATTTATCGATTGCACAGAATTGTGACAAATTCTGAGGTTATCTGGCTCGGAATTACATATTGAAAGGAGAATCCAGGCGGACACGAGCGAGACCGTAGGCCGAAAGTTTTTTTATATAGGGGCCAACGCCAGGCACGGATTACTAGTAATCGGTTTGGTATCAGTGGGATGATGCTTAGAGGAACCCTATACAGTCTAATCTGACCATTTACTCTCCAACATCGTCATTATCATCATCATCATCCCCCTTAAACGATAAAGGCACAGCGCCATAAAAAAAATTCGGCTTCTCAGCCGTGTCAATAGGGGGTAGTCATTATAATATACAGAATTGTGCTTATAAGTAGGCTCACTACGTAGGTCAGTTGGACAGCCATAGCTCACTATCTTACGCTTCGTGATACGGGACATAGCTAAACCAACAGGTATATACTAAAAGCTTTACAAATTGAGAAGCTCTAGGGCTAGTTTGTTGACATGGTATGGTAATGTAGGAGAAATTTGAGTGTAGTATCCAACACACTAAGAATATGTCTGGAAAATAGATAATACGGCTGCTAAGAGAGGCTTCGCGGCGACATGCATAGTCAATTCGCGCTACATTTATCAGCACCGACGCGGAATTTGATCATCTTTCATTTAGCTGGTGGAGACGGGATTTTGTAAAGGCCGTACCCACAGGATGTAGTTAAAGTAGTTTTTAATTAAGTGAAAGCGGGCTAACCACTACTGTAGTTCAGTTCACTTACCCCAGCCCTAACCCATCATTGGAGATTTTTACCACTGTAATTCAGTGTCATATTATCTGTTCTATCCATCCAAGATTCCTGTGCCCTTTATATACAGTATTTCAACTTTTCCCAATCCAAAGAAATGACATGAAGGCAATCAACCTAGGAAAGAAATTCGGAAACTTAGCAACTATGGCCGTGACACCTGCGCTGTGTTATGTATGGCGCACGTATGCCAGTTATTTTCATTCTTTTAAACACGCATAAACACTTGAGACAATGCAATACGAGTCTCCACTCGGCATCTCAGGTACTTTGATTCATAATTCTTTTAATGCCAAGAAAAAGTTTCCGTCTCCAGGTAGTGGAAAATAATCACTTGAGACAGAATGTCACGCTAACCTATAAAAGCCTTACCAAGAGACCCCATATAAGGGGCAGTCCAGTTTGGTCTTGTGGTATAATTGTTCCATCAATTAGAGTAGTAATAACCCGCGCCATACTGGTCTTCTGCTACCGGCTCAGTCACTGTAGCCTCTGCTGAACCCATCTTTACGTACTGGTAGTATGTTCGATCGTTGAGGCTCAAGGCACTGCTAGAGCCAGTGGAGGCATCATAATAATTAAATATTAAGGACGACTCAATCCCTCGGTTGATTTGCTATCGGACATACAAGGATTATGCGTAAAAATATTGGAATTTCTTTTTGCTGTCAACGTTTCCTAAGATTGGCCTGTCTCACTTCTATATTGAGAATTGAAACTTTGTCCCATGTGAATTGGTGTCTATACCAAAAAAGGATTCGAATGTCGGTCTCCGCAGGCCACCCATGAGTGACGTATTTACGGCCATAACTACCTATTTACCCATTAAATACCCACGTTCGCATATTGTTTCACATTGAACCTATTAAGCTCATGCCGAGCTTTATGAACTTGTAAATGTTCTATTTTAGCGTACCGAGAGCTGTATTTACCTATTTTTATTATTTTTCTTTCTCCTATGTATGATCTAATCTCGTATAGATTTTTTCCAGCCTCGTATTTCCCATTATGAGTAATATCCTCCCCGTCATATGTGGGTAGTGGCGAGGCGTATTCGGATGTGAGCGGCATTGACTCAAAATAGGACATTGCTTAACCAAACTTTCCAAGAGATAGATATTTAACCATGTTGCTCTTTTAATTTCAAAGTATTGGAGCAGCAATGCAGAAAATTATTGCAACATAAGTCGTTTTCTTTCGTCATTTGATTTAAAAAATGCCTCGTCTTGCTACATTAATCCTCGTTGCGATAGGAACCGTCGTTCCCAATGCAGCAGCTGCCACCTTGAACCTTCCAATACACATTAACAACGGCTATGTAAGTTTTATCATTTTTCAAACAGTTCATGTTACTCAAGATTCAATGCTATGATTAGTGAACCATATTTAATTGATTGTCTGATACCTGTCTAGCCCACGGTTGAGGTGGAGATAGGTACTCCCCCAACCACCCATCTCCTGGAATTTGATACCGGCTCTGCCAGTGCCTGGGTCATTAGCCAGGGGTGTGCTAGATACTGCAGTAATTCCAGTGGGTACGCAATACCTATGAGCTGCCAATAGCAATAAGCTCCCGCTGCATTTGACTGAAGTCTCTTTAGGTATCAACGCCAAGGATATAATGTGTCAGCCTCGTCGTCATCAGAGAGACTTGGGATGTATGACTACATAGAATATCTTGGAGGATCGGTTGCAGGCCCTGCGATTGCAGATATCTTTACACTGCCTGAAACGCATGAAAAGACTCTGTCATGGAACCAAACGTTCATAGCGGCCGATACAAGTACTTTTAGCGCCCTTTACGCAGATGGCTTTTTGGGCCTGGCATTTAACACCATTGCCGAGCCTGACACTTCGACTGTGGTAGAAACCCTCATGCAAAATGGTCTCCTGGATGAGAGTCGCTTCGGTATCTACTTTGGAAAAGAGCTGAATCAAACATCAGCAAAACCCAAGGGGCTTCTCACAGTGGGTGGTTCTCACGAAGACAAATACGTCGATGGTGACCTCATTCGTATCCCTCTTCGAAATGAATCCGAGTACCAGCTTTGGCGCATTACATTTTCATCAATCACTGGGAAAACCGAAGGAGGTTCAAACAAGTCCACGAAATCTACCCACTACCTGGGTACAGATGGCCGGGCAGTTTTGGATACAGGAGCCGGAACCCTTCAACTTCCAACAAATATCATCTCCGACGTCTATGATTCCATTGGATTCAACTATACAGCAATCCTAAAAGGGCAACATATTCCTCTCTGCTCCGAATTCAACTCTTCCTGGTCCGTCACATTTCAATTCGGCAACGAGACGGGAGACCCGGCTCTTACCTTGACAGGGGATCAATTGGCTCGGCCAGGGTTTGCTAACCGCAACGACGCGTGCTGGCCACCATTTGACGACAGTGGAGTGAATGATTTTGCACTTATGGGAGTCCCGTTTGTATCGCAGTTTTATACCGTATGGGATTTTGGCTCTATCAGCGTAGCAGACTATAATCCGTATGTCGGATTTGGAAAGCTGAAAAGTAGTTATAAGCCGTGAAGGAGCTTGTGCAGGAACTAAATGGAAGAGATTTGACACAAGCGCTAGAACAGCAAGTCTCATTGACACGGTGCGTGATGGACTGGATATTTGGGTGTTAAGAAAGATTTGAATTTTTGGAATCGTGGCTTGAATTTCGAGTCTGATGTTAGTTCAAAGTAAAGAATTTTCCCAACTTACACGTATTGTAAACGAAGACCTGTATTAACTAACGGGGTACCGTAAACTTCAAATCATTGATCATAAGCACGTGCCACTTTTCCAGGCCTTTCTGAACAGATTCAGGCTTTCTCGAGGTATTGGATAACAGCATCCCATTTAATCGCGGCGTACTGGCACGACTAGTCTGTATGTGAGAAGAGCCATTGTGCACACCATGTGGTCACGCTGCGAACAAAATCGTTCAGCCCTTGCTAACGAAAGTGGATCTATTTTGATGACTCTTCGAGTAATCTCCTGAGGTATGGAGACTAGACCTTTAAGGTGCTACTTGTTAGAAACTTGGTCATTCTATGAAATCGCCGACTCGTTTGTCCGTCCCTAAACCTAGTTAGCAAAACCTGGCAGAATTTCCTCAGTATGGTATTATTCGTACAAGAGATTTTTGACCCCCACATAATTTTTGGATCTTCATGATATTTTATAATCAATTTGAGGTCAAGTGAAGGGAAAATTCTACACTATCTCGCGGCGATGTATACTGTATGGTATCTAACACCCCGACTGAAGGAACAATTCTTCACCCGCAGTCCCCGCTTAGGCAAATAAAATGCTAAAAACTCTTTGGCTGATATTTATTTAAACACATACCACCAGAACCCAAATAGAGGCCCAGAAGAGTAAAATGTGCGATACACTGGAACCAAATGATAAACGAGAAAGGTCAGGATCAGGGACGCAATTGACAACACACAATCCAGTTCAATTCACTGTACCAAAATTCATGGCCTGGTTCATTTTTGCTCTCTCTTCGTGAATTTCGCAAGGCCCTCAAGCCAGTCCTGATGTCCCAGCAACATCGGGTTTGGCCGAGTAGCGGCCAATTGAGCAGCTGGCTTTCCAATCTGAGACTCTTGCGTCAGAATACGCACAACACCCCATTCCATATTCTCAACAATCCATGCATGATATACACCAACGCAGTCTCATCATCACCCGCCTGCCACGCACGCCACGTCAAACGACCAGGTGTAGTCGTAGTTGGCGCAATAGATTGCCAGACCTCGGATTGTAACGCGGGAACCCAAAATTCGAGAAGCTGAATTTATCCGATTTTTCCAATCCTGGACCGGAGGCAGGAGGTGTGATATGTAGTATTTATCCCATTTTGTGATGTCGGCGAGATTCTGCCAGATCTGTTCGGCTGTGAGGCCTTTGACGAAGATCTCGTTGGAGACGTAGTTGTCGGTGGTACCGGGGAGGTACTGCTTCGGCCAGATGATGTCGGATGGCATTTTGATTAGACTGATATTGATTGTTTGGAAGGGAAATTTTCAGATATAGATGATGCCCAGGTGGTCTTTGACTTGACTATTAGATCGGCGTCAGTCTACAAACACAAATACAACATCATCAACGGTCCGAACGAGCTCTTTAACATACTAAGTCTTGTCAATATGTGAAGAAGGGCAGTACAGCGCTCTTAACTGACGTTTTGAAAGCTCTTGTACAGTGTACTCCTCGAGGACAATTTTTGGTCTGCTCATCGACCGACATGATCGATCTGTCTCGATAGATGAAAATTATTGATTCATTCCGATCAAGAAGGAAAGTAATAGAAAGTATTAGACTGTTCATGAGTCATGAGTTAACATCATCAATTGCTATGATGCAGCGCTCAAATTACAAAAGAGGTTCCGATAAGTGCACCCATCTCTGTCTGTGATTGCAATAATCACAACATCACTCGATTAGAGATTTGCTTCAGCGACATGCGTTCCATGAAACCCAAATCCAACTACACTGTCGACTTTTGCCCGTCCAACTTCAGTCATCGTCTTGGCATCAAGGACTAAGAGGTAACTCTTCCCAGCAATACCATCCAAAACGACACTCAACAATGATCCTGCATCTTCATCTTCGGAACTAGGGTCTGCTACGAAAATTGGCTCACCAGGCGTCTGGCCATGCTCGCTCCAAGAGATCGTGCTTTTCGTGTCGACATCGATTTTGATGAGCCCATCAATAAAGGTGCTTTTCCTACCACTCCTCACTCCATATATGAATCGATGCTTGCGTAGTTTGAAACGAGGATTGATCGATGGTAACTCGGGCCAAAGCTTCTTATCCATTGAAATCTCAACTGTTGCCTTTAAAGGGGTAGAATTCGGCGTTTTCGGCAAATGTGCCAGGCGAAAACGTCGGAAACCTGCGCCGGTGTCGAGATCAGACGAGTCCGTAAGGGACTTTGCTGTTGGAGAATCCGAAAGAAGGTTGTCAACATAGAACCTTTTCAAGACGTCAAGGCTATCATAGGCGTAAAGATCAGCTACAATATCAGTCTTTGACGGATCGGTAGGCGAAGACTCCTCGTAGGCGTTGATGCTGTGGAAGCTGAAGAATGGATCTGATTCGTAAGTGGCGACTATTCCAGATCCACCAGGTTTGCGGTCGATGACAAACCAAGTTGCCCCGGTTGAGGTCTTGTAGTCGGCTATGGTATCAACAAAATTGTGGTTGAGTAACATCGGCAGGCCACCTTTTCGAAAATGTGAAGACCATACGCATAGGACAACATAGTTCTCGCTTAGAAAGAATGAATGAATGTACGCGGGGGGGTGCTTGAAGGTCGCAAGAATGTGTGTTTTGCCCGTTGAAGGCGACACCGAGAAAACACGATATACGTTAGTACCTAGTTCTAGATTATAATTGAAAACCTCTCCAGTGACTGGATCGGTCTTCGCATGTGCTGCGCTTAATTGACCTTTCAGAGACGGATGTAATACAGTCTGCTCAGCAATACCAATCGGCTCTAAAGTTATTGGATCGAGCATCTGGAGTGTAGAATTGTCCGTTTTATTGCACAGCGATTGCAAGCCAGACTTTCCGAACGGTTTATCATATTTGTTACCGGTGGGCGAAAGACCCGGGAAATTGACTGACAAAGACACGCAGACATCGACTCCGTCTGCGGAATCTTTCGGACTAGGATTGAAGAATGACTGCACTTTTTGAAAAACCGACATGCATGGATCATATTTGGCGCCGAAGGTGATTTCGCCTCTGTACCCGGATTTCTTGATCCTTTGAACGACGCCGTCACACGTCAAACGCGAATTGTGCGTGACGCGGACATTAGGATGTTCGGTCGTAGGTACATGGATCTGGAATCGGTGAACTTGGGAGAAACAGTCAAACCAATGATTGAGTTTGTAGGTGGTTTTCTTGTCGGTTTCGACTTCGCGTGGGCCCAAGCCGTTGCGAAATAGCACGCCTGCGCAATACGCAGGAATGGTACCAACGACTTCTAAGTCAGTCGGTTCCAATTCTTGGTAGCGAACGTCGAACTATTTGATATATCAGTTTCGAGTCAAATCAAATCCTCTGTGAGCTCGCCTACCCCTTGCGTGTTGGGCCAGTCATTATAATGGGTTGTTTTGGTCATATTGCTGGAAGGTTGATGCGGGGTACACGGATCAGGTACCAAACATTGATTGGACGCAGTGAAATGAATATCTGCACAGATTGTAAACTGTCTGTAATCATGTTATCCAGTCGTCAATTTATAATTCATCCATCAGTCAACCCCCGGTAACGCGACAAGGCATCCATATTTGCATTGTTGAGTCAAGAAGTACAAAAAGGCAGCACCCGACGTCATGCGATCCCGAACCGAGCGTCTAGCCCGCTTTCAAGAGCTTTCGGCCGTACGTAAACGAAGTCGTTCAGCCCCTTAGTCTAAAAATCTCTTACTGCGGCTGACTTTGAGAGCGATTTTTGAGGTAGATTTGAATAATGGCATGGTTAATTCGTTCGATGCGATGCAATCAACGGTCGGCATAGCCATACTCCACGTCAGCATTGATGCCGAGTCCTATCAAATTCGAACAATTACGGCCGTATCTAGCACGCTAACTGTTCGCCATGAATCGTATTACCCCAGATTCAGTGGTTAAAGTGTTCCAGCCCCTCAATTAAAAGTCATCAGAGCGCCTGCTAAGCCGTAGTTCGTATGGCTTGTTCAATGCACGGGCGACAGAACATGCAGTTGAATCCTAAAACGTTTACTCTTGAGGACTATAGAACGAGTATCACAATTTAAATATGTAAAATACTATATTTGTTGACTTCAGAATAGAGTACTTCCGTACGTTGAGCATGGTCAATTCATTACAATACGTGTATTTGTCTGGCACAGCTACCCAATAGAATGTGTGTCTCTCCAATTTTTCTCTTTTCTGATTGGCCAGAGGAGAAAAGCACATTACTTACACTGTAACGAGTGCGTCACGGCTTGCGACCAGATCGTTCAGGGTTGACTTCCTTATGTGGAGCATCTTCATACTCTGATGAGTAAATATTATTGTCGAAAAAGGTTTGTCATATAGATTGGCTCGTACATTGTAGCAGATGATTGCATGCGATGAAAATGCATGTACATATCTCATGCAGTAGATCAAAAGGGGACACGCCTCGACTGGGAGGTCGCGGCATTTGCACAATTCTGCTCATGCATTTCGAAAGCCTCAATCTATCTCAATGCATCCTTGGAAGTATTGAGGGTGACTATCACAGAGTAGTAGAGATAGCACATGCATCGCGAGCTACGCGGTTATATGTTGATGGATGCGTGACATGCACTGCTGGTGGCTTACAAGGTGAACATACCTAGATCACTATACGAACTTGATTTTCCCTGTCCGTTGGAATTTTCCTTTTTCAGCAGCCGGCACTTTTTTGAAGGCTCTCTGAGTAGATTTCAGTCCAGACTCGCGCTCCCTGAGCCGCTCAGTGTCGTCGCGTGACGAATGTTGGGGACTGCGTTGTCGCTCATATGATAGGCTTCTCACTGTTCACTCAAAACTAGTCACACGCTCGGTATCTCTATCTAAGCATTTTTTGGTTATGCCCTCGCTATCTAGTGTATGTCACAAAGAAGCAAGGTGTCCTATACACCCCTGGTCTACCATTTACAACTACTCTCATGAGACTCATTACAAAGAATCTTGATATGATGTGAGGTAACAGGACTTATAAAACCGCGAAATTAGTCATTCTTCACCATCAATCTTATTCTCATATCTCTGAAAATTTTTAAACATTCTTCCTACTACTTCTAGTTGATCTATTAGATATAAACAGATATAGACACCCATAAGTAATTAAATGTCCAGATATCATACCATCTAAAATCAAAAAAAAAGCTATACACAGAGCAGCCCTAAATAAGGCTCTAGGAATATATATATTCTAAACACTATCTTCCGTTAAATGTTAGATCATCTCCTCCCGAGGTCTTTAGCGTTCTATACCTTAAGAAGCTATTTAATACTTTTTTCTTTATCAGAAATACTATCTTTCACATCTTAAGAAGACTATCATGGCAAGTTCTATAAAAATCAGGAGAAGATGATTGGATATAACTAAAATTAAACTATTTAATCACTCTTTTTAATACTATACAGAAAGTACTAGAAGCTATCATTGCTAATAAACTGATGAACCTGTTCAACACCTACCACCTCCTCCCAATACCACATACTAGAAGCAAGATATCTGAACAAAGAGGTGATAAAAATGCAGCTACCCATGGAAATGATGCCCGACTTTAAGATGCCCTGAAGGTAACAGTTGCTTCAACAAATTGTGGTGTTCAATATCATCAAAATTCACAAGCTCAGCCCAACCGTGTCGGATGACCCATTTCGCTTCTCCCGAGTCCTTATGAAAACAGCTGTACGCTACTTCTTGAATGAATAAGAAGGTGAAAGTTTTTATAAAGCGTCGGGATTCACTGTAACAATACGTTAAAGACCGGAGGATCTCAGAAGCAAGACCTTTAGCATCAGATGTGATGCCGAGTAGAGCCGTGCTGTTGGGTATGTCCAGAACACCACCTTGATCGACTGATTGGGCCGAGTTCGGATGTACCTGTAGCATATCCCATAGCTGTAATAACAAAATTCGTATTGCATTGTAAGTGCAAATCGTAAACGCCGTCCACATCGTGTCGTATTCTAGAAGTGTGAGAAACAGTGGTTTTCTGATTGCTTCAATTGCAAGAATCTCTGTGACAGTTTGCGCATGCTCTGCTCCCCGCTGGTGCCACCAGATATTCAACTCCTCGAGAGATATAGCAAGCTGACTTTTAAGCTCATTAATTTCTTGACTACTCTTGCTTATATCGTTTGTCTTGCTTTGAGCGAGATATCCAACAACGTCTGTTCCGATATCGATCAGATAATCAATGGCAGAGTTTGATGATAAATCGTCCTCCCAGGGCACCGTCTTCCAAACTATATTCCGAAGAAAAGTACTCTGACGCAAAACAATTGACCTCGCGACCTGTATATATTGTCAATAAATTTCATGTGTGTCGGACTGGGACACTCTTACGAGCATGATCCGGTGCTCAAGAAAGATGGCTTTTCCAGCGTAGGACTTTTGCTGCCATGGACCCCTGTGCTCTAAAAGCCACGCAAGTCCGTTTGCGTGCCATATCCAGCCTTTATCTGTCTGGTAGGCAAACATCTTCATCTGTTTCAGTGCCTGTCTCCAATCCAATAAACTTTGTAGCTTACCTCATACAAGTAGAGAGCAGTTATAGACGCCAACGTACTGTCAGTATACCAATTCTCGGGGTTTGAAAGTTCGCTGCGAAGCTCATACAATGCCTCCCCGTAAAGTCGGAGTGCAGATCTCATCATATCATAGCTGTTATGAGCTTGACCAAAAACAATTGCGGCCAAAGCATCCCACGACTTGTAGCGCGGCTTTTGACCATTCTTGTCCAGCTCCTGAATCCACTCTGAAGGCAAACCACATTGAGAAGATTGCCCTGTACAGAATAAATATGGATCATCTTCTTCAAAGAAGTTCGATTGTAGATAGGATAAAGTTATGTCGTCCTTGTATGCTGTCAAAGATAATGGATTCCCTAAGGTCGGTGCAGAATTGGGGAGCCAAGATCGGTGGAAATAACTCGAATGAGATGCCGATTGAGAACTCCTCGCTTCTATTGGGCACTCGTGAGACGGCTTTTGACCTGCTCTTATGGAGCGTCGTCGGATACGGGATTCCTCATCTACAAACTTCAGTCGTGGTGCGAAGCCGGTACATTCAATGCCCGCTTTGTAGCAGCGAAGGCATTTTGGATGTGTCTCGTCACATTTGACTTTTCTCCTTTTGCAGAGCCCGCATCCTTTACTCAGGGCTCCCATCGTATGGGCTGGGTCTAGTATCAAAAGGAGTTCAGGGCGATAACAACACAGTGAACTTTACCAGGAGAGAAATTCCTGCGGATGGGATGACTATGAAACAATTAGCGTGGAGCTCGCACATGATACCATGTATTGGGAACAGTGGATATATAACCTGCGAAGCTCGCACATAAAGCCTGAAATAGGTAAGGTTAGCGTAAACTGCTTTTAGGTCGGACCCGGTGCAATGCAAGACCCGAGAAGAACGGCATGAAGTATTTAAGGAGGACAAAAACCGTTCACCTTTGGGCTTTGGAATATCCCAATTCCGAGATTTCCTCAGGCAGAGTAGTCAAGATGACAGCCAAATCCTTTGTTTCTAATGTCTACATCACTACCAAGTCGAACAGCGACGCTAAATCTTCGTCATTTCTCCCGCTCACGCCACCACTAACCCAAATCACGGGTCCCACATCGACATTGTCCTATATCTACTCTACATTGCCCTCCTTCACTCTAACCGGCGACGCGGACCTAGCCAACCACCTTGCCATCGCCTCGTCCAGACCTCCATACGTCGCTTTCCCGGTAGCAGGCGCCAGTGTCGCCTGCTATATGAATTTTGCGCCTAATCCCGAGCAAGACGAGGGGTTTTGGCATCGGACACAGACAGTGGATTACATCATAATGCTTGAAGGGAGCCTGGAGCTGACGCTGAGTGGTGGGGAGAAGAGGGTTGTAAAGAGCGGAGATGTGGTTGTGCAGAGGGCTGCGATGCATAAGTGGAAGAACCTGAGCCCAACAGAGGGAGCGAGGTATGTGGCTGTGTTATTGGGAGCAGAGGGGGCGGTAGAAGGTGGAATCGAGGTCGGTGAATCAGACCACTAACTGGATTACCTGCTCTTCCTAAGCTTTGATAACCAGCCTGGCATCTTCCCTTCACGGTTATTCCAAGCTCGAAATCTGAAATTTGGGTCAGGAAAACCTTTAATATTCGCTTCTCCAAAGCTGTTACAATTTACTAGTTGTACTTCTCCTTATTCATTTCTATAAGTAGAACAATTCTCCAGCATCATAAGACCTTAGTTTCTATGCTGATCGACACCTGTATGTATCACCACACAAACACCTGACAAAGGGCTACGGGAGTAAAACCCAATCAACAACCACCGACAAGGATATCAAAACCGGCAAATAGGTTAGATAGACAAGTTCCCATAGATCATTTTCCTAGGATTTCATCTATCCTGTATCAATAAAATTGAGTAAATGAGCTCTTGATATACGGAGGTGGGCGGATCGCTTGCCAATTACGTTAGCTTTAGATTTGTTAACGTAATCGGTAAGCGATTTGGCCGTGTAAGCGGGTTGGCCACCTGCAATACATATACAAAATGGCACATATTCATGTACGAACATATGCCATTTTGTATGTGTATTGAAGATGACTGGTTCGGGGGTAAATTTTGTTACTGAGCATACCCGTGCGCTCGTGTAAGGCTTACCTACAGTACCACGAAATATTTGTTGGCACCCCCTCTATCCGACCGCTACCCGGAGCTTATTAACACAGTAATAAACCACCCGTGCCGTAAGGGCTTTTGGGGGGTTCAGAGGGTGCCTGTGCCACTAAGTCAGCACCTAATTGCACCTAATAGTACTTCGTTTTTCTCAGCAGAATGGTTAGCGGTGTGGAAATTTCAGATAATGGGGTTGCCAACACATATGTCATCTCACTCATTGTACTGATCAGATCATAGCACTTAGGGACGTGCTCAGTTCTACTCAAATGAGCACTAAAACAGAAAGGGAAGGCCCCAGCGCGTCAGGAGAAATCAAGTACGTAGATAATACCAAGACACTCAGATTAAACTGAGCAAATTGTTGTGCTACCGTACATGTACAGTCGAGACTTTCTTATCTTCAGTTGGAAGATATCTGTCGAGTAACCCTACTCTTTGAATATTGTGTGGCTGCATGATCGCAACAGG
Source organism: Talaromyces sp. PYS2902 (assembly GCA_023626235.1). NCBI lineage: Eukaryota > Fungi > Ascomycota > Eurotiomycetes > Eurotiales > Trichocomaceae > Talaromyces > Talaromyces sp. PYS2902. The sequence continues at coordinate 331,738 of JAMAGP010000021.1, forward strand.
TGCGATGTTACACGAGAGGTTGCCTGGAATGTGTGGTAGCTGGATGGAATGACACCTCAATTCTGTGATATTCGAGAACTTAGGTAAGAACCTCGCGCTCGAATCATATATATCTCGTGTTGGCGAAGTGCTGCCTTGAGTAGTAAGGATGATAAAGCACAGACAGGTTCACGATAAGGGAAAATGCACAACCCCTGGATAGATATTCTTGGTGGCTACGAGCAAATCTCCTTCCAAACCTGAAATCGAGTTTCAGGCCGGTCAACTGATGATGTCGACTTCTGATACCATGTACCCCACAAAGCTTTTTGTAGAATAAGAAATTTGAACGATCTAAGTAATTTAGCTTCAACCTCATATTCTTGATGCCTTGTAGGGTTAGCCGAGACTACAGCGTCACATTTGCGGGATGACTGTGGAGGAGATCTGTTCGGAAAATAATTACATCGGGGTCTTCCATACTGACAATATTAGGAAATAATTAGTAATGTAATTTCAATTGGTCCCGAAGAACAAAATTAAACAAGATTGGTTATCTATTGAGTTTTTGAATTTCGCATGTGGCGGCGATTGCTCGACACATTCGGCTCTTACGTTATCTGTGAAGGTTGATTGGTTTTGACCGGCATCCATATTCAAAGAAATCACCCAATCGCCTAACACAAGTAATTATGGACACCATGATAAAGACCAAATACCCATGTGGTGCTTAAACAGTGACAATCACACGAACACTTTGAGAGCGTCCAGTCCCGGGTGTGGGCCGTGGACGGAAGTTAGGGCTAGACGGAGGTTACAAGACCAATGCTACAGTGACTTTTCTGCAGGCCACTAACACGGTCTAGCTTGTCCTAGAATGCAAATGACCAGGAAATGCTACTCTTGCCGCATATCTCGCTGACTGCATGGTCGCTGTCAAGGGATCAATAAGGGGCTATCAAAGTAATGTGATTGGCCGCTTCTTCTGCATAGCTCAATACGCGACTGCACGGGACCTGCGTCAGGAGCTGGAATCTGTTCACGATCTTCATGTAAAATCATTTTTGGAAGAAGTTTAAGATGTTGACGATCTTATTTCAAGCTTCATTCGAGGCTTTGCTGATTGGTCGTCGTTGTTTGATTCATGTGCGACGTCTAACCAACAAGTAATACTCAACGACTGCACCTCATAGACTAGAATTTGCGGGTTAACCCATCATGATCCACCGAGTCATCCTTAATTAATAGCTTATTTCCTACAACTCTCAGGAACAACATTTGGTTCGACGGGGCATAGCTATTGCTTGTCTCTTACTGGACCGCATAAATAATACAAATCTATGGGTAGTACCTGTGGCTTGTGGCGTCCGACTACGGCAGATGACCTTCCATCCATCTGTTTCTAGGATTGGAGATATCAACAAACTCATGCACGAGGTAGCTTTCTAGTACTCGATACATTGAAAGGGAAGAGTGTTACATTGTTGTATCCATGTGTGAATTATCGCTTTCTGACATCCCCTCACCCGAGGATCTGGCTTTATTCCAGGATTGGTGTTCGTTTGATTTAGTGTCTACAAAACACATTTATCGGTTCCTATCTGACTTATCTAAAAGTTACTTTCTCCATAGACTGTGCGGAGGGTCTTATGAATGACAACCTAGTGTAACCCTGAACAGCGACATCTCCTACCGCTTTCGGTATCTAGCCTCGAATTGATGGGAATTCCCACGAGTTCCCACGAGTACTTAAACTCCATCATGACCGGCCAGAGCCGTGATTTTCTATCCTTTCTCCAAGTGTCGCTAGGTCTTGGGCTCCCTTCACTCGTCTCTCATTTCCACCTGAGAAGTACTGGCCTACTTTTCTGCATACATTCCTTTTTCGCTCCCTCTTAGCACACAGTTAGGAGAAACACTTTCCTTCAATATGATGAATTCCGTTCTCTACGCTTCTGCCTTCTTGGCAGCTTTCAAGGGTGTTCAAGCTGGTATCAACTTGAACAGCGCCCAAAACATCGCTGTTTACTGGGGTAAATACTTGACTGGATCGAAAGATGATAGACTATTACTAACACGAAAAACTTTCAAGGCCAAAACTCCATTAACTTGGTTGAAGCAAGTGGTGGTCAAGAAAGGTTAAGTTACTATTGTGAGAGTAAGTCAGGCCCAATTTTGAAACCAATAAATTATGCGCGAAACTACAAGCTAATTGCTGTCGCGTACAGATGGACCTCAGGTTGATGTAAGTATATGACCTATTGGCTCACAAACTTCCTGCAATTTTGGAACTGACGAGATAACTAGACTTTGATCCTTTCTTTCGTTACCAGGTTCAACGGCGAGGGTGGTTATCCTGAGACCAACTTTGCCAATGCTGGAGATAACTGCACCACCTTTGCTGGAACACAGCTGCTTGACTGCCCGCAAATTGCGTGAGTGAATTCAAGCGCCTTGTCAGGAAAATAAAGATTCATTAAGGCAATCTCTAACATGAAACAAGAAATGACATCGTTACTTGCCAAGGGCTTGGAAAGACCATCCTGCTTTCTACCGGAGGTGGTACCTACAACGAGGGCGGATTTTCCACTGAGGCTGAAGCAATTGCTGCAGCAAACTTGATGTGGGAAGTTTTCGGGCCCGTATCTTCCAACAGCTCCGTCCTTCGTCCATTTGGCACCGCTGTTATTGATGGCTTCGACTTTGACTTCGAGAATCTTGGCATGAGCAATATGCCCGCTTATGCCAACCAGCTACGCAGCCTGTATTCGCAAGATAAATCAAAGACTTACTACATGACAGCTGCTCCTCAATGCGTCTACCCCGACTATGCTGATGGTCCGATGTTGGCTGGTGCCGTTTACTTTGATGCTATTTTCATTCAATACTACAACAATGGCTGCGGTGTCAACAGCTATGTCCCTGGAGCGACAACACAATGGAACTTCAACTTTAATGTCTGGGACAACTGGGCCAAGACCGTTTCCTTGAACCCCAATGTCCGATGCTACATCGGTGTCCCTGGTAACACTGGCGCTGGTAGCGGTTATGAACCACCTGCTACTATCGGTGAAGTCATCGACTTTGTTGTTTCCTCTGGCTGGACCTCCTTTGGTGGTATCATGGTCTGGGATGCCAGCCAGGTCTGGGCTAACTCTGGATTCTTGTCTGGAGTCTACTCCTACCTGCCTTCTGGAACAACAACTCCCACCACGACCACGACCAGCACTACCTCTAAGGTGACTTCCACAACAAAATCATCCACTTCGACTACAACCACTCTCATTACAACCACCACTTCCAAAACATCGACCACTACGACCAAATCTTCTACTACTACTTCAACTGCTCCAAGCACCACTTGCCCCGTCTCGGGAGGTTCTTGCTCCACCAACGGAGCCTATGCCTGCACTGGTAGCAGCTTTGGTATTTGCGACAACGGCGCCTGGGTTATCGAGTCCTGCGCCTCTGGACAAGTTTGCGTTCAGGCCGGCAGCGGAGTGTACTGCGGTGCTACTGGATCCGCTGATCCAGTCTGCTAATTGCCACATCAAACGCATTTTTTACTTATATGGCCATCATGTCTTTTTGAATGATTATTCTTTAGGTTCATGATATTTTCGGTTGAAGGGAACTCTCAGATTTTGTGCTACTGGTAGTTGAATGACTTTATAGGGCAGCAGCTTGTACATATGATAATGCCTAAATTTTCTGCGTTCTTTCACAGCTAGTAGTTCTTGCAAATACGTTATTGAAGTGAATTTTCCAGCCCCTATTTTCCATGTCTTGGTTGCTGCTTTAAGTACCAACCTCATTCGCTTATTCAAGCTAGCAGCCTAAAGCAGCAAGAAGTGCAAACATCGAACGGCATTACGAAGGTGTATTGCCGCTTTAAAGAATTGTATTCATCAGCAATATTTTGCATTATATTATTGCTCGATAGTTGTATAGTTGCCATATGGACAGAAATAATCATCAATATAAAGAAATCTTTGTGGTCACGTCTAGTAGCGAAGCTTGAAACATAAAGCACGTTGCTCTGTTCGCCTGAAAATCTACTACAAGAGGCTTCCTACGCCCTTCATCGAATTCTGAATATCAAGTCAAGATCTACTTACAGAAATAGTCTTTAAGAATGTTGCCCTTTTCTGAGGATAGTGCTTTTGATCATAGAGACGATAGCAGGTTGAAAAGTGCTTAGGACCGAAAATGTCGACGGTCATGAAGACGAACGAGCTGGCGATGTAATTCGGTGCCTCTACCTCTAAAAACCCAAAATTCCAAGCTCGGTGACTTAGGATGTCGGAGCAGAAACGAGCGCTTGCACTCATCGATTTAGTAGATTGAGCAAGGCGATCGGATATCTCATATGAGGAAAATACGAAAGAGGCAAAGGCTCGGAAAAGTGTCCAGAATGACAAGTAAGCTTTATCCGTATCACCCCACGATAATTTTGAGCGAAGTCGGAAGTTTCCCGATTACTTTACTTCAGTATATTAGATTAGCTGTCGCTTCAAGAAAACGCATACCGTGCTCCTTCTGTTCCTGTATTATGAGTTCTGCAGGCATGATTGAATTTGAGCAACTTCCGTTGGACCCACAAGGACCGCCTGGGAATGCTTGGGGTCGCTTTGGAAAGGATGACCAGCTAGGAACGTTGAATTTGATAACGCCGGACGTAATTGTCAAAGCAGCGCAGGAAATCAAGACTGGGGTACGAATTTCTCTAGACTGGCCTTTGAGCATGCCATCGTATCCAAGCTTTGGAAGATATCCATTTCAACAAGAAATTGTTCATAGAACTCCGAATTGTATCAACGATGACATCCTGCACTTCAATACACAGTGTTCGACTCAATGGGACGGTTTCCGGCATTACGGTATGATCAATACAAGCCGTTTGCCTATCTAGAAAGGGGGATAAGGCCGCTGATCCCAGGACTTTTCTGAACACAGCCCATCAAAAATCCAAGCGATTTTACGATAACAGAACACAAGAGCAGATTGAATCTTCCGATGTCATTGGAATACATGGTATGCCCGTTTATTACATTGCTCGCTTAATACAGTAAAAGCGGAAGCTTATTACTGATCATTATTCACTTTATAGCTGTTGCCGAGGCTGGTGGGATAACAGGTCGCGGTGTTCTACTTGATTATGTGGATTGGGCAGCATCCAGGAATATCAGCATTGAGGCCCTTTCGTCGACATCGATCGGTGTTGAAACTCTTCAATCTATGGTGGATGACTTTCAAATACAATTTCAACATGGCGACATCCTATTCATTCGCAGTGGATTTACCGCCGCTTACAATAAGTTGAACGACTGTCAGAGGAAGGATCTAGCACACCGACCCTCTCCTGACTCCATCGGAGTTGACGCCTCAGAGAAGACTCTTCGCTGGTTGTGGAAGCATCAATTTGGTGCGGTAGCAGGAGACGCACCAAGCTTTGAAAGGGCGCCAATCCGTGGTGCACATGCAGACCCTAACTATAATTTGCATGAATGGCTTTTGGCTGGTTGGGGTTGCCCTATTGGTGAACTGTTCGACTTGGAAGCACTCTCAAAGCACTGCAAAGCTACTGGAAGATATACCTTCTTCCTATCCAGTATGCCCCTGAAGGTAAGATTGACTTCACTGTCCACTGTATGTCTTGATGCTAATCGCTCTGGATGTAGGTAATTGGCGGCGTTGCAAGTCCCCCTAATGCATTTGCGATCTTTTGAGGCAGCAACTCTCACTTTAAGCACGAAGTTATAGCATTATTAGAATGGGAACATCAATTTCATATAGATAGATTGTTGACGAATCAAGCTCTTATGCATCTTTGTAAAGATTATTTGCCACCTAGATGTGACTTTTGCGAGACAAATGGCTTCTATATGATATTTTTAAAACGGCATCAACGTATAGACCGAGAATCTATCGCAAATACTACTTCTAAACATGAAAGCCTTCCTTAGCTCAATACACATGGGCTTCTTGAATTCCCTACTGTTCTGGAAACATCCAATAAAAGTGAATCAGGCGCTTCTAATTTCATGTCCAACATGAATCCGATGATATGTAAATTGATACATGCGATTGGAACGAGACATGCCAGTTGACTTAATGCGAACATGTTGGTAAATCTTGTCAAGTCCTCAGATTAGCCAGAATCCATTTATAATTATTTTCCCTCCGCATTTTCTTGTGAGAATAAACTGATTTCCCCCATGAACAAGTCTTAGCGTCAACATCACCATCCAATAGGCAGCAAGTACTTTTAGGTTCGGACATAAATCCGAGCTGAGGGGCATGATGTCTCTCCAGTATTTACCTACCAGGACGGACCCAATGTCGGAGAAATAAATCTTCAATCCCTAGGTAGCAATATTCGTGATAAGCCTCTTTTGATACAATATTGAACTAACTACATCCGCTTTTAATAAACTATGGCTCCATCGTTAACCCCAGACATTTTGCCCGTTCCGGTGCCGACAAAGTTAGTCGACGCCAGCAACAGAACGGACAAGCCAGCTCAATTACAAGTGCTCGGAAAAACAAAAGATGGCCGAAACTTAAAGATCAGAAGTTACCCAAAGTTTGAAAACCTGGAGGACGAACGACTGTATCGCAAACAGCACTTGGCCGCTGCGTTCCGTGTCTTCGCAGACCGTGGATTTGATGAGGGTGTAGCCGGGCATATCTCGGTTCGCGACCCTATTCTCACTGATCATTTCTGTAGGTATCCTCCATTTTCGTATACAAGTTTCTGGGGCTACAACGCTAGTAATTCTAAGGGGATTTACTGACTTCGTTAGGGATCAACCCTCTCTCAGCCCACTTCTCGCTAATCAAAGTGTCCGACCTAATCTTAGTGGACGAGGACGGACTGGTAGTCGAGGGAGATGAGCCTATCAACGCCCCAGCATTCGCTATTCATTCCGAAATTCACAAAGCCCGTCCCGATGTGCATGCCGCCTGTCATGCCCATAGCGTCGCCGGCAAGGCATTCTCTTGCTTTGGTAGGGAGCTGGACATGATCACACAAGACGCTCTACGTTTCTATAAGAGCCATGGTGTTTACAGAGACTTCAAGGGTATTGTTTTGGATAGCGAGGAAGGAAAGCGCATCGTCAAGGCCTTGGGCAATGGAAAGGCTGCTATTCTTCAGAACCATGGTCTGCTTACTGTCGGTGAAAGTGTTGACGAAGCAGCATTTTGGTTTATCAGTCTTGATAAGACTTGCCATGCTCAGCTGCTGGCCGATGCCGCATCAGCAGCCGGTTACAAGAAGATAATAATCGATGAGAAAGAGGCAGACTACACAGCACAACAGGTTGGAGGACCTGAGAAAGGATGGTTGGCATTCCAGCCTTACTATGACGAGCAACTAGCCAAGACCAAGGGCGAATTTCTCCTGTAGGTCCTTTGAACTAATCTAAATTTAGATCTTCAAATGAGATCATGGTACCCTACTGCACTTTATTAAATACTCGCGCGTTTGAACATATACATCCTGCTTGCCATAATTAAGCAGTATTTGCGTAAGTTTTTTCCACGCTCTCGCAAGTATGTCAACTGGAGTCAAGAACCGATTAGTCAACTCCCAAGAAGGTTTAAAAAGGGACACGTCATTCTAGGTCCGAGTGTGGTGAAAGAATAGGAAGCACAAACAGTGGTGCGAAGAACGAGGCCTACTCACTCTAGTATTGAAGCAGTGCCACACTCCGGCTTGCTAAATACGAGATTCATCATACTCGTAAAATAAATGTGATGTCCATTTTTGCTTCATACATGACAAGATTTACAAATAAACTCCAGTACACAATTGATTGTTAATTTGGGGGAAGTATCTACTATGTATAGATCAAGATCATAGGGCTGAAGCTGAATGAATTTTCCTCGTATAAACACCGATTGGGTGAATTTACCCCGGAAAATCAGGTGTCATGGGATCCAGGTTTTTGAATTTATTAGACTCCGATCTCATGGATTTCAGCACAGTCCGCCTGATTTTTTTCAGCCTGTTGAGAGGTCAAGTTTTAGTAGCACTGACTTTCCAAACTTTAATGGAAAACTGTCTTGGTTCTTCCAATTTCCATCGGGGGCTCAGCGTATCCGGAGTTCACATCCCGCATATTCATGGAGGATATACTCTGTTGTCTTAGATCTGCTTGGCGGAAAGCAGCGAACGTGGCTTTGAGCTGATCACGTTACAAATCCTCGTATTCTGGCTATTACATGATTTGTGCGATTCTTTACTCTCATGTCAAAACTGCATAGAACGATGATCAGATGTCGAGTGTACTTATCCCATTCTCTATGAGACAATACACTGATTGTTGCGGTCCGAAATTTCTCATACGGTGTTCGCCTGATTGAAAAGGGCTGAATCTATCTTTTTTTTCTATATTTGGAACTGAATAAGGCCGCAGCAGTCGTGACTCGGATGAATTTGCAAGACCTCGTTGAGGGTTGATCTCTCTCAGTGCATCGGACGGAGTTTCCCACGAGGCTATCGAGACTTTCATTTCATACTGAAATGAGACATGCTTTCTCAGCTCGAAATTCCAGCAGCTGATTTTTGGGCTCGCCACAATGAAACGAAAGGTATAAAAAGCCTCAACATTTCCAAACATCGATGGGTCTATCTCATCATCTCAAAACACAGCAACCACAGACAGTCTTTCACATCAATCAAAAAGCAAGCTTCGATACTATCTTCAAACTCAAAATGATCTTCTCCGTCATCTCATCTCTCGCTCTCCTCGCTACCTCGGTAGCTGCTATGCCAAGTGGCTTTGTGGCTCGTCAAAATACCAACAAGATCACATTCACAATCATCAACGATCAGTCCGGTGCTCAAGCCGCCGCTACAGTTCCAATCGACGGATCTGTTGATACTTTTGAAGGCCTCTTCGGCACCAGTTCTCTTGCATCGAATGGGAAGATTCTCGCTACGTCCAGCCAACTCATCGCTTTTCCTCAAGGATTCGAGTGCACCATCTTTCAGTCGACAAACAATGTTCTTGCCTATTTCACTCCAGAGCATACGTATATTGATCTAGACGGAAACCCGAATGCTGCTATTCCAGTCGATGTGTCGGGCTATAGTATCAGTTGTTCGTTCTAAGTCCGCCCTTAGTCCGAGGCAGTATGTTTATCTTAATGGGAACAAATTCGATTGGATTGAGATGGAAAGACACATTCTACCTTGACCACTCGTTAGCTAGTCTTTTGTAACGTTTCGGAGCTATTTTTAGGCAAATCACAGTTTATTCTTAATTTTTTTGCAATACATCCTTGGTGAAAAACGTAATAATAACAGTTTTTATGTGTGAATAATGGGTGTCGGTCCGCAGAAGTTTGATATTCGAAGCCCTAGAGACAATGATCATGTTTATCAAATGACGCCTATCAGTTTCATGAAATGAATAAAGTTGCTATACATACCATCATATACCCTGAAGAGGACCCTGAGTGATGGCGGGACTTGCCGACAAGCAATAACATCACGACTTCGTGGAAACCGGTGTACCCTTTCTGTGGATTTTAAGCCAATAATTGAAGAAATCAGAACTTAGTTGATCAGGAATTTATATCAATCGTACCAGATATCTACCTATTTGCTATTGTACGCGTCAAAAATCTTCAATGCCAATCTTGAAATGGAGCTTCCGTATCATCTCGCATCCCAGGTAGCGTTTTTGAGAAATACCTATCTAGCGCGTACAGCAACTAAACCACGCGTCAATTTGATAATTTATTGGTCTTGTTCAATTGTTTTTAAAGATACTTTCAAGACTTGCTCTATCAAGACGCGACGAATATTTGTGATGTTATGCTCGGGTTGAAGCTACCATATCATCCGCCAGGGAAGATATATATTTTCGCCAGCATGTTGCTCAAGTATGTAACTGTGATCCGATTGGCTCGGAAAAGGAAGTGTCATCTTAGTCAGCATATACTCCGGATCCGATTGGCCAAATCATGGTTAGTGTGCAGTTCGGGATCCGCTTTCTGAAGCGACATACTCTGCTTTGCTAGCTGGGTGAAAGAGGTTGTTCAATCAATCGTGATCGTCGTTTTCTCCTGACTCGTTGCGCATTTCCCGTAAGTTCCTGAGAACGACGTGGTACTCTGTACCAACACCGGTCGGGAGATTTTGAGAGATAGGTAGGTATACTGACTGTGATTGATTGGATTCTATCAGACACCAGATGACTAATCAAGACAGCCCCATTTGATTGGTTGAGAGTGGTGATTACGTAATAAATTCCATGCTTGGTGCCCATTTTTGCGTTCTCTGTTTTCCCTTGTGTTGTCGCGCTCTTCATTTCGTGCCGCTCTCCAGCTTATCGAAACGTCGGTTTTATACGGGGAATTACGAAGCTCTTGGATATACATCAACAAAGTTACGTGGGATTGGTTTGGGAAAACTCAATATCTTCAGTGTAATGCTCTTCGTTTCGCGACAGCTTGTGAGGCTGAGCCGACGGGCTTTGTTTTGTATCTAAGTTAGTTAACTTTACGCGTATGAGCTGAGAATTTAGGCAGACGTCCTAACAGACTGCTCGAATTTCACACGTATTTACTAATTTTTCTTTCGACATCTCACAAATAAGTTCAAGCAAGTCCCAGTGATAACAAAAAACCATAAGGAACATACCCAGAAAGCACATCAGCAATGTCTGTCGCTATTCGGCCAGGATTCCTCGCACCACAAGCTCCGCACAATGTAACAAGCACTATCATCGACTTCAGTGCTACAACTCCCGCGATTCCAGAATACAAAAATTCTTTCGCAGCGGTCATTGATAATTTCATGACCGAAGCTGAGTGCAAAGAACTTCTAGGTCTAGCTGAGCAGTCGACGGAAGATGGAAAATGGGAACGTGCAATGATCAACGTCGGCAACGGCAAACAAGTCATGGCCACTGACTACCGTAACTGCGGTCGCATCATCTTCGATTCTCCAGAAATCGCAGACAGGCTTCTGGCGCGACTCAAGCCGTTTTTTGAGAGTTGGGATACGGTCACTCTAAAGAATAAGCTGGGAGTCACGGGTCTGGCGGGGAGGAAAAATATCTTCAATCTCACGCGACTGAACGAGCGGCTGCGGTTTTTAAAGTATGTTGGAGGGGAATACTTCCATCCTCATTGCGACGGGAATTATCGAACACCGGATGGGAGCGAGATTTCATTTTATACTATCCAGCTGTACCTGAGCGGCGACGGAGAAGAAGGACAAGATTTAGAGGAATTTGCAAAGAGGCAAAAAGGAGAGCTGGAGGGCAAGGGTATCAAGTCAGAAGATGGTGAAGGAGCTAATCAGGATAAATTACTTGGTGGTGCGACTAGTTTTATGGAATCGTGGGAGCTGCCCGACCAGGCGGTTAGGGTTTGGCCCAAGACGGGCCGGGTGTTGGTGTTTCAGCAAAACAACATGTGGCACGGTGGAGATTCTGTATACAGAGGGACAAAGTATACTTTGAGGACAGATGTAATGTATTCGAAAACTCCATTGGCTTGACGGTATAGTGTCAAGCATGATTGTACCAGGTTAACAATAACGCTATCAAATCGAATCGCAATCCATTCGTCGGACCAGCCAACTAAGGACCTACAATATCTTGCAAGTCATCCGTTCTTCTCTTTTCAATCCATTCAATGGCCTCGGCACGGTTTCTGCACACGTGGGGCTGCCCTCGTTCCTTGTCGCTTGGGGTGGACATGGATCCTTCAAGTGTCATGTCGAGATTGCACAGAATGTTGTTTCGGAGATACTCGAAGCAATGAGCAGCGTGATAGGGATTGTCTGTGTCACTTGGTCCTTTGACGATGAGTTGGTGGTAGCTGTCAACTGTATAGTATAGCTGAACCAATGTCAGACCATGATCTCCTTGTTTAGTTATGTAAAATATGCTAACTTACACAGTGTAGCGCGTGTGTCCAAGAGGCTTCAAAGACAGGTCCGGACCTGATAGGATCGTCGGTTATGGGATCCCCAAGGAGAGGGTGTTCCTTATAATCCGGAACTAGAATACTCCCGCTGCCCACTGTTTGAAACGGACGCAGTCAGCAAAAATGAAGCCTGCAGAAATGATACATAGGAAATGGTAGACGAACGTGGCATTAATAGATCCCAATTTTTGCGAACTTCCATTCTGTTATCGTTGGATGTCATATTTGGAACGTATTTGTCCTCCTCTGGCTTGAGGTACGTATATGTATGAGATACTGCGATACCGACTGTTAGCTTTTTGCATAAGGGGCAAATGAACTATATCCGGGCAGCACGTACAGGTTTTATAAAGTCCGTTGATATCATCACCAGTTTCGATAAATCCTTCCTTGCCCGACAGCACGCAGTTGTCGCTCTTTTCTGGCACCGGGCGTATCAAGAATATCATGATGAGAAGTTGTAGAGATAGGATAAGTAACCAACGAATCCACGTTAATAAATTTTCCGTGCCCGATCGCCTGGTTTCAATGTATGGTGGCGTGTGCTGCTGTTGGTGTATATGAAATGATTTTCCAAATGACTCTATCGAGCCAACTCTCGTAGCAGGAGATGCTGTGCCTTCAATGTCCTCTTCCTCTTGGTCTCGGTCGAACAAGATGCGGTACGAGACATCCTCCGTTTTTGATGACGGCATATTGGATTTCTGGAGAGTCTGGAACATCTGGGCTCTCTGCGAAATTTGATCAGAGAGTATGAAGGTATTGAGTAGAAGAAAAAAAATAGATGTTCCTCGAAAAAGTATCGAAGTTGACTGCCTAGGGATCTAGAGGGGGTATCCATAGACATAGCACTGCCTGCAAAGATATATGAGTATTTTGAGTGCGGTATGTGATAACGTGAATAATAATCATAGCGAGCGTCAGTCGGAAACCTGTCGCACAGATGAAACTCGCAATTGTTTGAACCCCGTGTATCCGGGTTGGACTATATTCGCGACATTAGTGTTGAATTTAGGTGGAATGGAAGGGGAAATATACCATTATGGGTAATATTCGGTTAAAATCTATATTGAAATAAGGGTTCTACTTGGATAATAGCATGTAATACAGCTATACAAAAAGGGTGAAAAGCTCTTTGATATTACCGAGGCTGATCCGAAACGCTGCATATTAAGCGCCCAGAACTCCTGGGGTAGCCTGAAACTGTAGTGTTTGAGCCCGCTATGAACTTAGCACCAACGACGGTTTAGTGCTTGGCCTGCTTCCATTAAGCATGAGCTTCAACGACTCTCCCAGATATATGAACTTGGTGATAGAAATGGTCGGAGCTTACGGGCATGTAGTATATAGTGAATATTAGAGTTATAGTCGATAAATCGACAGGCACTTTTGATCTAATAAAACAGCTATGTAACAGTAATTAATCAAGCGAGAATTTCCATATTTCCGACCGAATGTTCCAGTGCCCACTCTCTGATTTGCTCAAAATCTCTACACACATGTCTCGAATTGAGCTCGGGCCATGCTTGAGGGTCTCCCTCGACCATGTAGAGAGTGAAAAGCCCAATATCAGCTGTGCATTGAATGTTCAATCGGAGAACTTCCAGACAATGATCTGAACGCAATGTTGTTAGCGCACCAGAAACAGCTACGGTAGTCAGGAATATAGGCGTGCTCACCTGTATGATGCTGTAAAGCTTCACGACCAGCAGCAAACTCTCCACCTAACGGCTCATAGTACTCTTTATATGTGACTTTTCTGAGTAGATTGAGACAATGCAAGTGGTGGAAGACTTCCATGCCGACACGGTATCCCTCCTCACCTGTCACAGGGTGGTCGACTTTGAGAGAATATTCTGGCATGCCCAGTTTTGCCAAATCGGATTTTGGAATCCATTGGTCACCGACTATTGGGTGTTAGTTGGAATGCATAAAATTCTGACGCATAAAGACATACCATCGTAAGAAATCTCTCTCCACGCCGTGTCAACTTCTGGACCATATCCAACAAATTTTTGTGCGGATTTTGTAAAGTTGTATTTGACCTCATTGTATTTGACCGAGACATCAGCAGGCGCTGTAGACATTTTAGTACATGATATAAGTAGTATTTCTTGCTGATATATGAGACTTACACCATGCTGAGAACCGTTGGACATGGTCTAGAGTCGAGTTACTTCGTGAACTTGTTCCGGACATGAATAACGTGAAAGAAGTCAACAGTAGCGTTAGGTGTACCATCCAAATTCCATATGATCTGATAGTTGAGCCAAATATTCGAGTATCGGAACCAGTGTATTTTGTAGTCTCTGGCAATGGAACGTAGGAGTCTTCCAAGTCATCGAGTTTCTCTGTCTGGTTGAATGCGGTGTATAGAGGCGATCGCTCAGGATCTCTGGTCATTGAATTATACTTAAAAGCCATTGCAATTGGTTTTCTGATGGGATGTGAATATCGTGAAGGAAGGCTGTGGTATCGAACTTGAATAAATTGGAAAAACAAAGCTCATTCAACAATGAAGAACCAAAGATAAGTAAATTTCCACGTGAAGTAAATGTTTGGTTTAACCTATATTCCACCAGAAGTCTACGCGGACCTCCAAGCAGAGAGAATCGACTGGCCATGGCTTGCGACGAGTGTCGTCTCAAAAGCTCGGGGAGATTTACTGTAGTCCCGGACTCCTGGGAGTAGTGGATTTGAGCCGCGTTTGACACCACCCACTCCCTTCATACATCGCGACGGTAACCCTGACGAGCCGCAACCTGGCTCTCAGTCTTGAATAATCCCCAAGATCGACTGGGAGAATTTCTTCATACGAATGATATCCACCAATCATTAAATAAAATCTAATCAATCTCGAGCCTAGGCTCTACATGTAACTTATTTTAAACCTACTCTATCTAGGAAGATGAAACCCGAACTGCAGCAGGATGGGATATCCGCACTAATAGCTATAACACACGCTACTATGCTAATAAATAAAAAATCATTTCTCTATGCATTCTCTGTCTATGCACTATTCAAACTGCGTTATAGCCAAGACTAGCGTCATTAGAGAGATACTGGCATGGGGTATTATTTGTCTTGATTGTTGTCTCGGATGTCAAGCTGTGAGACAGGAACAACAACAATAACGACGGTAATATGGGAGCTTCGCGGGAAGGCATTAAAGATGTATCTTGGCATCAAAACTGCAGAAATCTACATAAGAAAGCTGATGGAGGTGTACATTTTCGAAATTTATCTTATCCATCTGAACCATCTCATCACTCCCATTTCCTTTCAACTGCTCTTTTCTTGCTCAACTGCTGGTCAGTTCTTGCATTTCTATTCCGTTCATTCTCTTGACGTATTCTATCGTTTATTTGTTGTTGTTTACTATTTTATTCACCATATTAAATATGCGTTTCCCCGTGTCTCAAGCTGTTTTCTTGAGCCTATTGGCTTCTAGTCAACTTGTTCAGGGCCTTCAACCTGGCGTTGAGGCTCGTGATCTCGAGAAAAAATATGTGGTAAGCTAGTACTTTCGGTATGAATGATTGCTTAAGAAATATTCTGACGCACATTGCTGCAGGGCTCTCCCTCCACACTAGCCAGCAGATGGGTCCAACTTGTGTCCTCCATCGACGCCCGTCACCACACCGAAGCCCAAATCGCAGCCAAGGAAGCAGCAGGGAAGAAAGCTGCTAAGAACGGAAAACGTGAACCGCATCATACAGAAGCCCAAATTGCGGCTAAAAAGGCTGCCGCCGCCAAAGCTTCGAAGAACGGCAGACGTGATCTCGCTGACATCGAAGCTCAGCTCGCTGCCTTAGAGGCTGCTGCCAAGGGAAAAGCCTCAAACTCCACAGCACATCACCATCATAAGGGAGCAAAGGACAAAGGAGCAAAAGACAAAGGAGCAAAAGACAAAGAAGCAAAGGACAAAGATGCAGGAAACGAGAAACGTGAGCCCCAGGAAGCTGACGAGTTCGGTCCTTGGGATACCACCGAGGATGAGTTCGGATCTTGGGTAGATAAAAGAGAAGCTCATCACACCGAAGCTCAGATTGCTGCCAAAGAAGCTGCTGCTGCCAAGAAAAATGCGAAGACACACAAGCGAGAGGCCCACCATACCGAAGCTCAGATAGCAGCCAAGAAAGCAGCAGCTAAGAAGAAGGGAAACGGCAAGCGAGAACCGGAACCACAAGAAGCTGATGAGTTTGGACCCTGGGACACCACCGAGGACGAATTTGGCTCATGGGTTGATAAACGGGAAGCTCACCACACTGAAGCTCAGATCGCCGCTAAGGAGGCAGCAGCTAAGAAGAAGGGAAATGGCAAGCGAGAACCTCATCACACTGAAGCCCAGATTGCTGCTAAAGAGGCTGCTGCAAAGAAGAAAGCAGCTAACCACAAGCGCGAAGCCTCCCCACAGGAAGCCGACGAGTTTGGACCCTGGGACACCACCGAGGATGAATTCGGTTCCTGGGTTGACAAGAGAGAACCCCATCACACCGAATCTCAAATCGCAGCCAAAAAAGCCGCAGCCGCCAAGAAAGCAGGCAAACCAAAGCGTGAAGCTTCTCCTCAGGAGGCGGATGAATTTGGTCCTTGGGATACCACTGAGGACGAGTTTGGTTCTTGGGTGGATAAGAGAGAGGCTCACCATACCGAAGCTCAGATTGCTGCGAAGAAGGCTGCTGCAAAGAAGAAAGGAACTAATGCTTAAGTCTTGTAACTGATGATACTTACGTACGGTTCGATTGTCAGGGGTCGCTGATAGTGAGATCAACTTCGGACTGACTGAGTGCTGAAGAGTATGAGACGAGAACGAATGTCTTAATTATTTCTGTCGCTACGACGCGGAACATTGTGCGAACGCTCAATGGATGTGGAATTTTCATATAAGTAGAGAGTTTTTCGAAAAAGAATGTATCTAGGAAATGACACTTGACAATACGAAAGATATGACTGAGGGATAACTGAGAGAGTAAGCAAGATACATTGTTTCACTGAGACGCGATAATTGGTGAAATTATATGATATCATCATCAAGATTCAGGAACACCTAGTGAATGACATTCTCGAGTCAGACTGATTCAGTGGCCGGTCATCCAGAGCCTCTCTGCTTTGGTTTTCCAACGGGCTTCTCTCCCAGAACCGGGATTGCATACATCCCAGCGGCCGTATCGTAGAGGTCATGTAGCTCATCAAGGAAAATGTATGATGCGGGGATAGATCCTGAAGCTCTAAGGTAGTGTTCGGTTCTAAGAAAGACTTCGTCACATATACATACTTAGCTGTTCGATGTCTATAGCGTTTGATCATGTAGACTGTCGTGGTTGAATTGGAAGAGATGTCGCTAGATACGTGCAAGGCATGGACGAAAGGGCGAGGAATATCACGATCGAGAGAATGGCGACATGTCTCCCAGTCCGCTTCATCCATTGTATGAAGCTTTGGATATCCCGTGCCAGAAACAACCGCTTTTGTGGTAAAAATAATATCATTTTAATTCTGTGATTGTGTTTCCAAGGTTTCAGACGTCCTTGAGTTGCAAGAAGGTATAAGCTTCCTTACAATTTATTTGGTATTTTAGTGCCCGAACTCTTTTACCATACTCCGTAAAACCTGAGTAAAGCCTTGCTTTACGTTGCATTATGGTTCATTTAATTATCGACTTAGGTTGATTATCTATGGATTTGATTTGGTCTGTGTATCGCAGCTTTCCGAAGTTGCTCATAACGCTATGCATGCATTTGACGGAACTTGCCTCGTCAAAACTCCGTTGTGATTCAACCTAATAGGCCATCATTTCCCGGCCACCATTCAAGTCAAGGTGCTGTCAAAGGCTAAGCGTGGTTAATGACTATGCTCTGGGCAATCAGTGAAACATCAGTAATATGGGTAGTCTACTCGGGGATTGCAATGTATCCATTGTAAGCGCAGTACGACCGTATGATAGGATATGCTGTTTTGGCAGGCAGCTAGATTTGTTCATTCGAGTTGATTCAGAGACACTTCCTCTGTTAATCGAGTAAGCATAGGTAGCTGATGAGCATACTGAGTATAAGCTACTTTAAACTTACATAATTGATAGCTCCGCATAGACTCAGCGAACAGAAATTAAACAAATGGATTTTCAGCAATTCTTTGCATCAAAATATTTCGCAAAATTGTTTCATGAATAGGATTATTTATACACTTATGGTTAACATATTTTATAAGCCGTCATCGACCATAATATCAACCCTAGGCGAAAACGACACGGCCGAGATTTCCGGAACCTATAAGGAAATCAAGGGGTAACCTTGCAGCAACGATACTAAGAACTGGGAATAAAAAAAGATCACGGACCCAATTTAATACCTCTAGTATTTTTGAAAGGTATGTTTGTTATTCCTGAGAGAATGTAAGGGTACGCAGGAACTCCTAAGCTGCTCGACTTCCTCATCCAATCAATCTTGCGTGTTTGCTTACAACCCTGTCGAGTTTAAGGCACGGACTGCAGCCAACACTAGTCAGGTAATATAAGCACATGGCATTACCCATATAGAAACCGTAAGTTTAGGAATAGGGGCTGAAGCCTGCTATTTTTGCTTATTGTCTATCATCCCATCCAGTATGTCGAAACCCTCCGTGACGTTGTCGATCTCATGTTTCAGGCTTTCAGCCTCTCCTCCAGTACCCACGTGGCATATCGCGGCGCTTGACGATCTCTGAATTCTCTACCTGGGTACCTGTAGTTACCCCATAGACAGAATTATCAATCTAAGTCTTCCTTGAATTTAATATACGGATCGGTCAACGCCGCAGACTCCTTGACTTTTCTAGATCTGTCGTACGCTCAATGGCATTAGTTCCTCTTTATTAGGCTAAGCGTATATGTTTTCATCAATCAAGCATCATGTATCTAGATTGGATATGCAGTCCTGACTCGAAACGAGTAATGATGACTGGCTCTAGACAAGAATCCTCAATGTGACTGTCTACCTTCAGGAGTGACACAAAAATAGCTTCTTAGTGGGCCCTGACATGGGTACATGATTCATGATACCGTATCAGTGATTTTTTGCGACAATTGTCCGATGTTGGTAGTTACTTATGATCTGAGTGTCACATATAATTTTTGTTTCTTGATCCAAGCGAAGCCGAATTTAAGAAGTACATCATCCCCTAGTTCAGGCGCGAAGAATTCTGCGCACCTTTGTTTTAATGTCAATTTGTGTTGATTATCACGATCATTATTCCTTGATCACATGAAACCATGACGAATCATATTGAAAGCATCGGAGAAATAGGGTTGATAGGAGATATCCGGAGCCATAGGACTCAATTGGTATGCAGCTCTACAAATTTTGCTACCGCTTGGAGTGTTCTAACTATTGTGCTAGCAATACAACAACAACTTTACAGATATCAACATGATAGCAAACAATGATCTATTTATGTGTTTAGAAGGTAGTAAAGGTAAGTATCTGTAAACTCAGAGGTGGTCGGATTACGGCTAAATTAATCAAACTTTGTTAGACAGCGGCATAGATGATGGATCAAGCAGGGTTGCCACGCTTAATGCACCATTTCTACTACCTAATCTGACTACATGTCCAAATAATGGATTTGATTGGGATGGCACGATTATTCTGGGCGACATTCTGGATCCAGGACGCGTGTCCCCTTATTTACTACCACCGAACAAAAGCAGTATACAAATGAGGAGCATACAGGCTGAACCGAGAATAAATAAAGTCAGGCGGCAAACCACGCAAGATCAATTAAAGCACAAATCAGTTTTACAAAAGGAGGAGGAGAATAACTTCATTCAGAGCCTTCGATCCCAAAATGTGCCGTGGAAGGAAATTTCCAAGTTATTTTTCCAGAGATTCGGAAAGGATCTCAGCAATGCGAGTCTTCAAATGCGCATGCTACGTCGCCGAAAACGGGCAGCGGCATGGAGGGATTCAGATGTCAGTGGGCCGCTTATAATAATTACTCATTCGTCAGCTCTAACATTAAGGCTTTAGATAAAGCTCCTTCACGAGGCCTGTGACTATTGGGAAAGAAGGAAATTCGCTCTCATTGCGACAAAGGTAAATCGTCTTGTCTACTCCGTACCCTTACCTAGATACATAAATATATAAACTCTTGCTAACTTACTGCTCGTTCCAGCTTCAAGAGTTGGGGGCGTCTCAAACGTATACAGAGCGGCAAGTTACTATTCAACTAGAGCATTCTCGGTGTGAACAGGCCAAAGATGATAGTGAATAGATGGGAGAAAAGCCCTGAATGCTGTATCTTTCTATGTATATTACAAAATAGTAATTCTCAAATATACATTTACCGAGGTAGTCGTGCGGCCAACCAGACGATAATTTTTTTACGCAGGGAGATGGAAACTACATAAGGAAATCTACTGACCTAAAGTATCCCATTACTGTACAATGATTAACTTCCTTTGGATGGGTTGAAATACGGCCCGTGTTTCATCAAAACGTGTCCCGTGTCTCCATGCTTTATTATACTTAGTAGGACAAAACATCTATTGCTCGTTTTAGCTACTTGCGTTCAATTCCATGCTAACAGGTAGATATTTTACTACGTGTCAAGGTTCATGATGTGGCTAGTGCGTGTCAGCAGAGTTTACAATATGATATCAGCTGCTTGCTGCTTCCTCGACCACATATTTTTTGATACAAAAGCACCTAGGATTGACTCTGAGTGGGTGATTCTAAAATGAGATCATCTAAGTAAAAAACAAATGCGGCGCTGTAAGGAACGATGCCAGGCAGACTACGGCGAGTATTACACCTGAAATCAAGGGAAGGGGGGCACAATTGTGGCACAGCGCTTTAGGCCCCGCAATCGGAAGTCCTCGAAAAATTCTGACCTGCACGTTGGGCCGAATGAATTGCTTTCCTCATGGGATTGGATATCGTCACACATATGTTTATGGGTCAGATGTTTTAGTCGGGAACTATCGCGCAAAACTTCATCACCGAGTGTCGGAAGTGGCACTGCTCAGAGGCGTGACCTTGCATTGATAGCTTCAGCTGCAGGAAAACGTTTCGGGGAGTTTTTTGAAACCTTAGCCGCTGGTTCTTAGTGGCATACCTAGCCTAGTCATCGATATGTCTCCATCTAATGCATGCTCTGCCTCTGCGTGCAGTAAATTCCTACTTCAAAATATGTTCAACGTTCATTCCAGGCCTTCAAATTGTTTCATACTAATTGCCAACTAATCCTGCCGTTCTCACGCATCCCTGGGAAATTCTCGTGTTCTTTTCACCAAGGTATTGTCTGTCAAATCCGACTAACGAAGTGGCGTAAAGTATCTCGCATTTGAGTTCAATTCAATCTTGGATGTACCGGGAATTTAACTCTCTTCATGCAGTCAAAATTGAAACCAACTTCACCTTTTTGGCAGTCGGATCATTCAAGTCTCCCTAGTCAAGAGAGATTTTCCTCAGGCACGACTGGAGTCACAGCTAGCCTTCCGGCTATTAAAGCAACAACCAACACTCAGGCAGACAGATTCTTGCTAGCGCATGGCAAAAACGCCGTGGAAATGGCCCAGGATGACAATAGAATTAGCCTTAGATACTTCAAGGAAGTTTCAGATCAGGTCTATATGGAACGGCCTGCAATATTTCACAAACCTTATATCAAATTTCCTCCTCCAACTGGTTTGGTCAATTGTCTCAGTCCGAGACCATGGGAGGCTGACGGGCATCATAGAACATCATACTTGGGAAGAAAAGCAGGAAGAAGCAACGAATTGGGCGTGAAAAATATAGTCATACTATCTCCACTCAACCCCAATCAAAAATACCTAACGTAGAAAGTCTATCACAATAAGAAAGTCAGATTTCCAACATGATGGAAACTATTGTTTCAGCTTATCCCTTGCCAACTGGCCGGCTCTCTGGATCTCAGCATGTCGAAAGCCTTTCTGCAGTGTTTCCACCAAAAGCCTTAACGGAAACAAAAGATGCTGGCTCGCATCTGAATCACTTCCAGGCATGAGATGCTCCAACCTGAGAGGCACATCATTGATTGTCGTTAGGTCGATCAAATTTTCCCGTCAAAAGGCAGCCTTGTTCAAGATACATTGCCTGATACCATCGCTGTACCATAAATCCACAGGTAGCTCGAACCTGCCATGAAGATGAATGTTCTTAGATCCATACCATTCCAAGATGTGTCTACGAAGTCCTTCATGGCTAATCTCTTGAATGGCGATAGCAGGTAACCCCCAATTGTCATTTGAAGACTTCCATTTCGGTATCTCTTGAATATCGATAAGTATGACGAGTTTCGTAACGCCACTACTACCATTCAGCCATCCATTTGCACCTTCACAGAGCTTCTCTGTGGTTTCGCTAATACCAACCTCAAGAACCACAGCTGGCCATTCAGCTTCGAATTCCATGAGAGATGCATCTGCTTGCTTTACAGATCCATCATATTCGCCGACTAGCAGACAATCTAAGAATATAATTATATACCAATCCATATAACGATATAGATCTGCTAACATACCTGTACTGCCGGTCAAGATGTAGTATGAGCCAGTAGCGGCCCTCAACCTATCTTGCAAGTCACCAAAGAGTCTCCTGCTAATCAATTGACTTGCAGCATCATGCATCCAACCTGGGCATCCTTTCAAGACAATACATGCATTCTGTGCATCATACTCGACACTACGAATATCATCACCAACTTTGTCAAGCCAGTTCGAATACTCCGCAGGGGAGACCTTGTCAAGAACAAAAGAACCCTCAGAGGTACGTCTAAACTCCATAACATCCTCGGCAGTAATGTTTTCCAATGAGCAGTCATGTATACGTTCAATTTGACCTTGCGCCTGATCCTCCATGTTGATAGAAATTGTTGCATCTAGAGGAGCTTTTCGATGACCATTGGTCCTAGGCACATTTTTATATGCTGGAGTATGGGCTGGTAGAAGGCCCCAAGTCCCGAAGGCCGATAAAGCGACTCTTTGTCGATGGGTCTGCAGTAGCTCGGCCATTCGAAACCCTACTAGTGGTTTTTAAAGAGAGTGTCAGTGGATTTTGATCAATAGAGTGTTGAAAATGCCAATTTTGAAGAGAGAAGATATATATACACACAAGGGTAGCTATTCTTCATTGTCATTTATATCACAGCAGGATTTCTATTTTGTACGATTCATTATCTCCTAATGCTTTGATGCCTTCTTTGATATTATCAGCACAGAATACTTCCTTTGGTCGATCTGAACACTGCAGTACCCGAGCTTCTTTCATCTCCTAAAGTTCGTAAACAGTGGTAGGTTTGCAAATGGGGAAGTGAAAGATCTTTGTTGGCTATTAAGTAGATATCCCTTCAAGGTTGCATCAAAAAAGCGTGACAACGTATATCTCTTCAAGGGCTACACAAAGGCATCAATTCTTTCATTCGTAGAACCCTCCTGATAATGTATAATGGTAGTTTCCATGCGCACTTTCATGAGCTAGTTCAGGTAGTTTAGGAAGAGAACATGATTTAGCTAGAACATTTTTTAAATACTCCAGGGATTATACATAGCGCCTAGTGCCACTGAATATAGGAGCGCGAATATCTATCAGACGACTTTTCTTTGTGTTCCTAACTTCATACTCTTCCGTAATAGAAATTTCGCACTCGTTACACCTTCTGGTTGCCTACATTCACAACTGGCTAAAAATAACCACCAAGTCTGGTAAATAAATACCGCAATTAATCCGTTGGAGGAGTTTGCAGAAAGATTGCATCAGAAGGAAGAATAGGATCCTTCACCTGCATAACCTGTTAACGCGTATGAATTGTAAGAGATCTTTGGGACTCCACCTGATGCTCTTTCTCCCATTCCATAATCTTGTCGAACTTGCGGCACTTATGTTGGGTGTCTTTAAGATTGATTTAGCTGGCGTTTGGAGAAAGGTTGTCAGAACAAACCCGGATCTGTTACATACTAAAGTTAGGGTAAGGAAACTGATATCCTTTCACCCAATTATGGGTAATCACACTGGTATCTCCATTACACATGAGGTTCTGCCTGAGGATATCGATACAGTGATCTGGTGAATGTCAGTATCCATCCCTATCGATTAGCGTTCGCGACGTGCCTAAGTGCCTTCGAAGCGTAGCGGGACTGTCCGTGAGACCCGGCGGTCGTCGGCCGTCCACATCATAATATTCTTTATATGAATGCTGTCTGATCAAATTCAAACAATGCAACTGATGGAAAACCTCCGTAGCACCTAGATAGTGGCCGTCCGCTAATTGAACAGCGTGGGTGTTTGATTTGTTTATCGCTATCATGGTCTCGGGAGAAATCGAGACGTGTCGGACTATATTGCGTTATTCACGAACTATGTATGTACTTATAAGCACAGAAAAAGCCTTTCTTTACCTTCAGTAAGTTTTTTCCAAGCCGCATCAATTTCCGGACTAGGATAGCCCTTATACGGATTTTCATCATCTTGAGCACCTCTGAAAGTGACTATTTCGTATTCTACAGCGTCCAGACCAGGCCCTGCAACATTTATTGGTAAAGCGGCTTTAAGAGTATAAAATGATGAAGGTAATGTACCTACCTATTGTAGAAAGTTGACGGGCGCATTGTTGGTCACTGGGGACCCTTCTAATATTGAATAACAGGACTGCTCCTGTTAGTAAAAAGAGATCCAAAATCAAAATGACGCCCGTGATTATCTGGAATTGGCGGTACGTCACTCGACTTTGGGTCTCTTTTTGTGTATCTTGTCCTAATAGATGCTTCGTATCATGGCCATCAGCATCATATATCGAGGTTGAGTCTCCTGCATCGCAGATAGGAAGATATTGTCGCTTGTTCGAGGTGCTTAGCAGTGCCATATTGTTGAGTAGGTGAATAAATGTTCAGAATCTTAGAAAGAAATTGGGCAATCTTGTCAATTTCTCTGACAGGATAGTTTGGCAGTCATGGATGGGTATTTGCGAGGTTGATCACGAAGGTCCGAGGAAAATTAGGGAGAAAATTGTCCAACTCCACTTTTCTACTATGCACTTGCATTTTGCTGAGTTGGTTCTAAATTAAGTCTCCTACTCGGCCTTCAAAGATGAGGGGTTGGTCAACAACAGCGAATATCACAATCATGTAATTATCCTTGTCTATGGACCTAGATGAAATGCATTGTAACCCTCTTATCTAGGATATGTGCAGTCAATTGGTGTATTGCTTGGTTCTTTTTACATTCAAAGCTCTTTTTCGCCTGCAGATCGTTCCATTTCCCCTCAGTAGGCATCCGGACTGTATACCTGGACGTGGGTACAGCGGCCAAACAGAAAGTCTGCAACATGAAAATCACATGCGTCCTTTCGACCTCACGTACGGGCTGATATGCGGAACTTTCTGTAGCGTGATAGAATGTAGGAATCTGAAAAACGAGTCTGTGCAGTGCTAGATTTTCGGCGTTAAATGCGGTAGAAAGTTATTTTTTAATAGGATTTGGCCGAGAACCTCTGATGGGAGGAAGGGGCAACCTTGACAAGCGTAACTCTCAATACAAGACTTGATCTTGTATTGGATGGTCTGCAGAAATCGGCGAAGGTTATATAAGATCGGACATTTCCTATTAGTTTCCAAAGATCACAAGAACAATATTTTCTGATCCCAGCTTTTGTTGATACAAACAAGCAGCTTGCTCGGTACTCATACACTTTCAATTATCAAGATGCGTTTCTCGTTCCTATCATTGATTCTGGTCGTGGGTGTTATAGCAGCTCCAGTTCCAGACACGGATGCCAGCTCAGTGATGCTAGCCTACGATGCTAAAGATGCCACAGAAAAGGCAACTCCGGTCATGCTGGCTTATGATGTTGAGAACGCTCCTGAAGGCGCTGTGCCTGTCATGTTGGCATATGATAGTTCCACTCAGAAACGTTCCACGCCTGTTATGCTAGCCTATGACGCCAAGGATGCTCCTGAAGGCGCTGTGCCTGTCATGTTAGCATATGACAACGCGGCAAAGAAACGCTCAACTCCCATCATGTTGGCATACGACGCTTGACAGGCCTTCCTCGTAGCTTACAAATCTGGATGGGCAGATACACAACGCATATCACAGTTTTTGCACGCTCGTGTATTGACCTTATATGTTAAGGGAATTTCCATTTTATGACCACAAGACTCATGATCTGGAGTACAGTACTAAGATGGAGGAGGGCAGTGTCAGTGGAGGAAACAATAAGGTGGCTGCGCAATAGTTACGAGGAAGTAGTTTAGTGCTATAGACTACCATAGTCATGATCTATAATCCAACTTCTACATTCTTTGCCATATCCGGGATAGTGCTAGAAGGATAAGGAACAAAGGTTTCTTAGCTATTTGCCATGATGAACATTGTAGTGAGAGGCCCACAAGGACAGTCCACTAGTGATTCGGCCTCGGTCGGACCACGAAGAATGAATCACGATCTATTTCTATATCGGCCATGGCCTAGTTTTATACAATGGAATCTGTATATACGTGGAAAATGATACGCAAGTTAAGCCAGACAAATCGGATTGTGTCCCTCATATGCCAATGACCCACATTACAAAATGAGTATGCAAAAAGCGGTCAGTTTTGAGGACGATCTCGTCGCAACGCGGAAAATTACAATGTAAACACTAGAAATGTATATTTAACATTGTAATGTGGTGCCAGTGTTACATTTGACAGGACCCTAGCAATAGCGGGGGTATATGATCTAGGTAGGAGGTATATTATGCATGTCAAAGCCAGGATCAGTGCCCTGCATGTAACCTGCGACAAGCAACAATATCATGGATTCACCTTAATTTATTTGAAATATGATACTAAGTATGACTCGACTGAATCTATTGCCATATCTACATCCAATATTGGTTAATCGAATCCTAGAATGAGCAAGAGTGTCTGCTAGTATCTATCCATGTGTTTAGTCATTGTAAACTAACACCCTCTTCTAAGATGGCGTGGAGAAATAAGGATGAATGTATTAATAAGTCAATTTGTGCCCTACAATCATTTTCCAACCATTCATCCTGCATATGATATCAATTTATTATTAAGACAATGCTATTGATCAATAAAATACTAGTTACAACTTCCAAGGGTACTGTAACTACTTGTCCCTTAAACGTACTGCTCTTAATTCACCAAAGGAGAATTGTACCTCAAAGACGAGAATTTACAACTTGAAAGTCTCCTTGTACAAGTATCCAGACATGAGAGGCCACAAAGCTCTCAAATGCCTCAGTGAATCTCCGTACATGATCGGGCGTAATCTCGATGGAGAGCGAGATGAAACCCCGGGATGCAATGTATATCCTATGCCTGAGTAAATGATGGAAAAACAGTCCCTTGAGGATGGAAGCACACTCGCCGGAGAAATGCACGGCAAGCATACTCCCTAGACCACTTACATACATTCGGGAAGACTGCTGGGCAGTCGAAGTAGTGGTGAATGTATTGAGGTCGGGAATCCCATACTGAGAGAGTATTTCTTGTAATCGGAGCCGCATGTCGTCGCCAAGTGCATTCATTTCCCTGATACAATCCTTGCTAGCCACCTCAAGACCTGCCAAACCAGCAGTCATAGAGAAGACATTGTTGTTAAATGTCCCCGAATGTGCCAATGAACCGGTATTTTGATCAAACAGGCACATGATGTCTTCCCTTCCACCAAAAGCCCCGAAAGTCATCCCGCCACCGACCCATTTTCCTAAAATCATTAGATCAGGTTCGATCCCCATTTCATAGCTCTGGCCATGATAACCCAATCGTGAAGTCATGGTCTCATCGATAATGTAGATCGCCCCATTTGCAATTGCAGTATCTTTCAGGAAGTGAAGAAACTCGACTGTGGCGGGAATTGCGCCTCCAGCTCCTTGGACAGGCTCAACGACAATTGCAGCCAGAGAATTTTTAGGTTGCTGCAAAAGTACTCGCTTTGTGCCTGTTATATCGTTGTACGGTGCTATGACAAAATCATGGGGAAGGACAATCGACTTGGCAGGGGGTGGGACGGGAAAGTTAATTGTTGACCCGTGAAAACCGTTGGAAAACACAAGGATCTGTGAAAACTATCAATAGTAGTTCTTTAAACGAGATAAGAGAAGTATTGCAATCAATGAATAATTATACGTACTCGATGTCTTCCGGTAAAGTTCATTGCAGTGGCGATAGCCATCATGCTAGCCTCTGTACCTGAGTTCGTGAAGCGGACTTTATCCATATGAAATCGTTTACAGACCATCCTGGCAAGCTCCCGTTCTCGGTCATTGAGTCCGCCATAATTCCAACCCGTAGAGAGTACAGTCTCAATCGCCCTCTTGATGGTAGGATGAGTATGCCCGAAGAGGCCAGAGGTGTACTCACTGCAAAAGTCTAGATATGTATCATTGTCCACAGAAGTGAGATAGCAACTGTGGGCAGTTCGAAAGGTCAATGGAAAGGGCAACGAGTGAAGCAGTGTTCGCGTATTGCCACCAGGAAAATACTGAGATGCTTCGCGATATGCAACAAGCGACTTTGGATTGTCAGTAGTAAATTTATCACGCGCGATTCTGAGAGCGGTAGCGAGCCGTGAATTGGTAATCGACCCAAGAAGGGGATCAGTTGTTGTCATAGAAGGCATTGTTAGTCGCGGATGATGTGTGAACTTTTGAGATACCTGATCGTGATAAAAAGCTATTCTTACTAACACCGAGTTACAAGAGAAGTTATAGTGATGTATATCAGTTTGAGATGGTAGATAGTTTGAGCAAATGGCTAAATATGAAATTTCCTCTTTTAATGTCCGGAGGACTCAGACCTGCTCGACATTGATAGACGTGCAGCTACCACAAATAAAGATCCCAGAATCAACGATGTACCTCCCCAAATGCAAGCATATCTGTATGAGCCATTATCACACTGGATTAAGGCGCCAGCCAGGGGCGGCCCAGTGAGGCAGGCAAAGGCCACAATGGAGAGAACCATCCCACTACGGACGCCCATCTTGCTGAGGTCGGTCGTCAATGTTGGTAAAGACGATAGAGCAGTCCCCTGCACGCCGCCACCTATCAAACCATAGCAGACAACGAAGGCAAGCATGCCTGCATAAGTCTTGACAGCGATCCAACAATAAAGCAGGATCCCTGCGACAATTCCGAGAACGACATAGATTTTGAGAATGCCAAAGAAGCGGTCCGCAATCAAGCCCGGGATAATACGACCTGGTATGCCCAATCCGTTGATGATGTACAGCATGGTGAGCGAATCAGACCTTGAAGTTCCAATCACATCAAGAGCAAAGGAGTCAATCTGCAGTAAGATATCAGCTGTGTTTACCCCGTGCATGCTTAAGGGAACTCACATAAAAGTAACTAAAGTACACCGCCCACAAACTAAGAAAAATCCCTGTCACAAACAGAGAATATGGCAATTCGCGGAAAGCTCTGAGCTCAACGAGTGGACCACTAACTCGTTTAGGGAGCCTTGTTCGTGCCAAACCCAAGCAAATAACGAAGCAAAAAAAGACCACAAAGCCCATAGATCGTACCGTCCAGGCAAAACCTATTCTTGGCAGGAGGTGCTGAACCATAATAGGAAAAATTAAACCACCTGTACTCGAGCCAGAAAGAACGAGCCCTAGAGCCAGTGAGCGACGTTTAACGAAGTAAGTGGCTATCAATGCCGTCGTAGGACAGAAGAGAAGTCCATCACCGATACCACAGCAAATACCCTGGGCTAGAAAAACCTGCCAATACTGTTTGCTCAATGAAACCATGAATATTCCTATTATCTGAAAGGTGAAGCCGCCAATCAAACAATAGCGATAATACCCTGCATCCATCAAGCGACCAGAAAAGCTTCCTATAAAACTGAGTAGGAACACTTGAATAGATGCAACCCAAGAAATTTGAGTAGCGTCAACACCCATTGATTGCTCATAGTAGGCCTGGAAGAAGCCAAATGAATTGATGAAACCCCAGGTACAGAAGAGGATGAGATGGGCCATTCCGACTTGTGTCCAGGCCTCTATTCCCCCATCCGGAGGGGGTGAGCCTGCATGATCTGCAGGCTTTTCTCGTAGCAGTGCGAAGAGCCTGTATTGATTAGACTGTGGCTCGTTGAACGTCGTAGTGGTGGTTTGCTTTACGCGCTCCATCGAGTCTACAAGGCTGACTGCGAATAATAATAGATAAAGCGAAGTTACCGAGGTAAAAGCCAAAATGTTGTCAGGAGGAGACAAAAATAAAGGGAAGGTCAGAATAGCGGTGGGGATCATGATAAGTAAATAAATACATTTGACCAAACATCGCTAAACAACCAAGTCTTATCTCCTGCGATCTTCCTGCGGCAAGCCACTTCCGTGTCCGGCGTATCTTACTACTTCTACATGCAGTTAGCGATGCACTACACCTACAGTCTCGCATCCCATACCCTTGAAACTCATGCAACGATCCCTATTGATCCGTCGCTCGCTTAAGCACCCAGACAATCTAGTTGCAGTGGAAAAACCTTTATTCACTCTATTACTAATAATAACATTGATAAGTATGGCGCAGATGGGATGCAGGATTTAGATCAAGAACAAAGAACGACGAGAAATTTCCTGACGGCGATTCCGCATGCCGAGAAAAGTGCACATATTTACTGTCGCGTGGTCTGCCTGAATCAACATCAGATATGAATTAGTCGCTTTGGCCTTATGAAAATCTGAGACGACAGTTCAAATACTGGTATAGCTTGGTAGCTCGAATCTATCACGTCGCGTGTTACTTAATCTTTGAAATCATGCCACGACCGAACAGTCATGCAAAATGGATTATGAACAACAAGCAAGACGAGGAAGACTTCCCTCGAATTGCCAATAAGTTCAATGATTTTCTGCAAAGACTGCTGCAAAATGCTCGCTACCGCGATGTCTTGCCAAGCGAAAGCATTATTGCCGACGCTTTGCGGTCATTGCCCGCGTCACTTCCATCTCATGGCTTCGGACTGAGTCATACAACCCAACATCTCATGCAAGATATTACACCTGCAATTTCATCTTCTAGTCTTTCATCGAGGTACTATGGATTTGTGACTGGTGGGACGACTCCCGCTGCTCGACTAGCAGATTACCTAGTGACCACACTGGATGAATGCGTTGCTGTGCGCCTGCCGTCGGATACCATAGCCAGCGATATTGAGAATCACGCTCAATTGATGTTGTCCGAGCTACTCAATCTCAACAGTGACACCTGGAACGGACTCTTCACTCCCGGTTCTTCCACAAGCAATCTCTACGGTATCGCATGTGGAAAGGAATACGTGCTACGCGTCCGGGGAGCTGTTTCGCCAGCGCATGTTGGCATACGACAAGCGTGTGAGTCAGCGGGTGTGCTTCGTGTTCAAGTGCTTTGCAGCATGGGCCATCCATCAATTGTTAAAGCCGCTAGTCTAATTGGTCTTGGACGTGGTGCTGTAAAACAGTTAGGGCGGACAGATCGTCCATGGCATATAGACATGAATCGACTGCAGAAGGAGTTGGAAAACTCCGAGAATGCTTCTATTGTGTCAATCTCTCTAGGCGAGGTGAACTCAGGCAAGTTTGGTATTAGCCCTGACGAGTTTCAACTACTAAGGAAGCTGTGCGACCGTCATCAAGCATGGCTGCATGTAGACGGAGGTTAGTATTTGTTTCATGGTGTTGGTCTTGGGGCGTGAGCTGTGATTGCTAATTACTGAAGCATTCGGCATCTTTGCAAATATTTTGCCTGGAGCTCCGGAATTCGGTTATCTCAAAGAGATTGCAAAATACATCCACTTGGCTGATTCAATAACGGGGGATGGCCACAAGCTACTGAATGTTCCATTCGATTGCGGGTTTTTCTACCTGCGTGATTTATCCTACCTGAAGGAAATTTTCGGCATCCCTAAAAGCGAGTTCTCGGAATATGCCATTCCTCCTGTGTACTTCTCTCGGTAAGTTACATGAGCTTCCCGAAGTCTGACTCAAGGATTACTTATGTGCACTGAGCTTGCTAATTTGAACATACGCAGTACCTTGCCCGCCCCAGGAGGCCCACCAAATCCAACAGATGTAGGAATACAAAATGCACGTCGATTCCGCGCATTACCTGTCTACGCGAGTCTTGTGGCTTATGGACGTGCCGGCTATGAAGATATGATAGTACGGCAAACGAGTCTCGCCCGAAGTGTTGCAGCGTTTGTACTAGACCATCCAGCTTACGAGCTGTTGCCTCGAATCCCGGAAGTGACGGAAAGGTCATCAGTCTTGGAGACCATATTCATGTTGATTTTATTCCGTGCTGTTGACCCTATATTGAACGAGAATCTACTTGTTCGGATAAATGAAACTGGAAAGATGTACGCACAAGGAATTGTGTGGGAGGGACAGAAAGCGATCCGCTGTGCCATTGCCAATTGGGCTGTTGATGTTCAGGAGGACTTGCAAGTTATAACGGAGGTATTGAAATCCGTAGCTGAAAGTTGGGAGCATACAAAATCCCGATTGTAAGGCGATCTTGGATATCAGACATAATGCGTTACATTTCAGTGATATGCTCTCCCATTTTGTGTTTCAGGAACAATTAATCATCCGTACAACAATTCTTCATGTTGCGAAAGGCTTTCATAACAGCATGCGTGCGAAGAGGTGTGGTTTTAAAGGTCGAAGCTTGAGTCATTGTAGTCTGTCCGCCCTAAAAGCCACTGAAACCTTCATCCCAGCCAAGTTTGATAATATTGTGTATTCAAATTTGGTATTTAAGCATTATATTCATTCTTTTTGGACAAATAAGGTAATTTTTCATGTCCAATAAGTATCTTCACTGTTGCAGACTCGTGGACAGCCTGTTTTTGGACTGGGAAATTGGTCTGCTCCCATGCCATATTCCACGATCCATCGAAGCTTTACGACATCGCATTCATCTATCAGCAATGGTCGGTAATGCTGTGCCTCCCTATTTGTACTTTTAACATCTACGTTGCGTGTAGTAATGGCTGCAAGTGAGCAACATTCCAGGTGATGATTGATGCACTCGGGATACTATGTTCGATGACTGTACTGGCTGTTGAAAGCCCCCAATTTCCTCACATCTCAATATTCAGGCGCCATCTTAATGTATAATACTCCGTTTCAAGGGGGTAGCGAGAGATTAAGTAATTACGGTAGTTACAGATGAGGTAAATTTGTCCCGCACAATCATGTCATCTCTTCTAACAAACAAGATACTTGGTCTGGAGCACCTTGACATTGTCAATCGTAGGTTTGCAGATGGTGACCAATATCACAGGCTTGCAGATGTTTGTGGTATGCAACAAATGGAAAGGGGGAGTACAGTGACTACTAGTATAGGGTCATCCTCTTCTTATGAAGGGTAGTTTAAAGATGAGTATCCCGGTCAGGCTTCTTTTGAACTACGTGTGTAGGCCACTACCTTTCTAGGTTGATTTACTTTAAACACCCGATTTAGACCACAATGCCAAGTATGACCATCGGGAAACGACTATCTTAGTAGAATCATAAATAGATGTCAGGATTGAATCCATAGATATCTATGTATTTTTAAGGGTTTTATTCCTGCACCCCTCATCACCTCGGCCACTATGACAGAGACTTTCAAGATCGGTTGCGCACCACTATATTGAGAAGTAAGTGTAGTGTATGAAGATGGTCGAGATTTTGAACATTGTCATCTTGCGATTTCTTGGCCTAGATATCAGATCCCCTATCATAGTCTATGGCTCGCCTCTGCGGTAAATCCGTAGGAATTTTGACGGTCTGTTTAATATTGAAAGAATCTATTACTATAAATCATGTTCTTTGAGCGGGTTCTTGTAAACGAAAATCATGACTATATGTGTTTCTATAACTATACTGTGAGGAGTTGAAAACCCTTTCGATCGTATCCGCACTCTTTAAAGAAATGTTCCCGTCTCCACGAGTGTTTTTCTATATCTTTAGCTTAAGAGACAATTATACCTAAAGATTAAATCTCCTTGGCGTTGGTTAAGTATTTAAACACTTCAAATGGCCCCCACAATATTTACAAGCATCAACCAGCTGCCCCAATCACTACTTAGACCCACGTGTCCAGTCGAGTCGCTCACGGCGCTAATATGCTGTAGCTCGATGAGACCCTAGGTTGCCATATATTAATATATTGCGATTCCGTAAAGACCACCCCGCAATGAGTAAAGCTGATCGCGATTTACTGTTGACAAAAATAGGTTCCTGAATTTCCTGCAAGAATCGTCATCACATGAAAGATTAGGTAGTTTTGGACGGCTTTCTGTCCGTCTGCTTTGATTACTTTTTTTATAAGGTTCCTTCTTCCATGTTTACACGAGCCAAAGTAAACACATTTGTCGGCAAAATGCAGCAATTTCTAGTCATAGTTGGTGTTCTCCTTTTCTTGTCCGTTTGTCATGCGGCGCCGCACGAGAAACGTTCATCGGACTACATCTCAAGTTGCGGTAGTGCCTGGATGGCAAGGGATGATGTGAGTTCAAACAATGGCGAGATACCGAGGCGAGGTTATTTGACTGCTGTTGCCGACTTTTGCGAACATGCCAGCGGAAAGACCATACCAGCTGGGGGTTATCTCTCGCTGGCAACTCGTGTTTTTCTAAACGGTGGGGTGATCCTTCCACGAACGGGATTCCAGGTTATGTCTATTTAAAAGTGCACAATAAGCAAAATTCTGCCTCGCACACGGTTGACAGTGAGTATATGTACAACATGATATGAAAAGTACTGTGTTTATCAATAGGCTAGCAAACAACTGTACTTGCTATCTACAAGAACTATCCAATGACAATTCCAAGTGTTCGGGTAGCCAGCATTCTGATACCAAGGGCGGTACCTGGCAGGTTGGCTCTGACGCTATCTCCTACCACGCCCTAGGAGAAAGCGTCCCACCTTCTCAGGATGCTATCGAGAAGCTGTATACGAGCGAAGCGTTATCGGCGTTGGGTGGGAGCGGCAATGTTGCTTTGAGTCCGTTTCCCCTGACATTCACATCCGACGTGATACCCTTGCCTTGTCATAGCCATAATGACTATACGAGAGATATTCCCTTGTATGATGCACTCAGCGCAGGTTGTATGAGCGTCGAGGCCGACGTATGGTTACATAATGGGAATCTACGCGTTGCACACACCGACCCAGGAGACAGCGGACCGACATTCCAGGATTTGTATATCAATCCACTTATTGCGCTGCTAGATGCACAAAATCCTGACAGTGGCAACGGAAACGGTGTATATCCTCAGAGAAGTAGCCAGTCTCTCGTGCTTCTTGTGGACTTCAAGAGCGACGGTACCACGACCTGGGGCGCAGTCTACACTGCGTTGCAGCCCCTTAGGGATGCGGGCTATCTCAGCTACTGGGATGGGTCTGAATTTGTATCACGTCCCATCACCATCGTCGCAAGCGGAAATGCACCTTTGGCCCAAGCAAAAAATTTTACAGCTAATCCTCACCGTGACATGTGTATGGATAGTCGTGTAAATGAGTCACTTGATGGATATGATACCTCCAATACATACTATTCAAGTGCCGACTTTGAGAGCACCATCACTAGCTCGGGATCAGCACCTCTTTCATCTTCAAATCAAGAGAAGCTAACGGAGCAATTGGATGCAGGCCATGGGAAAGGATTCCTTGTCCGATATTGTACGTTCCACCCCATTTATGGGCGTGACTTGTGATCTAATGTATCCGTAGGGGACATTCCTAGCAGTGACTTGTGGCAAGAAATAGTAGATGCAGGAGTGGATAGGCTTAATGTAAGTTCTTTATATCCATCACGTTTGCTAGGTCATATTTTGAGTCCACCGACTAGGTTGATGATCTCGAGGCTGTGGCCGGCATCGATTTCCACCTGTCATCATGAATTTTCACCTGCGACAACTACTTATCACTTCGACTCTAAGTGTATCAAAAATTTGGTAGAGCTGTAATCTACAATTTTAGCATGCTCGGAGATAACTTAGTGTATTTCATATATTGGTACAACGGACGCTCTTTGCTAGACCTCAACCAACATAGTGAACCAAAAGTCAACACAATGCTTCGGAGCATACATAGACCAGAAAAATTACCGAAAAATGGGAGAAATATGAGAAATCAACTAGGGCTACTCAAGTGTGCCGCAAATGCTGCCGCATAAATCTCCATATCTTTCACAAATCCACCTAGTCTCTTTGGCTGCCATCCAAGCAACTGCTCTGCACGAGCCGAGCTACCACGGAATGTAGTACTCACAGCCTTTCGAACAATATCATCACCGTGTCCAACCAATTGTACCTCACCCTCATACCCCCAACAAGTAGCCAAGGCCTTGAAGATTTCGCACATGCTTTCCTGGCTTGTAACGAGATCAAAAACGGGATATAAGCCAGACCCAGAAATCAGAGGCAACTTTTCGACTGCGCTGACAAATGCTGTGGCTGAATCGTCGACATGTATCAAACCAGGTCTTGACTTGGGGTCTAGCGGGATGTGAATAGGTCCCGTAGTTTTGTTTTTGGTAGCTTCATAAACCGTTGCGATGAAAGATGACCAGACTGCAGGCTGGCGTCCGTATATGAGCGCAGGCCGCAATATCATAACATCTAGCACATTATTGGAAGCAAGAACCGCATTCTCGAGGTCGACTCTCCATGCGACAAGCTCTGGTGGTGGGGTTGCTGTGTCTGGGCCTACGATGTCAAGATCAGTGACGGCCTTGTCCGATGAACCATGCACCCAGACCCCAGAGCAATAAATGAATCCCAGCTTGGGGCCACTTGCACTACGAGTTTGGTAAGCATTCAAGCGTTCTTGGCCGACTTTTTTGATGTTCTCGAGAAAACTGTGGGCTTGCTGCAGTGCTTGAGCACAGTCGATAACAATATCGATGGATGCTGAACGAATCACGGATAGATACTGCTCTGGGTTGTTCACCGGATCGGGACAAAGCACGGGGGTGATCTCATCTTTTGCCAATTGTAAGGCCTTCTCTGAAGATCTAGCCACACCGTACACAGTGTGCTGGCCGCTTTGGACGAGCAAATTCGCAATACGATTACCCAGATATCCCGTGGCACCAAGTACAAGGATTCGTGGCATCTTGACGAGACTGTGACTTTAAAAAAAAAACCAAGACTGATTCTTGCTTATACTAAAGTAATGAAGCTTGATAATGACAGTTGAGATATCCATTCATACAATTCATCGGTACCTTTATACCACAAAATATTCGAACAGAGTACGCCTTGCCCTTCAGACAATTCCGGACATAGGCTTCGATGATCCCGTTAGAGAAGCCAATACTGTCCCCATTATTTCCGTGGTGGTGACAAAGCATCACGTATACGAAGCATCAAGAGGCCGGATGAGGTCTTCTCTGGACTGAAGTGATATCTTCTTTAGGGCTTCGATAGATGAGCGTATCAGGCTATCACTAAAGTAACACTAAGCAAACATCTTAGTCGGCGCGTCTGGTCGAGGCATGGCGGCCGTAACGGATATAAGACATTCTCTTCATGCCATTACTTGTGTATTCGGAATTAGCGACCGCTAACTCCGACAACTCTTTTTTATGTCAAGAATGCAGGATCAAAGACTTTCCTACATGGTGATATTCGGAAATGCCTCCGGGCGAACCGGATATAATAGTTAATATGTGTCAATACTAACGTAGGTATTTTGGGGAAAGGTCGATCAGGGTTATTTAGGGTTAAAGTGGCCGACACCACCTAACTAGAGTTGGTGAGATTCTCGGAAATCCTTTAATTATAAACCTTCTCATAGGTTTTTGTGTAATATAACTGTGCCAGGGCGCTAAGATAACTAACGCGCCCATTGGCCCTGGATGACCCCCAGAAATGGCGACATTGAGTGGGGTAAAGTCGTTAGTGCTGCTCTTCTTCTCATTCGAACACTTTCAACGTCTTCGTCGTCCGTATGCTCTCC
This sequence comes from Talaromyces sp. PYS2902, assembly GCA_023626235.1. Lineage (NCBI taxonomy): Eukaryota > Fungi > Ascomycota > Eurotiomycetes > Eurotiales > Trichocomaceae > Talaromyces > Talaromyces sp. PYS2902. The sequence continues at coordinate 369,612 of JAMAGP010000021.1, forward strand.
TACGAACGAATTCGCGATGAAAACAAATCGAGCGCTAGCAATTGACTCGAGTGTGAGTATACAGCCCTACTAGGTCGATATGTCTGGAAAGTGCAAACGATGTCTTCGTCTCCGAGAAGTCGAATAGTTCGCACGAAGCGAGCTTGCGACGGATGTCAGATTCGCAAGGTGAAGTGCGACGGGGGCCAGCCCTGCCTGTCCTGCGCCAACGCAAAGATCGCGTGTACATTTTCTCGCACCGTGCAGACTCGAGGACCACGTCGCATGCGCGAGACGACGAGAAATATCATAGAGAGAATACAGCGACAGGAGCGACACCAGTCTGTTGATGACAATGGTGCTTTTGGCTTGGAGAATGATCTTGCTCAGGCTGTGTCAATAAGCCCTAGGTATGTCGGTACATCCGCCTTTTGTATTGATTGGTGTCGATTTCTAATTGCCCAGTATTGTGCAGGACGTGGAACCGCATCCCGGTCGGTACCCTCGCACCGCAACTGTACATATACCACTTGAAGATGTTTCCCGTATGGCCCATCGTCAACGCCGATAAATTGATTGCCGATCTGCAACAGGGGGACCAAGATAGCCATGATTACCTAGAGGCCTATGCCCTGGCCACGTCGATTGTCGCCGCCACAGTCGCTCAGCTAAGACTCGACCAGAAAGAAGGCGAATATACTAGCATACCACGAGCGAGTGATATGGCTTATGAGTGCGAGAAAGCGTGTAATATCATACGGTACAAGAGCCGGCTCAATTTGAACACAATCCGAATATCGTTCTTTCTACACATTTATCACGAGAATCAACAACCAGGATGCGCTGAGTCATTGTTATATTTGCGCGAATCAATATCGGTAGCCCAACTTATGTCGCTGCACCAGGAAAGATCATATACAGATCGTGTTACTGAAGAAATCGATCTCCGTCGGTGGATACTGTGGCTCTTGTTCGTTACAGAACGAGGTGTCTGTCTTCTCCATAAAATGCCCGTGATTATAAAGACAAATATTGCACTTCCATCAACGAGCTGGTATGACGGGCAACCGGTGCTCCCAGCATTTATTCAGCTCATAAATCTCTTCTGGACGTTTGAGCAGGCTGGACTCTTCGCCGTTATCGGAGATGGCGATAATACTGATTTTTCATCCATGGTTAGAGCTACTGCTATTCTTGATTCGCAAACAGTAGAGACCCTACATCGAAAACTGCATGAAGTGGCCAAGGAACAGGTTCCTATTTCCGACGTGCAAAAAGTGGATATATTTGTCACGCGACATTGGATGAAGATGATCTTGTGGAAGCTTCATTCGCCATCGTCTTCGTCAAGCAATGCTATATCTGTTGCGTTTCCTCTCAGTGCGGCATCGGATTTCTTAAATACTGTTGTCAGGCTACCTACATCGGCCATTGAAGCTCATGGTCTAACAATAGTAAGCTCATTCCAAAGTCTTCGGAGGGAAACGGGCCTAACATTATGACCAGCAATTGAAAATCGTAGAAATTGCAAGTTCGGTTGTTGATTCAATATCACATTTGTCAGCGCTTCCTATCGGTTTGCCGAATTGGACAAACGACCTATCACCAAGCCGCATCCTAACACATCTAGATTCTTTGATGTCTTCGTTTCGACACAAAGCTGCGAAAAGTCTTATCGAGTTATTGTACCAAAAGACAGCAGAGGTGCATGCTAGAACGGGATATTGCCCGCCACTATCAAACAGGTCTCTTCTCGACAATAAAAACAATCAAACCCAAAATTCGCTTGATGAAGACGACGACAAACTTTACCAAAGGCCGAATCTTTTATCCTTGCCATCCTTTGATGATGCTTTATCATCTCTGGAAACAGGTCTACTTTTGGGATCCGCCAATGATGGCTATTCTGATCAAGACCGCGATAACATTCCCAGTATTGACATCGATTCACCGGGGAGGCTTCCGGCCTTATTTGACCATTACATCGGCCAGAATATCATACGATCGTCGCAAGAAATATCCGAGTCGGCGCTAAATCCCGTCACTTCTTTACTCGTGGGCAGTAATGAAGGGTCGGTTTCCACGTTGACTCCTTTCACACCAGACCATTATGAGCTTAGCAACGATAGTCCTGGAGAAGCAATCTTCTGATATGAGCGATTTCCAGACTTTAGCATTGCTGTAATACAGTCGGATTTTTTTCTTCGTAATCTGAGTCCACAAGGTGGATTGAGCGGGTTGCATATATTTGCGGCCCCCAACGGCCCTATCAACATGTCGCCTCATTCAGCACATTCGAGATGATACTCAATCTGTCTGTTAGTAGTATCCTATTCTGCTATTACTAACATTCTAGGGGTAACTCAATAGACAGTAAGCCCTCCTTGATCAATTTGATATATATAACACAAGTAACACTACACAAACACCATCCATCTATTCAGTGTAACAAGGAGAACTGATGAAGCAACTAGTCCTGTCGAATAGGATCCAACAGCGGCTTGTTTTCTAAGATAGCGTCTATCTGTTCCATGATTTCTGGGGTGAGCTTGGGAAGCAATTTCAAACTCGCGACATTGTCGACAATTTGCTCAGGACGTGAGGCGCCCGTTATGACGGACGACACATTGGGATTCTTTAAACACCATGCCAAAGCCAATTGTGAAAGCTTGAAGCCCAATCGATCGGATAAATCCTGCGTAGTTCATCTCGTTAGTTTTGGTCTCTTATTTGGAGTAGAAATCCACGTGCCTGCAACTTGGTTACTTTCTGAATAGTAGAGGTCCACTCCTCGTTTCCATAGCTTTCTTCGCGAACGCTCTTGACATATTTGTCATTGCTGTCTGCGAATCTGGATCCTGGCGGCGGCGCTGTAGGATGAGAGTTGTATTTTCCACTCAGCAGTCCCATCTTCAGGGGAGAAAACGTCGTCAGACCCAATCCGCAGCGAGAATATAATCGCTGGAATTCACCCTCCACTTTCTTTCGATCCAGCAGATTGTACAGCGGCTGTTCAACGATTGGAGCTATCAATCCCAGACTCTTTGCTATTCCGCATGCCTCTTGTATTTCGTCCGCAGACCATTCGGAAGTGCCCCAGTAGAAAGCCCATCCCCTCTCAATGACGTGGTGAAATGCACGAACTGTCTCTTCCATTGGAGTAAGACGGTCAGGCCTATGTGCGTATATAATATCGACATATTCCAACTGCAGACGATTAAGAGAAGCGCGTGTGCCTTCAATGATGTGTTTCCGTGAAAGACCATGGTTGTTGATCAGAATCTCGCCATTTGCCATACCCCAGTTCAGCTGCTCGAATGTCTTAGCGACGGTTTTGTACGCTGGTATGTTGTTTCAAATTACCGACCTTGGTGCTAATGACAAAATCGCTTCTTTTCCATCCAAGGGTTTTAATGGCCTCTCCCATTGCGATTTCAGACTCGCCATTAGCATAGCTAGAGTTCCAACATTCCGTTAACTATAGTCATTCGATTGAGGAGGGAAATTTTACCTCTCCGCGGTATCGAAAAAATTAACACCGCATTCGTATGCCTGTTTCATACAGCGCATCGTCTCCTCTATCGTTCGTTAGTATCTCTTTATCCGCCGCGAATCTCCCAACTATTCTTGTACCCTTTCCAACATGTCCACCAAATCTTTGCGCTTTCAATCAGTCCTGATTATTTGAAATTGAAGAAAGACACTCACGTAACCCATCCTCCTAAGCCAATTGCCGAGACATGTAATCCTGAGTTACCGACTCGACGATAGAGCATATCTTTATTCTTGTTGGGCCAAGCCATTGTGTTCTTTTCTGGAAGGACGATTGAAGCGAATGTTCCGGGGAATATGCGTTGGAAATGGACTGAATTCGTCGAAAGAATCTCAGTCAAATTACCAAGTAGCTAGTTAAAAAGGTGAATATAGAACAAAACCACGTATCTCATAAGAAAAATTATTATTCGTCGAGCGGGGAGGTGAGGGGCTCGGGAATAATATCGGGGAAGAAGCGCACTGATAACTGCACTTTTTTGGTTGACCTTGATTCCAAGGTTCTTAGTGGATTAAGAAGCTGGATTAATTTTAAATCTCATCTAAAATTACGCAGAATCACTACTAAGGTGGTAATTACATACTTGCCTCGGAAATGATCTAAGGTTGTGAACTGGATGAATGTATTCACGCATTTGTTTCAAGTCTGGCGTGGTCAGCAGATAAACGCTGGCCTTTACCAATATGCAAATACGAAATCTATTCAGCTATTTATCCACGAGAAGTATATAACCGTCAGTAATTCGATCAAGTAATAAGATTAGGCCATAGCAGAAGGAACATGTATTTCAGTATACTACAAAATCCCAAGATAGTTGAGATTAGGATCTCTCAGCCAAAGCTTGTCGCCTTGACTGGGAATTCAAATCCAGATACGGCGCTTCACCAAGACTACATACTCGGTCACCAATTCTAGTATCATCGTAATCGTAGGTTGCGCAATGCCAGTTAGACCGATTATCCCATATAGCAACGTCGTTCTTATTCCATTTGTAGCGAACTTGGGCATCATGGTTTTGAGTAAGGAGCTATATTACAAATTAGTCCTGCTGTCTCAGTTCCTGGATGTACATGGACTCACATTAAAAAGATATTGCAATAGTACATCCGACTCATCCTTGGTGACTCCATTTATGCGCTTGGTAAAGCCTTTATTTACAAAGACTGATTTCCAACCAGTCACCGCTATAATTCAATTAATGTTGGTCCTGTTTGAACGGTTCAATCAGGGACTTACGATTAGTACGAATCACAGGGTGAACTGCAGTAAGAGATGATCCGGTGTTCAATGGAGAGCCTCTGATACCTTCTCGCAACGGGTTCCCAAGTCGCCTAGCTTCGTCGTGGAAGAATGTCGCGTCATGTGTAGCAGTGAGTCCCTCCAAGAATTGTGCCATTGATGGAGACAGACGATCATAAATCTCGTACCCGGATGCCCAGAGGGTGTCTCCTCCTGTCTCAGGCAAAGTATGGATCTTGAGTATGGCATAATCGGATGGGACATTTTCAAATGTTATATCGGCATGCCACCCGACAGAGGCAAAACGAGATGTATCGCTCAATTGATGAGTAAGACCGCCACCTTTCTTCTGCTTCTCACTGCTAATAAGGCTGACTTGGTCGCCCAGCTCGCTTCCCTCCTCTGTTAAAGGATGGATATGCAGCGAAGAGCTCTGAGGCTGTTCCGTATCGCCTTGTGGTCAATTTTACATATTTCATATTTTTTTGGTGATGATATCAGCCACTTACACATCCGGCAAGAGTTGAAAGTCTTTCGCAGAAATCTTTCATTTGAAGGTGCGTCACATCTTGACTTCGTAGAAACACAACACCCCTTTGAGAAACTATATACGTTGAAAGCGATTAGTTTTTACTCGCATCAAGATTAGGACAGTGTCATTTATCTACCTATTGTCGCAATGTCTTTAATCAGGCGGTCACGATCTTCTGAATCCAAGACTTGCGCGATTTGTAGGCCTGTATATTCTCGACCAATGACTGGCGTCAGATCCCTATATTGAATATCGTCAAGAGATCCGGAATATGTGAGTGGTTCACTGATAGTCGGCCGAGCTTGGTCATGGCCACCTCGGATGTTAGGTCTATCAGTTGGATGTATAGAAGGCATCGTGTCCTCAGTCTCGGTTCTTTCTTTATGATTTTTGAAGTTGATTTTCTCACTCATAGACAAGTAGTGAAAGATGGAAGAATGATTAGAGTCCCAAGTGACAGATTTCCTAACCCCAAAAGGAAGTCGGCTCAGTAAGGCGCAGAACTAACTTTTAGCTATCCCTTGACCGTAAATGTTCTCCGAAGCTAAACGGTTCCGGAAGCTATCTCGGGAAAATTCTCGGATGGCAAGCCTGTGCCCCAGTATCAGAAAGCGGGGCATGTGGATCATGATTACTCTATTCTATTATTTCATTAGTCCGTCGAAACATAGGGTCTACTTCTCGAGTAGCCCTCCACAAACCGGGACTGATGTACCTTGTGTTTTTGCTCAAGAATCGCATGATCCATGATGTCCTACGTCGAATACGGTGCGGGGAAGATGTCTAGTAATGTACATAGAGAGGGATATCATTGTGTAGTGTTCTAGGCTCTATGTCCGATATGCTGTTAAATTTAAAGTTATGAGTTCTTGCGCTAGTGCTTAACGTCATTCCCGCCGGGATTGCGACATTTTGGTGTTGATGTTGAAAGCGATTAGCAGCGCACATGTTGAAAATATCAACTTCGGGTCAAAAGAGGCAACGGCCCGGTGGTAGGTATATCAAAATGAATATAAATAACCTGACAGCTGGTTGGATTCAATATCTTGTTGCTGAAATGACATTGTACTCTTTCATCAGTTTTCCTCTTCAGACCTTGTCTGACCGATACAATGGAGACTGACATTGAAACTGTGGGCGCTGATAAATCCGTTGATTTCAACACAAAACATCATGGAGATGATCCTGTGAAGCCCGTGATAACTGAGGACCTCTCCGAGGTCATTGCGCCGCATCCTTCATATGAAGGCTTTCACCGCTTCGATCCGAGGGCAACATGGACTCCGAAGGAGGAGAGAGCAGTGGTATGGAAGACAGACTTGTTCTTTCTCAGCTGGGTCTGTGTCATGGTATGTCACGATTTCGTTATCAATGAATGCCTCATTCATATGCTTAAGATGTCTTTCAGTTCCTTGGGCTGCAGCTCGATCGTGGTAACCTCTCAAACGCCTTGACAGACAACCTTCTAAAAGATCTGAAAATGACTTCGAACGACTATAACAATGTAAGCTAATCGCCTGCTTTACTGACTTAGAATCATCTTTATACTCACTTAATTATCAGGGGACGACCATTCAATTGATTTGCTTTTTGTCCGCCGAATTTCCAGTTCAACTAATCATCAAGAGATACGGATTTCGTATTGTGCTGCCAACTATGATGATTGCCTGGAGTATGGTATCCTGGGCCCAAGCCTTCATGACCAGCCGTGCTTCGTTCTATGTCACTCGTGCGCTCATTGGCGCTTTCGAGGGAGGTTTCATCCCCGGAACAATCCTGTTTGCGACTTATTTCTATAAGGCGCATGAACTGTCAGTACGATTAGCTTTGTTCTGGTCCACGCTCAATGTAAGTTTTTGCGACTTCTGTTTACTAAAATATTGTGACTTCCATCTAAACTATGTCTAGGTTGCACGAGTCATTTCCTCCCTTCTTGCCGCAGGTATTCTGGAGATGCGTGGTGTACATGGAAGGCCTGGATGGTTTTACCTATTTCTGATCGAGGGCCTCCTTACTCTCGGAATAGGTATTATCGTGAGTAGCCTACTCCCTCAGCTCCTAGCACCCAGTACAATGTCAATATGCTAATGAATCACAAAGAGCCTGCTTTACTTGCCACGCTCTCCGACAAATACGAAAAGCATTTTGTACCCGAAGTCATGGTTTACCGAGCGCCAGGAGGTAATCATGATCAATGTAAGTCAATCGATTTTGCCAAAGTCTATAGAATAAACAGACTGATTCAGCCAGCGACTCCTCCGCGACGATCCGTCGAAAGGTCTCACTGAAATCAGTGAGCCCGCAACCCTCAAGGATATTCGCAACGCGTTGAGCGACAGATCGATGTGGGGGCTTTATTTCATTGGGCTCGTAGCCTACATCCCGCAAAGTCCAGTCCAGGGATACCTCTCGCTCACCCTGAAAAGAATAGGCTTCTCAACTTTCGACTCAAATATGCTATCAATCCCATCTGCCGTATTGCAGATCATCCTGATGCTGCTATTGGCCAAGAGCAGTGAATGGTTCGATGAACGCACTTTCCATTGTATGATCGGAGAATTCTGGTCTCTACCTTTGCTGGCTGCGCTCTTAGCCTTGCCGGCGCATGGTGATAACTGGGGCCGTTTTGCTATCACCACGATGATATCGGGATATCCTTATTTCCACCCAATTGTTGCTGCGTGGATCTCGGAGAACACCTTTGATGTGAAGAAGAGAGCTATAACGACTGCTACATATAATGTGATTGTTCAGATTGGATCGGTCATTTCGTCGCGTCAGTTGACCCTTCCTATCTACAAAGAATTTGATAAGGGCATACCTAGGTACTGACTGATGGAAACATAGAAATCTACCGAAGTGATGATTCGCCATATTATTATAGGGGTAATAAGGTCCTTATCTCTATTTGCGCCCTTGCTCTTGTAACGTTCGTCGTCCAACGAGAATATCTGCGCTATCTGAATCGGCAGAAAGAGAAAGTATGGTCCAGCATGTCTGAGGAGGAAAAGATAATATATCAAAATGACCAGGCAGCGCGTGAATTGGATGGAAACAAGAGATTGGACTTCAAGTTCAAATACTGAGGGTGTGTTACCCTGCGAGGGAAGAATGGAGTATAACTAGGTAGGAATCGACGAGAGAGATACGCCATTATTGTAGACTAGCAGATGCAGTGTCAAATATGTATACTAAGATCGGTATTTCATGTTGTGAACATTTTAATTAAACCCACAGTATTCAGTACAACATACTAGTAATCCGAAATTAAAAATATTTAGCTAGTTGACTGATGGTCCTGATGCTGACTAACATGCGAGCCAGAAAATGTCATCCAGTCGTTTTTTGAATCAAGATCACCCAACGCCCGCAAACCTCCGCAAACCCCGCATAGCTGGAGACGGAAGACTGTCATATCCATCATCACCAGCCCGTTCTTCGTCTGACCATGACTTCAAGAGCTCTTCATTCGTGCTTTCTATGTCGTCGTGGTAAGCGCCGCTGCGACAAAAACCTGCCCTCATGCCAGCTCTGCACCCGAAAGGGCTGGAAATGCACTTATCCTCAACGTCGTGGCCAGCGTTCCGCTTCCCCTCCACGCAGTCCGGATCGTGCAGAATCCGTCAACGAGGCCACTTCGGTCATCACGAGACCCACTTTGACAGACAATGGAATGATACATAGTCATCTAGTCGCTGCACCCTCGGCTTCATCTGCTGCTGTGAATATTGCCATCAGTTTCCTAGCACCCGATCTCTTTCGGGAGGTTTCTCTGGAAATTCCGCGCCCGAGTTTTGAGATTCCTGAAGATGTAACACGGAGCCTAGGTGATAGACAAAGGTTGCGTGAGACAGCTCTCCAATTCTTCCAGATCACTTGGATGCCTATTATTGGTCGGAGGCGCTATTTTAACGCCGTACTTAATCCGCTATCTCCCTTACGACGCCCAACTAGCTTGCTAGCTCTTTGCATAAAGCTTTGCTGCTTAGAGGTCCCAGAAGATGGTGCTGAGGAGCGGAACTCTTTGTATCGATTGACCAAGAAATACTTCTCGGAAGTGGAGAGTACAGAAGGCTTATCTATTCAAGTCCTGCAGGCAGGTATATTGATTGCGATTTTCGAGATTGGCGATGCCATTTACCCCGCGGCCTATTTGACAGTTGGAGCATGTGCCCGCTATGGTGTCGCTTTGGGTTTAGACAAAATCAACCAAGAAAGAAGGGGCGGCGATCATAATCGTGCAGTATCATGGATGGAGATTGAGGAGAAGCGCAGGGCTTGGTGGGGGATCTTGATCTTGGATCGGTCTGTCATTACCTCTGTCATTAAGAAAAAAATTTTGCTTCAATAAGAGAAGTTTAGTGCTGATCAGGGCTGATGTTTTCGTCATATATAGATTCCTCAACTTGTCGAATCCTTCTCGCATCCTGGCGACGGCCAATCCAACATTTGAAGATTTCCTTCCCGTGGATGATGAGCGATTCGCCGACGCGGTAAGACTCCCTTACACTGTTTCTTCTTCTTCTTCTTCTTCTTCTTCTTCTTCTTTTTTTTTTTTTTTTTTTTTTTTTTTGCAAAGATATGCATCCATTATCTAACGTGAAGATATGCCCAGACCTCACAACCAGAGGACGCCGTCACCATTTCCCAAGGCTTTGTTTTCAAGATCGGACACTTCGGCAGGCTAGCTCAAGCAACATACCTTATCAGTCAAATCCTAGACAATATTAGATCTTTTTCGGTTATTCACGACTATCTCAATGGGGGTAGCTTACCAGCTGATATAGTACAGCTCTGTCGCACTATCGAAGCTTTGGTGCGTGCAAATGAGGTGGAAATTACAGCTCGAAGGCTATCCTTCTGCTGTCAAAGCCTAGTCTCTTACAGGTAAGCATTGTTACAGGCAATCATTCCACCGGTTGAGAGATTCTAAACGTGGGAGTAGCGGTTTATTCCTCCTTCAACAACATTTTTGGGAGCAGCTGGGTGTGAAATCTACGCAGGAGGTGCAGACACATATGTTTGACGAGACACGGAGTGCCATCGATACGCTTTGCCGAATTGCACTAGCACTCCAAAAAGGATCTAATATGGTAGACCTACTACAGGGTCAATGTACCTTCTTCCTTGTCGGTGTCGTTTATCAAGGCCTTTTGGCGCTTATGACAATTGGACAAGGCAACCCTTCCGCAGAGATTATCAGCACCACAGCCACCTTGACTTGGTTACTCGAGCATATACGAAGCCGTTGGCCACTCGCTGGTAAGTAGTCACCTGACAAAACATAAATTGCACGAAAATATACAAGTAGTGGGTATCTAACATCAGGTGAAGGTATTTACAAGACCATTTTGGACGCAAAAGAAGCCGTGTTGGCTGCGGATGCGATATAAGTACAAGTCTCGTGCGTCAGATGTGTGTTCATTTGGGATTAACTTTTTTTCTTCCTAGCCAGAGGCTCGGCAGCTGTCACGGTTGGTACATTACCAATATCGCCTAGAAAGAGATGACATACAAGGTAGTGAAAGATAGTGACTTGAGTAATAGACTTAGTATACTTAGTATGAGCTGAAATACATTTTGGATATGAGCATCCTCTTCTTGTTACTATATTTCACGATGCACCACGGTCGCAGGCTACCAGCTCGAGCCACTTAATTCTGGCACAGCCGCAAATGTCAGAGTAAACAATTTTACCGAGGTAGTTGATCACATAATCGCAATTGACCTCTGTTGAAATTCGGCTTTGCTCAAATGAATAATCAAGCTTACAAATATTCCATCTGTGCTCCAAATTACCAATCAGCAGAAAGAAGCAGAAACAACATCGTGTAGCATCCTCCAGAATCCGATTGCATGTTTGTGTCGTCAACCCACAATGATTGGCGCTTCCTATACCTAGTGCATATTCCTTTTTATTTATATGATTTGTAATACAGAAGTCCTGAAATGAATTGACAATTTTGAGGTATGTGGCTTTGGTTACGAATCTGCATGCCAACAGATGTACGTGTCATGCGGACATTGCGGACTTTTTTAGCGGTCGCTCCGTGGTCGTTGTGGCGTCGCATCTTACTCATCACCATCGCCTGGACTTTAAAAACAGAATGATTCCCCCTTGTTGTGAATACTGCAGAATCATTCATTCGCAACAATTATAGCATCTTCCATACTCAACTGAGTTTTCTTAAAGATTAAACCTATCAAGATACATCCATGTCTGCAAGCAAGAAGCTGTCCATCCTGATTACAGGGTACGTTAATTAGCCTGTATACCTTCAATCTAACCTTGTACTGATTTCGCTAGCTGCTCACAAGGCGGAGCTGGAAATGCGCTGGCATTAGAGTTCGCGGCGAGAGGTTTACGAGTTTTCGCGACTGCTCGCTCTGTTGAATCAATGAGCAATCTGCCTGAAAATGGAATTGAAACTCTAGCCCTGGATGTTACCGTGCCAGAGAGTATCAAATCCCTAAAGGACGAAATTTCGAAACGTACTGGTGGCACTCTAGACTATCTTTACAACAATGCTGGATCCAGTAAGTCTTGAAGCCCATTGCGGAAGATCGCGGCATCGCATGATATTGTTCCATCTCAACAAGTACTAAACTCTACCACAGTGTACGAGGCTCCGGCATTAGAAGCTGATCCCGAAAAAATTCGAAGAATGTTCGACACCAATGTATTCGGTCTATTTGACGTCGTTACAGCATTCACGCCTCTCCTCATTGCGGCTACCCACAGTTCCAACTCCACTCCCACAGTCGTCAACGTGGCTTCAATACTCGCCCGACTCCCATTCCCGTTCGCATCTGCATACAACGCAACCAAGGCCGCCGTGTCCGCATACTCTGATACACTACGACTAGAACTCAGCCCTCTTGGTATTCGTGTTGTCACGCTCTTCATGGGCGAAGTCTCAACCAATCTTCGCTCGGCAGATACTATCAACTTCGGCCCCCAGAGTATCTACGCTGACGTGGAGAGTAAAGTTAAGGAGAGGACGGAGCACAGCGCTAAATCTTCTATCACGCCTGATGCGTTTGCGAAGCAGGTTGTTGCCAAGGTTCTAGGAGACAACAGTGTTAATTATATCTGGAAGGGAACAAACGCTTTCATCGTGTGGTTGCTCAATGCTATAGGGCCTCGAAAGGTATTCGATTCTACTATGACGGGGCCTGCAGGGCTCAGTGACAAGGGTCTTGTGAAAAAGATTCGCGATCGTGGCCAGCAGTTTTTGCCAAAGAGGGACGAGTAATTGTGATAGCTTAATGACTTTATAGATTTGTTTTTAATAAATTAATATACTTTCTTGCTTTATCAATATTTCCTTGCCCGTAGTAGATCTCTTGTATCACCAGGGTTGTATGTGTGTTACGCTAGAAGTTTATCTGGTCTTCCTTCTCATCTACGTCAATGATTTTGTTACTAGAACAGTTGTGCTTGTGAACCATCGGACCTTGTTGGTATTGTGTTTAAGTGTACAGTTAGGAACATCTCATTTCAAAGCTCTGAAGGACTTTACAAGCATCCACTAATAAGAACTTCATACTAGACGCTAACTACAGAATAAGCAGCATGACTGGACTAAGTCGAATACAATTTGGATTAAAATCTAACATAACAAAACCTTAAACTATGAACTCTGAGGCGTGCGAAATCAGCAGGCTCCATATGGAGTTTATTTCCCTGCCAATGCCACCTTTCTGACCTCGTGCAAATCTTTAAGAACAGGACGTGGCCGCCCATCGTAGTTCTTTGCTCTCATCCACGCTTCCAAATTCGGAATACGAGAGCTGTGGATACGGTCAAGGAATGCCATATCACGGGTTGCGCCCTTGCCCTCACTCCAATAGCGCCACCACGCCGAGAAATTATCTCTCCATGTCATGAAAGACTCATCACGAGGAACATTTGGGTTGACAGCCCAATTTGAATAAGCTCCTGGATACGGCTCTGCTTTCTCTAGATACTCCTCAAGAGGCACGCGCTTATGTACGCCTTTCTTGCCCGTTACTCTTGTAAAAGTTGCCACAATTTCAGCGAAGCTGACTTGATCTGTCGCAACCTCAAGATCGAGGCCTGCGGACTCTGAAGGATTGTCGAATATCCATAGACTATAGACTCCGATATCATCGAGGGCAATCAATGGAATCTTGCCATCCGCTGTGCAGTGAAACCAATTAGCATTCTTCCAGTTGACAAAAAAGTCAATTCACACGTATTAGAAAATAACTTACCTGCGGGGTTCTCCCAGACAAACGAGCCATCGGCCTGCTCCTCGGGAACAAACATTCCCTCGCATAACATATCCATGTAGGGCCCCGTTGTCAAGAGTGAAGTCTTCATAGTGGACTGTCCATGGCTGAGGATCAGATCGCCAACGCGGCCCTTGGCATCGTTATGCCCCCAATGATACAGCTCGTTCCAACCAGCCTTCCGAAACGCGTAGTCGGTGTTAGCAAATACGTAATGCTTGACTCCATGATGCCTGGCTATCTCGTATGCGCGGATACCATAGAATAATTCACTTTTTTCGCCAATCGTGAAACCATCAAGGTTTACCCATGCGCCGTAAACACCAGTAAAAGCGGCGTGAAGATCCTTCTGACTGTCCTGGGAGCCTTGCACAAGCGTGACATTCGGTAGGGCGGCTAGCTTTCTGGCATGATCCGAATTTGGGTTCCGAGTCAGCACTCGGACACTGTACCGACCGCTGTTCGAGAGAGCTGTATATCATTTAGAACGGGTGAGGTTTATTCCAATGCCGCCTGACTCAGACTTACCATTCACAACAGGACTGCCTTGCGCACCGGTTCCTCCGATAACCAAGATCAATTTAAGATTTTCCATAATGAATATTTAGTATCTTGATGTATATTTAATGAGTAGGCCGAATTCTTTAAAAACAATCTACTTTCAGATCTCATCCAGGAATTCCTTGGACAACCTTGAAATATATAGGATCCTATCACTCGTCGTCAGGTCCTGTCACCTAAGTTTTTTCTCTTGGTAGCTACCACTGATTTGTAATCTCTCGATGCTTACGAATGTAGTAACAATCGTCACCGAAGATCAGGGAATAGATGTGGTGACATGTTCTACAGATTTCCAAGACCAGAATGGCAAAGACAGACGACCAATGCATATTTTGCTTATGAATAAAACTTACATAGGTAGAATTTGTACATGGAGCATGAATAGTAATCTCCGAAAGACCAATGGTCGGCGATAGAACTATGCATAAATCGTTTCAATCTGCTCCGGGTTTGCGGGCATTCCTGCGGATATTTGCGGGCATTGCGGGCATGTGGCTTGCAGAGAGCAATCGGAGAATCCGCCAACACTAGGAAGTGTCCAAACCAGGATTTCTTAAGCTAGATGCAAGATGACAATGGAATACGATAAATGGGATTTTCTGTTCCAATTGAAGGTATATAAACCCAGACCTAGCAGTATTATAATCAATGTAAGATCCAGAATTTCCTTCACAACAACCATTGAATCTAAAAAGTCACTCTCCGGAACGAAGGTCTCCAAGCATATACCCCCAAAATGTCCAAGCTCATTGTTGTTACCGGCGCAACAGGCCTACAAGGCTTAGGGGTCATCGATGCCTTGTCTGCGAACCCCGAATGGAAAATACGAGGCGTCACCCGAAATACGAACAGCGAAAAAGCCAGGAGGCTAGCTGAGCGAGGCATCGAAATGGTAACCGCAGACCTCGATGATGAAGATAGCCTCGTCAAAGCTTTCGTCGGCGCAAACGCTGTTTTCGCCGTTACAGATTTCTACGAGCCTTTTGGTACGGGGATAGGACCCGTAAAGTCTATGAAAATCGAGTACGATCGAGGCGTGAGATTGGCTCGTGCCGCTGCGAAGATTCCTACTCTCGAAAACTACTTTTGGAGCACCTTACCTGCTGCAAGCAAGTTAACTAATGGGGAGGCGGAAGTTCCACATTTCGATGCGAAAGGAGCCATTGATGAGTATATCAAGAACGATCCGGTCTTGAACTCAAAGACTGTTTTTCTTTTGACTGGGTTTTATCCGTCAAACTTTGGGTATCCACCTTTTGCTCCAATTTATTCTGTAAGGATATCACCTTCCCGCTTTCCTTGTGATACACAAGTTGTGCCTCTGAGCTAATTTATGTAAACAGATACCAGCTTCAAGATGGTTGCTGGTCCTCCCAGCGAGTCCTTTATCCTACCTTCCCTCACTCGGCTCAGTGGGTAATATCGGCGTTACCGTCAGCGGACTTCTGCAACATCCATATCCCCAAACAGCGAGCGGATCCAAGGGGGGTCGATATGTTCACGTCACGACTGGCAAGTATCAGATACAGGACTATTTTTCCCGATGGGCAGAGATTGCAGGGAAGGGAAAACTCCAAATTCTATCCGTTCCATTCGAGCATTTCGAAGAGCTGCATGGAATGTGGGGGACTGAATTAGGCCTGATGGTGAAGTTCTGGGAGTTTGCAGGAGCTCCAAAGATGTGGGGGACAGTCGGAGAGGGCGATGTAATGATCGATTGTCGTGATCTTGAAGGCGTGAAGGAACGTCTCCTTACTGCTGAAGATGTCTGGAGACTGGAGAAATGGGATTGATTTTACCTTTCCTTAGCGTGATAGAGACCACGAGTAGATTTTGTACGATATTCTAATGTAATTTTTTTGCTGGAAAGTGTCAATGGGAGTTTTTCATAACGTTCTGGAACAATGATCTAGAATTTGGCGAAGATGATCTGTGCTTTCATTTAATTGTGAGTTCCCCGGAGCATCATATAGACAGTGACATTTCTTAGATAGCTGTCTTCGATTACCCCTCATTTCACATCACATGTCCAGTTACAATCGCCATTTGCCGAGATTGAGGCCTTGTAGCTTCAAATGGTAAGGTGGCTTTGATGATTACTTATCAAAAAAAATATTTTTATGGCTCTCGCATACACGGGACGCAACTATTGGTCAATATCACGAAGATGTAGGCAGACAACTCCTACATCTGAAAGTTCAGTGTTCAGTCAATCACTTCCTCATACTCTCATGACCAAAATTAGAAGTATCGTGATCAAAAAGAATACAAGATGTCGTCAACCGAGAACTCCGTCGAAGTATCGAAAACCCAAGAAGGTATCACAACCATAACCCTTAGCCGACCACACAGGCGCAATGCAATCGATCATTCAACAGCCGAGAAGCTTTATCATGCCATTCTAGATTTTGAAAATGATGAGACCCAGAAAGTTGGTATCCTGTATGGCGCCGGGGGAACTTTCTGCGCTGGTTTCGATCTGCACGAAGTAGCCAAAGCATCGACTTCTGCTAAACAAAGTGGCGAGGAGGGAGATAAGCAATACAAAGGACCCAGATTTAATGTTGAAGCCGACCGCGTTCAAGGCCGGAACGCAGGCCCGATTGGACCCTCTCGTCTCCAGGTGCGCAAACCCCTGATTAGCGCTGTAGCAGGATATGCAGTTGCAGGTGGACTTGAACTGAGTCTCATCGCGGATCTTCGTGTCGCCGAGGAAGACGCTATTTTTGGAGTATTCTGTCGACGGTTTGGCGTACCACTAATTGACGGTGGCACCGTGAGGTTGCAGGCCATCGTTGGCTTGGGTCGAGCGCTGGATATGATCTTGACAGGGCGAGCCGTCACAGCACAGGAGGGTTTACAGATTGGGCTTGTGAATAGGATAGTTGGTAAGGGTGAGGCGTTAGCCGAATCGACCAAAATTGCAAAACAGCTTCTTGCGTTTCCGCAAATCTGCATGAACGTGGATCGGGCGTCATGTTATTATGCTGCCTACGACGCCACTTCATTTGAAGATGCATTGAAAAATGAATTCAGGAACGGAGAGAGTGTTATAATGCAGGAGGGCGTTCATGGAGCAGCTCTATTTGCCGCGGGGGTTGGGCGGCATGGATCAAACATATAACTCTAATAGGGGGGTTTTTTTTTCTGAATTTGGACTCCTCGAGAATTGAAAGAGAAACAAAGTGCCCAATCATAAAATACCTGGATTTGGAACCTTATGCTTCATCGGACAATAAATGTGCTGACTCCGGCTGCTCGACGTCAAATGCGAAACTCAGCTCACCCACCAATGTCTTCACATCCCTAAATTGACCATGAAATGTTAAAAATGTAACACACCATAAAAATTGGAATTGCAACTCACTTCAATACATCTTTCAAAGTCCAAGTAAGAACTGACCGCAGTACTTCTAGCGACACAAAGGCCGAGAAGGCAGGATCCTGCACATTATGAATGTTGAGAAGCTCCTTATCAATCTTTTGCATTCGCCGAGCTAGAGGGAATGATTCTGGGGTACGGATGTATGGAGGAAGTGGTTGTGCATTCATGATTGATGCGGAAAGGTGGCATAGAAGGGATGAGGTAATGTGAGACTTGAATTCAGATGATTGGAACGCAATCTTAGCAAGATGAGACATCCATTGTTCATCTGAAGCACCTGCTACAGGTGTTTCAGCCGTTGAAAATGCAGACGATTCTGATTTGTTGTTCGGGTATAGTCTTTCGAGATCTCGAGTAGTCATAACCATCAAGGACATGCTGGTTAGGAGACGCTGCGCCTTAGAGATAATATTATCATACGTTCCTCTAGGGAATTTCCCTCCAATTGGCGGCTCAAATTTAGTGAAATGGCTATGCACACGTAGCGTATTCAAGAGTCCCATCTCCTCTTTGAAGAGCTTGCGACGCACCGCAGAGAGTCTGCGAGAGGCGTTCGCAGCGTTGTTGCGGCCAGTGGGCAGCCCACTTCTCATCCATATTTCAATTGTCTCGTGCATAGCGCCGTAGAATTGCGCGAGATTAAAAAGGCCATGCCCGAGTAGTTTTCGTAGCTTGGATTTGGCCGTTATAGGATATGGAAAGATGACCCAGAAGAAGGAAATAGCGCAACCAGCTGCAACAGCCGCCAATTTGTACGGACCAAATATGTATATGGGGTAATACGGTTGATCATTAGAAGTGGCCACTTCAACTCCAAGCTTGCGAACCTGTAGCTCAATTTGTTAGTCGATATAGACTAGATAGATAATGATGGGTACCAACCTGAAGTTCATACCCGACTATAACATTAAGGGTCACAATCGAAATCACAATGGGTCCGAAGTATTGTGGTTTTTTGACGTAGAAATAATACTATTATCAACGAAGAAAGTTAGAATAATAAATATCTTGACCGTAATCAAGACTTACCTCAAACACGTTCGCAAAATATAGAAAAACAATGATCCCAGGAGTCTTTTCGTCAACAATATACCACACAATCAAGCTTAGTATCATGGAAACAGTTGTGGCAATGATTCTCGCCATGAAACCAAACAAAGTTTGTCCACTTGTAGGAGACATTCCAATGACGATAACAATCATCGCCCAAATACATCGTCCGTGGAAGAAAAATTCCTGAGTTTGGCGAAGGAAAGCTAGAATGGCAACACAAAACGAGGCAGCGGCGACGCGAAAACCAAAGACGCTCAATTCCGATTGAATCGTTTGCGGAATGTAGCGTAAAATGCTACTTGCTTTCTCCCAAGTGTTGACAGGTGGCAGATGTTCAGGGTCTGAAAGAGTATTTGAAATGTCCTGATCTGCCCCCTTCGTAGAGGAGCTTGCCTGAGACCGATTCGTTTGCCCAGTATTATCACTTTCTGATTCCTTCTGCTCTGACTTCAGAGAAAGCCAATTTCGAACCGATTCCTCTCTGGGAAATACGAATCGATTAGATTTCATTGTTCCATCCTTTACTTTGCTGTCCGCAAATATGACGAGTTCGAAGATCGAATTAAGGAGAATTCTCTGCATTTGCCCCATGTAGAGAAGCAAGAAGAAGTCTTGCCGCACATCGGTATGCGATGTTAGGAATTCTGCATCGAAATTCCCATTAGTATCTCCATTGTCTGAGAAAGCTCTGACAGATGACAGCTCTTCCGGTATATTTGTTTGTTGATTGTAGAAACCCCGTAGCGATCGCTCATATTCGGCTGCAAAATTGGTTTGAAGCGGATTCAGACACTCTCCACTCGACTCTTCATCTCTCGCATTCGAGTTCAGAGCTTCTCTCTTATTTACCTGCTTCGCAGATATAAGCTCGAGGGTGAGGAGAAAATATTGCAAGCCTGCTGAGCTCAAATGGAGGGTATCCACAAGTTGTTTGTGGAGCATCATCACGCTTTTGTGCACTTCGTCATGCTTGGCAAAGGTCTCGTTATCAAGTCTCTCCTTAACTTCGCTGGAAATTTCTTCCTGAACTATCATGTCAAGTATGTCCGGTAACATCGTCATGCCAGACAGCGACAGCAGTATGTCCCTGAACATGGCAGCGGCCTTGCTAAGATCTTCCGCGGCTAATTTGCCCCAGGCAATCTCGTCTTTAGAATAGAACAAATCGGAATGCAATTTGCTATGCAAGGCATTGAGCTTGTTCATAGATAGATTTAAGACTTCTTTGATTTCGCGTAACCCCGGAGACAGGCCGGCTGCTCTGACATTTCCATTATCCTCTGTTCTCAATGCGGTCCGGGTTCGACTCAGAAGTCCCTGTCCTACCCACACCGTGGATGCGGAACTCCCTTTCAGGAAATTAATCTGAAATTCCAGAACGTTTTGTACCTGTGATGCATACTCCTTCATGTCTTGAAAGACATAACTTCTGCTAGTTATGGGCAGAACAAGCAATGACACAGCCGAAGCGATTGCAAACCCGATAAGAAAGGTTTTTAAAAGTCTAGCAATGAACTCTAGGCCTTCAGAAGTAGTGACGAAAGTGCCAATCCGGGTGATAGTGACGGTCGAGAAAATGGAAAATGATACCATTGGGTCCTGCAGCTCCATAGGTCGCCAGGCACGGATTGCATTCGCAGGCCTGAAGTCCAATAGAGTTAGCCTTAGAGTCGCACATACAATACAAAAGTATATACGAACCAAATCAGAACAAAAAGCCAAACAGCTGCGACCGCACATGCATCGCTATTATATCCAGTCCTCACACTCTCGGAAGCATTACTAGGGGTACTGTGCTGTCTCGCCTTCACAGCAGAGTAATTGGCCAAGCAACACAGCGATGCAGCGACACACACCGCCAAAAGATTGAACAGCATGATCTTGATAAACTTGGCACGAGGCATGAGACACTGAGAAGTCACGGACATGAGGGTGGCCAGATAGCCCACCGTCAAGGTTATATCTGCTATAGCATTACTTTGAGATCTGAGAAATATTAGCTAAAATCCATTCACGACTTGATGACTTTGACAAACATGGCAGTCACTATAGTCGGTGGTAAGGCGCCCTTCAATATCATGAGGATAGATCGGGAATCTAAGTCGAGTCTGCTACACATACTCGAAATTAGCTTCCACACCACGGGAGCATGACGCTCCTCATCGGCCTCTGTGGAAGCCATTCATAGGGCTCTTTGGCATGCGGTTACCGATGCACTACGGTAGGCGCAAAATTAACTCCGAGGGATCTGGAGCTCCACGATATAGTCTACCAAGTCACGTCGATAAGTGGACAAAGAATGTCTCATATGTCCTACTGATATTATTTCTGAACGCGCAGAAAAAAAGATCAAGAATCTGCAATGCAAATTGTGCATCTCGTCACGTGCGGGAACTTTGGCTCCCGTGGTCAACTACCGTGGTCATACATGCCAAAACGCGAAGAGGTATGTACCCACTCAGTGATTCTACTACGTAGTAGGCGTACGCTTGTGGTTATGTTATTCTTGTGGAGTCGCTGCCTCATTTTCTATTTGGTTTTCGGTTTCGTCTTCCACTTCTTGATCCAATTTTGGGCGCGGCGTTCTGTCACGGTCCTCACCGTATCGTTATCAGATGTACCGCTTTTTGCAACACCTGAATACCGCTCGTCGACAGCTGTGAGTCTGACGACTTCTTTTGGTAGACCTCTGCCCTAGACGATGGAAATTTCATGGTATGCCGTGTGCTGTCACATAGGATGAGAGAGTCCAATATTAAACAATTGTCAATGATCGGCGACTTGATTTTAAGAGAAAAACTGGTATGGTAAATGTTTGTAAAATTACAGTTTTGCGCGCCCCAGATCCGTGTAAGTTGTGTCAGGTAATTCTTGGGATTACAAGCTTGTTATTGGACAATATGGCTGAGTCAGAATCTGGACCCGGAATCAACCAATCATACCGTGTATATCTGGTCGGCTCAGGCTGCTCATAGAAATGATACCAATATATATATTATCACGTGCGCGCCTTTGTGACAATCTGCTCAGGTGATCAAGCGCCATAACTCGATGATAAACCGCGTATCTCTTGAATCTCAAAGAAAGTTAAACCCGAACGGCTATTTGTCGCGAGCTATTCAAAATTTACGCTTGGATATAGGCAATAAGCACGTATAAATTAAAATGGCGCTGGATTTTGCTTTGCCGCATCACGTGTCGACGAAGTGCCTAAAATGAAACCTGTCATTGACGCGTAGGCAAAACCACTTTCTGGGGAGCTAGCCTAAATGCCCAAGTAGTTTGAGAAAGGCGCGCCTTACACTGTAGAAGTGCAGTTTCTGCTCGCTATCATCATGTGTGTATGAACTTCTTTGATTATCAGTTCCTACGACAAGTTTTCTTCTGCGTTCAAGTTCTTGGCTACAGATTTCTTCGCACAGGGCTTAAAGTTGCCGTCTCGTCTTCCACGACATATATGGAAAAAGTAGTCATGCTTAAAGCGCAGGAGATCTGCTACGGCTACAGGACGCAATCGGTGCCACAGCCACGTGTAGATATGCCATGCAAGGCTGCAATGGAGGTTTGATTCGGTTTGATGGTGCTGCTGCTAGAAATCTCATTGGCTTGCGGATAAAGTGCCGACAAAGATGCTTTCATAGTGAGAATCATCAAATAGGGCACGCTGCGGGCTCAACTATACGAGAAATAAGTTTATTGCTCCAGGGTCCGAGTCAAATTTATTTAGCCTATTGACGATACTGCGAGTCGGTAAGGCCCTACCAACATGTAGATGATAATTGTTGAGGTGGGTAGAGAAGAGATATGAATGGCCCTCCCTTTTACTTTATATTCCACTTTATCGATATTAGACAGGTGATTACAAGGTTATAAACCGGAAGAGATTGGCTACTACACCAGAAACGCGATTGGGGCTATCACCAGTTTTGCCGAGACTACTAGGAGGTGTCGTATGATCACAGACGTATTGGCTGTGATGCGAAAGAAGCATTATGATTGAATTTATGTCAAAACTTACATGCGAGGAGTTTCTATGACCATTTCCCCAGTGCTGTACTTGGAACTCGACCACTGTTCACTACCTAGGTATACAGAAACCTACTCCCCCACCTCCACCCGAGATGTTGAATATCTCAGCCGAATTGTGGGAAATCTACGTGTATCTTTGGGACCCTCATTAATCAGTCTAAATAATCGTATCCCTGACATAACAATGATCTTGATCATAGTGTATCTAGATGGCATACGATGGGGGCGTTGAATTCTGCCGAGAATACGTTCAAGTTTTACCACGTCTTCTTGCGAACCTAACACGGACGGGGACCTACAGAAATAGGTCGGTTTTCCGATACTCCGCGCAACGGTCTCGGTTCCCCAAGAAACCGGAGACTGACCCTTCCCCGGTTCCTTAATTTCTCTCTCGGCGCCTCAATTTCGCTACGAGCGTGGTATTAGGCTGAATTTTAGGCCTCGGGAGAAACCACCGCCATTCATTTGTTGCTTTATTGCCCGCGTGGCTTACTGCTTTATCCAGCACCAAGGTCTAGCCATTTAATGATGGACTATCATTGGCCAGTTGATTTACATGAAGAAATTAATCACCAAGAATTCCAGACTTGTTCTGCTGGCCGGCTATATTGGAGATAGAATAGTTTCCCCGCAATGCCAGACCCCAGACTTCAAATAGGAGCGTGACTCCGAGCTTCGAGCTCTTTTTGTCTTTCTTGAACATCTTTAAGATCAATATTGCGATCACATAATCCAATTCCAACGCAGAGTCCTTTTACATCTCGGAGACGCTCGGCCTGCAAGTCATAATGGGGAAAGATACCTTTGAACTCGCTGGTCGCGAGTGGCCCAAAGTGTCCTGGTGGAAAATGAAAGGGATGCGATTTGTGTATCTCACCTTGTGGGCTGCCATGATCACATCGGCTACAAATGGTAAGGAGTCCGGCTTATACTATTCAAAAATTGTTACTAAGTGGAATGTTCTATCAGGTTATGATGGCTCTTTGATGAATGGTCTGGAAGCGATGACCAGTTGGAATGAGTGTAAAAATCTTCACTTCCCACAACATCAACACATTTAGACTGACAAATTACAGCATACCATAATCCGAGCTCAAGTACTCTTGGTTTACTAGCCGCGGCGATGTCAATCGGATCGATGCTTGCGATCCCAGTTGTTCCCTACGTTGCTGATATCCTGGGACGACGTGCGGGTGTGGTACTCGGATGTGTGATTATGCTTGGTGGTGTGGCAATGGTATCCATTGGTTATCGTGTCGCTCTATTTGTTGTTGGTCGGATTATTCTAGGATTTGGTCTCGGTATTGCACAGGTAAGTCGCAACGGCCTTATGTCCTAGGCTTTTCGGGCTGACTGTCTCTTTTAGGAATGCTCGCCTCTTTTGGTAGCGGAACTGGTTCATCCACAACATCGAGCTGTCTATACCACTATTTACAACTCTCTTTGGTATGTTGGAAGTTTGATTGGCTCCCTAGTTGCCCTAGGTAAGTGTCTACATACCCAAGTAGATTTTATACCGTGCTAATGTTAATGTAGGAACGAACCGCATCCAACACAGCGATTGGTCGTGGCGTGTACCCTGTCTCTTGCAGGGTATACCGTCGCTTTGCCAGCTTGTTTTTATTTGGTAAGATACCAACTATATATCATGATAGCCAGAAAGATTAACGTTGTTTCCTGAAGGACTGTTCCAGAGTCGCCTCGTTGGCTCATCTCGAAAGGCAAATTTGCAAAGGCAAAGAAAGTCCTGGCTTATGTGCATGCCCAAGGAGATGAAGATGATGAGCTGGTGAATGTTGAATTTGACGAAATCAAGCAAACCATCGAGCTTGAGAAACAGCTTGAAGGAAACTCTTGGTCTGAACTGTGGTCCACTCCCGGGAACCGTCACCGTTCGATCATCTTGATCTCCATTGGCTTCTTTTCGCAGTGGTCTGGCAACGGCATTGTGTCTTATTTCTTGCCTAAGGTATGTGTCGATATTCCTTTTGATTGTTTGTAAGTCGAAACAGCTGACAAATCTAGGTCCTTGCACTCATCGGTATCACCGATAGTAATACCGTCTTGACCATCAATTCAATCCTTAGTGCTGTCAACGTCGTCTCAGCTACCGGTATCTGCTTCTTTGTTGATAAATTTGGTCGACGCAAGCTCTTCCTGTCTTCTTGCTTCGGTATGATCGCCTGTTTTGCCGCCACAACCATCGCTCTGGCTCGTTTCCAAATATCCGCCGACAGCGGTATTACGAATCAAAATGCCGCAAATACCGTCATCGTCTTCATATTCCTGTACTACATAGCCTACAACATTGGTTTCAGCGGTATGCTTGTGTCGTACTCGTCCGAGATCCTTCCCTACCATCTCCGTGCGAAGGGTCTCACTCTGATGTTCTTCTGCGTCGACCTGAGCTTGTGGTTCAACCAATATGTGAACCCAATCGCCATAGCAAACATCAAGTGGAAGTACTACATCGTGTATTGTGTGTGGCTGGTGGTTGAAACCCTCGTGGTCTGGAAGTTCTACATCGAAACCAAGGAGACTCCTTTGGAAGAAATCGTCAAATATTTTGATGGCGATGGAGCTATTATTGGAGGCGCATCTGCTTCAGAAAAGGTTCGTCACTTAGCTGATGCAATGGACGGTCCTGTAGCCCATGACACAGAGAAAGTTGGCACCATTCAGACTGAAGCCGTGCTTTAGATTGTTGAGGAATGTTGCTTCAGTTGGGGAACTTCACCAAGGGTGATATTCACGGTGGCGGTATTGCATGATTTAAGAATTGGACGTTACTGTGCCCCTATGCTTCGTCACTTAATCAATTATCATTCCGATTTAGAAGGCTCTGTGCGCTCTCGAAGTCATCTAAGACACCTACCGTATTTATTACTTGAATTTGAGAGCTTTTTACCTAGACTATGGTCTTGGGAAACATCTTAAGTCATTACTGACTTTAACTGTGTTCTTTCACCGCAAGAGGCATGGGAAAATTAATGTAGACTCGAGACTCAAACCCTCAACCAACTAACTACTAAAGTAACTCTGTTCCTAAGGAATCGTTGACCATCTTTTACCGTTACGCTTAAGTTGGATATAGCGCGTGAATCTATTTGACACAAAATTGGGAGTATTTACAGCCCCTTTATAACACAATATTTGATAACTTGTAGTGCACATAGCACATTTAACGACTCGTTTTTGGGCAATTGGATACACAGATTGAAAAAATAACAGTCAGGAATCTGTATGGCGTTCTTACATTTAAAAAAGACGGGAATTGATCGCAGAAATGTTACATAGAACAGACGAATACTACAAGCGATTCCCACCTTATATCGTCTCTTCGCCTCTTCGGTGCTGGTGGTAGAAATCTCCAATAGGAATGCGCTTGATAGACAACGATGTCTTCAACGAGTTATTTATTGCCTACAATGCGGTAGGCACAGAAAGTCCTCACCCATTCGTATAATTCATATGATTCATAATAATCAGAGTGATGTCTAACAGGAGTTGTAGCCGACAGAGTAGGAAGCAGAAGAAGAAAGACGGAGAACTACTAGCCTTCATTTATGTCCGCACTTATCGCTGATCGCATGTAGACTATTTAATGCAAATATGTACATAGGTAGCTAATGGTTGGGCCAGATAAATCCGCGTATATCACTCCCTGATGTCAAATTTGCCCCTTAAAGTTTGTTGTGTAATCGCCCTTAGTCCTCATCTTCGCCCCAATTAATGACTACCGTCCTCCCTCACTACCACGTCATTACAAATAATATTTTTCTCAGAATGTAGGTTCGTACTCAGAGATCAACATAGACTCTTATCTTGAACATTATGAGGGAGTTCACTTCCTTTAAATAATGGATGATCGGCGAGGCACTATTCTTGCAGTGTCCGTACTCTTCTTTGTGTTCGCTTATTTCTTTATAGGACTTTATTTGATTTCAGCACTGTTCGTTGTCAAGAGACTTTCGCTGCTTGATCATTTAATGACTCTAGCATGGGTAGGTATCGATCCGTCAAAATAATGCAACCCCAACCGCCTTCAAGCTACATTAAAATAGGAATGGTTTTCTGGGTCACTGCTGATTCGGTTGAATAGATCCTAGATTGCGGATTGGTGGCCTCGCTTTTCTTCGCCCTGGAAAAGGGCTATGGGCTTCATGAGGAAAACATTCAACATGGCAACCTAGCTTTGATTAACAAATCTATTTGGGCCTTTCACATCCTCTATGTAATTTCCTCTGATCTTACTGCGGTATCGAAGCCATGATCATTTGCTGAACAAAGGGGCTATGATTTATCCTCTATGGCTGCCAAAAGCTCAATCTTGACATTTTGTTTGACTCTCGCACACAAAAAAGAGGGTTCTATAGGGCAAACTATGTCCTATTGTTTATAGTGAATGCTGTAGGCCTCGGGCTAACGATAGCCGCTATCTTCCAGTGTAAGCCGGTATCTGCCGTGTTTCAATTGGAGAAACACACGAAACAAGAGTGCACCAATGAGTTCATATCAGCTTTTTCTACATCGCCTTACGAAATAGCTACAGACATCGCCACTATTTTCATACCAATTCCGCATTTGACCAGAATTCGTCTTTCATTCAGGGAACGAATAATCTTGGTGCTTACTTTTGGCGCTGGTGTCTTGGTAGTAGTGACGGACATTGTTCGAGTAGCTTTCCTTCAGAATTCAGCGAGAGTTCACCTGGAAGCACTTCATTCATATCACACAGACGATATCTCAAACGAGGATTGTACCTGTAAGTTTACTTTCAAAATATACTCTACTATCCGCTTTGCTTTCATGTATAGAGCCCAGCTAATTTCACAGGGTACATTGCGTATTCTACAATATGGGCGGTTGTTGAAGTGAACTTGACGTTAATATGCGCTTGCGTTCCAAGCCTCAAGCCTCTTGCGTCTCAGATCAGCCCGAAATTAATTCAAGGAGAGGGTACAGCGGACCACGCTAATGCTGGCCACACTGCAGCAGATGGTAGCACAGCAGGGTCCGGGGAGCCTGAGGGTGAAATGATGGCAGTACTCACCAAGAAACGAGAACTAGGACCTCAGGAACGATATTAAACTAATATCCAATTTCTCAACCTCTTAAATCTGGGTAAGATAACACATTTTCATCTGATCAGTTGTAGACTATCAGTAAAAACACCGATGAGAATGGACAAATAGTGGCTAGACCTGACAATATTGCGAGGGGCAAGGGCCCTAAATTCATCAAGAGCCAAAGCTCCAAATAGACCTGAGCCAGTAACCCAATTCAGGCACCGGCAGTACTAAATGGCCAGATGTATACCAAAATGTCCAAATGAAGGTAAGCCTCTGGTCCTGATAGTCAGCAGGACAAGATGGCTTTGGGGCATACAGCGGAGTCCATCAACACCAGTATTGATGGCATCAAAAACAAAGAAACCTGTGATTAGTGATTGACCCACACTAGAAAATAGCGTTTGGAAACTGATAGATCTGTGGTCTGTTGATTATTGCCAGGAGGGGTTATTGCTAAGAGATTCCGTTGTGATTCAGCTGGACTGTATCAGTCAAAATCACTTCCAACAGATCCTCTAGGCTCCTTGATTAGTTTTTATTGAATTTCAAGTTCAAAGGACGTCGCAAGGCCGATAATCTTCAATGCGCTTTAAATTCTCCCAACGCCTTGCTTTTGCTTGTGGAGGCTCTAGTCAGTGTATCCGATAAATGGAATGCATATACATACCACGTACTCTAGAAGCTGAATGTCAACTATAGAGGTAGAAATAATTATCGCATTCCAATTTTCATTTATGGCAGACACACAAGTTCTTTCCAAACACGTTGCTCAAATGCACAGCCTGTGACGGTCGGAAGACTGGAGTTTCTCCATTGCTCTGACTCACGCCAATAATTGCAAACGCATGCCAGTATCTCAATTCGACAGCCTGGAATGCGCCTTGAAGCAGGTACTACTGTCTTGTAAATTTGCAACTGATCCGGGCGGATAGACTTCTATTAAACAGGGGATAGCATGGAGGATCGTAAGATTTGTCACTAAACGGCTTTTATAGGGTTACTCTCTCCGAATTCGCGAACCAAGGGAAGATCGGTGTTCCAGCCAATGCGACGTCTTTTAATACAAGAAAATTTACATACCTCCACTCTGCTCCAGTCTGTTACGGGACTACCTAATGAAATAATTTAGGTACCCAACCACGGATATTTTAGGGTTAAAAGATTTAGCCAACTAAGACCTTACGGTTTAGTCCATTTATGTCCCCAAAAATCTAACTACTTGATCGATGAACTCGACGAGCAATTGGTCTTCCTATATATCCAGTAGCATACTATAATGCCGTACAATGTTCCATCAGGAGCCTGATGTTTCCGTCTATAAAAGATGGCGGAACGTCGTCCTGAAGATCCGTGTGTGCGGGGAAAGAGCAGAAATAAGAAAACTAGCGATGACTTAGGCTAATCTGGGGTGGTATTATCACTACAATTGCTTCTTGTAGACGATCCAGTACTGCAGTCTCTGGAAACATTTAATATACTTTAGTAGTAAACGAGTTCCGCCCCGCATTTTCGTTATGGCAAGCAAAACCTCCGCTCGATATCCACCAGTGGAAATTTAAGTTGATTCGAACCGGCGTATGAAACGACCATGTGATATTATAGTTCAAGTGGACTAGGAACCAAGAAAGACGCAGCATTTGATTGGTGCTTAATCGTGGCCGTAAGCGAAATCTAAATTGTAGAGCCCAATCAGGTCTTTTAGCTAGTCAAGGGGAATATCGGGTTGCGTGGAGCTACTCTTTATGCTTAAACTTTCGATCGGAGTAGCTCCTTCAACCGTGAGCAGTTCTCACTTTTCAGAATTTTAATGGACACCCGGTTTTCTATACTTCATTCTGAGCTCAAGTACTCGCGAAGGGTGATATTAACCATATTCCACCACAACTTCTCCCTATATCGAAATGAAACGGAACAATTCTGTAAGTATTGAGTTGCGGCTCTTCCGACCAGGAGTTAGGACTAACTTACTGTTGAGGATTTGATGCTATGTACAATGAAAGTAAAGATCAACAGGGGAGTCTCGGTGTTCGCTTTTCCATGTCATCAATTGTTTTGAGGGGAGGCTTTAGCCGAAACAATCGACTAAAAATTTCATTTGACTATCATGATGGAGGCATTTTAGATGAAACACGGAAATTACCATGTATGTAACAGCGAGAATAGATTCAGGCTAAATAGCTTCACACACAGGAGCGAGGTCGTACATCTTGATTATACATATAAGAAGGCATTGATCCTGGTTTGGAACGTGGCTATTCTATGCCTGTAGTTTCTGTTTGCAGAAAAACATAGAGCAGATATTCCGGAAGACACGAAATGACTCTCGTAAGGTCTATTTTATTAGCCCTTGTGGCGGGCCACGTTGCCCAGGCTCAATTGAATACGGCCGCAAAAGCAGCTGGTTTATTGTACTTTGGTACTGCTGTTGATAATCCAGACTTGAGTGACTCTCAATACATTGCGAACCTTGAGACCGCGGATTTCGGTCAGATCACGCCAGCAAATGCAATGAAAGTCAGTGATGGAACCCCACTACCATATACATCAAACTAAACGATGATGCTTTAGTGGCAACCAACCGAGCCGTCTCAGGGTTCCTATACTTTCACGCAAGGTGACCAGATCGCGAGCCTGGCCAAGTCAAATAATGACTACTTGAGATGCCACAACCTGGTCTGGTACAACCAATTGCCATCATACAGTAAGCTCGCGTTTCACCTCTATTTGTTCCCCGATATCCATGGTAGTAGGCTGATTCCGTGATTTTTAGTCACTTCGGGTTCATGGACAAACGCAACACTCATCGCTGCCCTGAAGGAGCATATCAATGGGGTGGTTACGCATTACAAGGGCCAGTGTTATGCTTGGGATGTTGTGAACGAAGGTATGTAAGGGTTTTGGCTGGCCCCTTCTCATAACTCTCACAAGTCTGTCATTTCCATTCTCTGTAATCATTTCGAGCTAAGTGGAATATACAGCCTTGAACGAAGACGGCACATATCGTCAAAATGTTTTCTACCAATACATAGGCGAGGCATACATTCCGATTGCCTTTGCTGCCGCTGCTGCAGCGGACCCTAATGCCAAGCTGTACTACAACGATTACAACATCGAATACGCTGGGGCAAAGGCAACTGGTGCTCAGGGCATTGTAAAATTGGTCCAGGCAGCCGGGGGTCGTATTGATGGCGTGGGCCTCCAGTCTCACTTCATTGTGGGATCAACGCCTAGTCTTGCCACTCAGAAAGCAAACATGGCTTCTTTTACAGCTCTTGGTGTTGATGTTGCCATCACTGAGCTCGACATTCGTATGACTCTCCCAGAAACCACCGCTCTTGAAACTCAGCAGTCCACCGACTATCAGACCACCACTACAGCCTGCGTCCAGACTAAAGGCTGTGTCGGTATCACTATTTGGGACTATACAGACAAGTACTCATGGGTTCCTGGTACTTTCTCCGGCCAGGGTGATGCTTGCCCATGGGACTCAAACTACAACAAGAAGCCCGCATACTACGGTATTCTTGCTGGCTTGCAATCTGGCACTACTTCTTCATCCTCAACTTCTAGCACCCTAATAACCACCACAACCCCCACTACTACCTCAAGTGCTACGACAACAAGTACCACAACTACTACCTCAGGTACAAGTGCTGCACACTGGGGACAATGCGGAGGTATCGGCTGGTCTGGCCCTACCACTTGCGCATCACCTTACACTTGTCAAGTGTTGAACCCATACTACTCTCAATGTTTATGAAAAGATGATGCTCCGAGCAGGAAAGACTCAATTTGACGCTAGAACCTTGTCTAGCATGGGTCCATAGTGTGGAAATCTGCGTAGGCCTCAGTCCTATACATATTTTTTCATACACTACTACAATTATCCAGAGCTTACTGTTTTGGTTCTATTAATAAGTAGCTAATATATGCAATATCAGCCCCTAGTTGTATTGGAAATGTACCATCTAAGCAAGAGGCATTAGTCTTTGAATTTGGGTATTATCTTGTTTATGGGCAAAATTTTGGAACGGTTAGGTATTGCCATTGAACTCTTATTAAATACTAGGGTTGTTCTAGTCATCACTGTAACTGTTTATCAAAGCCTAAACTTTAATCCAAAAAAGGCATAAAATCAGATGTTGGAAAGATAAAAGCAAGGAAATTAGCAATGCACCTAATAGGGAAAGGCACATGAAGATATATATGTACACCATAAATAGTACAATTGATTCTTCTAGATTGAGAAATGGACATCATCAAGACTGGAAACTACAGTATAGAACCCAAGTCATGATAATGATCATAAGAATTGGTAGTATGAGGTTGTTGAAAAAATCCCATCTGAAGGAACAAAACAGAAAGGCGGGAAGGGGGTGCAAATAATAATCGATCAACAATTACAATCGAACGATATTGTTATCTCTATCGAGTTATTCTTTCTATACGTGCTAGTATGGAGATATCATTGATTGCATAAGATTTTCCAAAGCTTGTCCCTAAATGATTCTTTCTCAAATACAAGATCAAGGTTCAGCATACTCCTTATACTTCACCGGCACCAACCTACTGTTCCTGCCATCTTCAATAATTAGCACACTTAAGTCACCGCTACCAGCGTATCCTGAGTTAAGTCCTTCGGTAAATTGTCGCATATCAAACGCTTGACTACTGTGAATCATTGTTGTGGGGTTTGTGTATGAAGGCATCGGCTCTATGGGGCATAATGTGAGGAACACATAAATTGGTTATACATCTAACATGACTATTTATATCTGAACCATCCATCATCGGCAAAGAAACCAAGTGTAAACAGTAGGTCGCCTTTCAGAAACTTGGTTAGCATTGATATCACACTTGCCAGTTTCTGTCCCGTGAGATACACAACAGGATACAGCCCGTTGCGAACAACCAAGATATCACCTTTATCCCTTTCATGTCCAACTTTGATGATTTCAGTACACGTCTGTAACTATGCTGCCTGGTAATCTGTCAGAGGCCTGAATAATTGGCGATTATGCTGCGGTAGGTCTTATTAATTCACAGATTCAGAATCAAGAACATCGCGAGACTTTCAATCTAATCTGATAAGTAAGGTGCGATCTTCGTGGTTCCCTTGGACGCACAACGTTCCGAGCTCTTGTGCAAGGTCAATGACTTTGCCGCTCTCGGGGCTTCTGCCGATAGTGTCACCGGTAATTATTAAGCGATCTCCAGTGACCAAAGAGATCTTATTCAGGGGCTCGTCAACTAAAACAGAGGGTGGAAGACGAAGTCAGCTGGGGGAGTTCCGCGGCATTTGTCTTGGGTGAGAATCTGCATTACGCTCCTCAAAGTAGCCGTGCACATCACCTATAAATTCAATTGCCAACGACTACAAAAAAAGTGACTTGGCTCTTTGTCTCGCAATAGGGCAGGATCTAGGGTTTCCAGGGTAAGAAAATACGTAAACTCAGGCCGCTTTTCAGACACGGCGCAGTAGCTTAATACGCCGAGAACGTCAGAAAATGGTAACGCATCACTCCCTGTATGGACCGTCTGTACCTCCGTGTCAGAAGCAAGGACATGAAGGAGGGCAGCCATAAAGATAGATGCCACCCACATACCTATTAATATGCTCGGTAAATAATTAGATGGTCGCAATTCTTACCAACATCTTCCAGTTTAATACAATTTCAGTTTCCAAATGAAGCACAATCAAATCACTCAAGTGGTATGATCAGTCGTATCTCCTCCCTCCCCGCTGGCGGTGCCGACGTTGAGCTATCCAATGTTGCGCATTCGTGGATGTTGATGTTTATGCGTGCATTGTTTTTTTTTGGGCAGAATTTTAGATCAATCGGTGCTGGTCTGATAGACGTCGCACAAGGCTTTGAAGTAGATTGCGACACGGTTTATGAGACCTGCAGGCATGTCCAAGCCACGGCTTGCGAGAATGAGTGGGCTGCGAAGAGGTTTTCTTCATTTTCATCTGACTTTCTGCGTGAAAAAACGATGACTAACGGCTCAATAGCGAAAAGGGACAGACAGGGGTTGAGATTTTGAAGATTTTGGCAATTAAACCCGGCTAACTCTCCCAACCACAAGGTGGGGAGAGGCGATACCACGGGTATCGTGGGTATTATTGTTGCCTAACTAGCGGAAGGAGTCAAAGTCTCGGCGTGCCAACTGCTTATTATTTTGGACACCTGGTGACCATTTTCGCACCATATCACTACTGCGACAAATTGAGGTTGTTGTGATTGATGATCGTTCGAATTGACAATTTGTTCAGTGCTTGGGAGAGGCCAGTTGAATAGTTTTTCTGTTGGCATCAACTAGTCTAATTCATCGTACAAGTATGATTCTCTCCGAGCTACCTCCCTACAGATCGATAAGACCACACACGAAATCGCGACTAGGCTGTCTCAATTGCAAATCCCGAAGAGTCAAGGTACGAGCTGATGGATGAGATAAATTTCAATTACTCAAAAATTATCGACTCTGTAGTGTCCGGAAACGCGCCCTCAACCATGTCAAAATTGTATCAGTAGACACGTGGAGTGCATATATGCCTCCAATTTCCAGTCACGGCGTCGACGAAACACGAGTTGCGAGAGTCACTGTCACACAGACAGATTGAGCGACAGCAAGCCCAACAGCACACTTACAAAAGCTCTACAAGACTCGTCCTCGTCGCTACTGAAGCTTCAGCCGTTATCCTCTGCGTCGCCAGTATCTTTCACGGGAGAGGACCTTCGGTTCTTTCACCACTTCTTACTTACGGCATATCCTCATTTACCTTTTCAGAGTGAAAATTTATGGAAGACGTCACTCCCAGCATCTGCACACCAGGTATGCTTTCAGTCAGCATCGAATGGAAAGGATGACTAAGTCGCATTTTAGTGCCCACATTTGATGCACGCGATTCTATGTTTGGGGGCGTCTCATTTGTCCCTAATAACGCCAGGAGGCGGCTCCTATACTGCGATGGCTGTCGAACATCGAGGCAAAGCTCTCAAATACTTGAGCAGTGCTCTCGCGTCACCCAATCACCCTAACAGAACGGAACTGGATCTTATCTTGGCAACAACCTATGCGCTTACATTTCAAGCAAGTTATATGACTGACGGACTCATTGACTTTGCCATTATGGTTCGAGGCTGCTCGATCGTCACTCGGTATATTTTGGCACAGTTCCAATGCAGCGAGATGTTCAAGCTGCTGATGCCAAACGATATCTACACTTATGTATGGCCTCTGTTGTCTGCGGAGCCCTGTTATTCTCCTGAAATGATTGATGCGTGCATTGAGACACTAGAAGCTATTCAACCGCTACTACAGGGTGACCTCCCTCGTCATCTCACCTATAACGCAATACTCTGCACTTACCAAGCCATGAAAGTCTCCGCGCAGCAGGCCTTCCTCACGTTTACATTCATCTACAGCTCCTGGGAAAATGTGAACGACCATGATTTCATCAGCTTTTTGAACCCTAGCGACCCCGTGTCAAGTCTGCTTCTCACTCATTTTATTGCAGCCACGATCATGATGCGACCGATCTTTGAAGTGCTGAGAGTAGACGTTGTGAATACACCGAAGGATGCGCTCGCTAGCCATCACTGGGGGCTTCATAGATATGAGTCGCTTCCGGCAGAGTTCCGTGGATTGGTTGAGTGGCAACTTAGCCTCATTACCGCTGATAAAGCATGGATTGAGAGGGGGTTAAGACAACATACAATGGGCAGTATGGTAACTCTGTAGAATTTGCAAGCTTAAAGACCTATCTGAACAGTGCAAGAAGAATCATCCCTCAACCCCAAAATGTGTCAGGAAGAATACATTCAATATATATGATCATTGGAGACACGACGAACACACAAGAGAGAGTTTAGATATAAGAAGTGAATGTCAAGCAGAATTGAAGTCTTGCCACCTGTGGAATGGGTTCGATATCAAAATCAATTATGAAGCCTTTCACGAGATTCCAGCTCCGTCGACTTTGGAAGACCTGAGGGCAGACAACGCGCAGGGTGATACCAGCCCAATGTGATCATCGCACTGAGCATTGGTAGTGCCTCGAGAACGTACAATGGCCACTCATGGCTCCAGGTATAGGTACCTATGCCCATAGAGAATTCAATGACTCGATAGATCAGACGCACCTAGTTGTCGATCAGTAATTTTTGAATCTTGTTCCGCTGTTTTCAGTGGAAAACTTACCGTGATGAAAAATCCGGAAATGTACATACCTGTCAACACCGACCTCACCCCAGAACCCTTTTCATCTCTGGGAGACGAAGTAGGGGCAACACGAACATCATAGCAGATTACAATAACAAGAAACAGCAAAAAAGTGACAAGCTGCAAAACCAACCCGCCGATGAGCACCCCCATACCAGCGTCTTTTGTTGATCCTGCCCAATTATTTGAAGAAGCAAGTCCACTTCCAGACGCTTGTGTGAGAAAACTGAGAATATCCGACGCGACAAAAATTCGAGGGACCCAAATAGACCAGATCCTCCCTTCGAAAATGAGTGATTCTTTTCCCGTGCCAGGTCTCTCACGCGTATCTAAGCTGGATCCAATCAGCCTTCCGATTAGGATGTAGAGGCTTGCGCAGACGAGAACAGGTGCAATCACGATCAACGACGCCGAAGTCGCGTAAAGACCAACGTCGTCTGGCTTCTTGACGCTGACGGCTCGAATGGCGTACGCCGCAATTTCGATTGCTGCGCCAATCACGATCGGGACGAAGCATCCTATGTGATTGTATCTGCCGCTGTACGGGGCGATAACGGACATGTACAAGTGATAACCGAAGGGGGTCATATAGAGGGTAGTAAAGAGAATAGATGCCGCCAGGGACGGGTCATAGAAATATATGGATTGACCCATTGTGACGTCTGCTTTGTCTTTTCGTTCCAGGAAATCTGATGAATGTCTTTTAAATGTGTACAAAACATTATAGCGAGATCTACATGGAGACTCATCGCGATTTTATATCTAGTTTTTTCTTCACTGTTCATGGCTATTTCTCTAATTTTTCGAAATTCGTGAAACTATAACTGTACCTATGTATAGATAATATCGAAGGATAGGCCAATAGGGTTGCACGCCGAGATTCGTATTCGCATTTCGCATTTACTTTTTATGACACCGGGGTCTTGTAACTCAAATATCTTGTTGCCTGGTGAGCCACTATCATTATTGCTAAATCACATCATGCCAAATAATCTAAGCCATCTGGGCATATTTCAGATCCTCAGTCATTGGTATTGGGGCATTAGGCAGCGAAGATATCCTATGAATGAATATCGCGAGGGCGAAGTGCGAGCCAATTGTTTAGAGTCTACTAGTAAATCAGCCGAGTGAGATTTGACCTACACCATGGATACCTAGTGTAGAATAACCTGTGTACTAGATTGAAGTACTTGACGAAAAGTAGAAAAAGACGAGTTAAGAGCTATGAGTAGCCACCAGCCATCCCTTAATTTGATTATAATCAGCATCGGTACATGTCGATGGCAGAAAAACGCAAAAGGTTGAAGAATATATTTCTGGTCTAGCAAGCAGACGGGATGAGTGGTCAAAGATCCAAGTTCGACACAATCACTTGGGAGCTCATGCTAGCGAGCACCATACTAGCTGTAGAAATGTATTTCTTATCCATATCAGAACAGAAGAGTGATGATGATACATCGTATGATTTGGTTGCTATTGCTTTATCGCTATGCTTAAAACAGATATAGCCCGTGACGCTGAGGACTTTGCATGTAATACATTTAGCTAGATAACGTATAGAACTTGTGTCTACCTGGGTAGAAAATACAGGGCCCGTCCATTTCTTGGTCTTTGATCGACAGTGAATCAAGTGCTAACTTGGTAAATCTGCTCTTATCCAAAATAAGTTGTTCTTGAGGGTTGTAGAAAGTCAGAAATATCGCGAATATAGTGACATTTCATGAATTTGTCGCACACTTCATGCAGGTCGAACTTAAGAAAGAGAAGATTTCAATTTATATCTTATTACAAAGAGTTTGACACATGAATATTATCTATGTACTGCCCAAATATAGATCAGCCTTCGATGAATTGTCAAACTCGAACGATAAAACCTGATTTTCAGTATGAAGAAATGGCATTTTCTCGGCACGATTGATGAGATGGACAATCACTAAATTCTTCTGCTCGAGCCAGAAGTCTCCAAGCACGATGATAATTTTCAATATCTCAATGACTCATTTTGACATAACGCCACGAATAATCATTTCTTTAGCAAATTAGAAGGCAGTGGTAATAGGTCCCTAATCGTTTCGGTGATCATCACAACTGGTTAAGCTGAAGCAAACAAAGGGTCGAAACGGCAAAGCCTCAAAGGGACAAAAGTTATTGTAGCAAGCTAGATTAGGTACCAATTGGTGGTTAATAGGAGAGCTATGGAGAGAAAACAATTACAACCAAGTTGAAAGTTCTGGTAGTTTGGGTGTTATGCAAGGAATACAGCAGAGTCATAACATCTTCGGGTGCGTCTTTCATGGCTGTCCCATCAATTATTCCTGGCTCGTGGTGTTTTTGTCAGCTAATGCATCTTTCTGACTCTGTAAGTTGTGGAATTATTCTGATCGGATTAATCATAGCGATACCAAGAGTTCCAGCACCAGGATCCAGCCCACATCCATTCAGTATCAGAGCTTGACATTGAGCATGGCAAGTATTGTTACATCCTTCACATCGTCTGTCAGCACCTTCCTGATTACCCTGCTTTAGAGATAAGAGATATCCACAATGAGAACACCACTTTATTGACAGATTGAAATATGGCACCCACTGATGGCGAAATATACGACATCTCGCGTATTTTCCACTGTTCAAAAGCAGTGTATGTCGTCGTTTTGCTTCCTCCATTGATGAATGACTTTGATCTGAGCAAGGCGGCATAAAGTGAGAGGGAGGTGAGTGACATCCAGATGATGTATGGCATAGTATTTGCACGTAATACACTGTAAGACACGCGCAAACGAATCACAGGACTTTTGATATACAGCGCATCGCATTTTGTGAGGGAACTTCTTTATCACAAAATTATGTCCGGGTTGGGATTGATCATTGTCCAGGGGGTATGGCTGACCATTGAACTCTGATAGCTCAGCTGAGATTCGAAGGGTCAGTAGATGAATTTGATGTTCACTGTTCCATAGTGTCTTACTATAATCAATTATCAGATGAACTCTCCCTGCAGGAGTTATCGCGAACCAAGAATCAATTCTAGTAGAGATATGCTACTGAGAATTGCTAGATTCGTTGATTTTATAGTTGAGAACATCAATGACCGGGAGCCAGGGAGCACCAACGGGTTATTTGTCCGTTTTATCTCTATTTGGATCGTAGAAGGTCAACTCGACAGTACTTTCACTTGAAAATCTTCCACAGTTCAATATCACATCTTCATCGAATTCCGGACTGGTTTAACAAATCGGACGTGCCAATTGATCTCCGAATGGGCACTCTTGGAAGTTGTCATACGATTGAGTAGCGATAAGCACTCTATCCATGGTAGGTATGCCCTCAAGCGCACATATACTAACGAGTAGATTGCCTTCTCTTTGCGGCTCGGCCCGACTATCGATGCAGATCTTTCCTTTTAAAGGACAAAAAAGGTTACATTATATCGTTTTAGTAAGGATAGATATGAGTGATGATGGGAAGTTGAGGGACAAATTACCGGCTAAAAACGAATCCATGTTATCAAAGCTTGCAAACATATTTGATTTCACGTAAAGGTGAAGGATCGATTCGAAGTAACTCGTTGTCTTCTCAATGAATAGTTGATGAGCGTTAACAGCTATAGGTTCGCGGCCGCATCGGCTGTATCATCTGCTTTGGTCCAATTCCTCGTGCGATTTGCAGTCTTCTTTGCCTGTTATCTTCAAAGTGCTTCCTGACAGCCTCTCGTGACAAGTACTCTTACTCTTGATACTCGTGCCGTATAAATTCGAGCTGATATAATATGAAATCCATCTTTGAGAGGCAGAGGACAATCACCAGAGTCGTCATCTTGTACCATGTCATCCTAAGGTGAGAGAGATTCTTGAAGACCGACTTACAAATGCTAATCTTTTGATCTTTGCAAAGTTCGGTCCTGGTACTCTGTGATTCTAGATCTCGTCATGATCATTTTGAGTTTGAATAAAGACAATTTCCCAGTCCTT
This sequence comes from Talaromyces sp. PYS2902, assembly GCA_023626235.1. Lineage (NCBI taxonomy): Eukaryota > Fungi > Ascomycota > Eurotiomycetes > Eurotiales > Trichocomaceae > Talaromyces > Talaromyces sp. PYS2902. Next base: position 409,462 of record JAMAGP010000021.1, read on the forward strand.
TTCTTCGCGTATTAATTCAAAATTTCTGCTCTTTATTCAAGAAACCTTATTTTTGACCTTGCCCTAGAGACTTCTTTGTAGTGTCCTGACTAAGGGTCGGAAACAGGCATACGCTATACAATAGCATTAAATTGCTGAATAGCCGACCTTGAAATGCGAATCTCTTCCTCTGTTAGATTGATTTCGTCGTCAATTGTCGCTTCCTGGAGTACATCCATCTTGTTATCTTGTCTTAGTTTTGAGAGTACAGTCAGAAACAAGATAGAATAAACAAGTTATCTCTATATGGAGAAGGATTATTTGTAGTGGAAGTGTAGATATCAAACTTAATAAGACTACTCAAATAACTGTTCCTGGATATGGCTGAAAACGTGGACAGAAAAAAGCCGCAAAGAGGGGTAGATCGATACATCAGATAACGCAATCAGTCAGTAGCAGCCACACAAGCAATCCAGCTACCTCTCTCTACAATGGAACTCTTTCTTTCTTGTTGACTGTCATCCTAAAGCTAGAAAACAAGAGCTATTTCTTATCTTTGTTAATCAATTGACTTTACGGCGACGGATTTGAACAGTCGGAGATTCTCATCTCGGTCATATCAGTTTTGAAACTAATTGGCCGTAGAGAAGTCTGATCAATAAATAAAACCAACTACTCGACCTCTTTCCATATCGATGTCAGACGAGCCTCTTCTACTACATCATCTGGTCGTTGAGGGTGCATGGCCAATGCCTGTTGAAATTGCGTTGCGGCTTCAGCCCCATACCTAGTGGCATATCCCCATCCGACCTGCGAGTTACCATACTCATATGACGAATGCTGTCCTACAGCAATAGCCATTCCCTCCAAGCCTTGATTCTGAATAGAAGCCATGAACAAGCGTGTCTGCTGATCTTGTTGTCTAATTTGTCTCAAGCGAATCTGAAGTATTCCGTTCTGAGCGAATTCTTGTATCTCCCTGCGCTGTATAGCAGCAGCCTCAAACCCTTGTAAATCATTTTCTTCACAGGCTTGCAACCAAAGCTTTCTCATTCTCGGAGAATACAATTCGCACCGCGTCTCTCCAGGTATAACACCACATCCTAAACGGTTTGCGAGACTCGTAGATTTGATAAACTCTTCGTAGCATAGTTCGCAAACGGAGAAGGATCTCGTTCCAAACCATTTTCGATTTTTACACCCATTGCTTTTCGGACAATCAGGTAGCGCGGCATATCTGGATACGAAATTTGCCAGAACTTCAAGATCCCCCTGTGCGACAGCTTCATCATATGTCTCCATATACACCAATAAGCGCGGTTTGACCGGGTTGAAATCACATATGTAAGGGCTGCCATCCTCTGGACCCGATATCTCTCTGAAGTCAGACCGGAATCCTGGCGGAATCATAAAAGCCGCAACGCATCGTCCACAGATCGCAAAATCACTACCTAGGTATGTTCGTGGCGTATACCATGTGGCATTCTGAATTCCATCTGAGGAGCACTTCGGACTTTGCATAATCGTCCTCGCGAGGTCTTCGAACCGTTTGTAGTCATTTTTGTCCTTTGTTTGTAAACTTCTCCATGCCATCTGAATGGGCATCGTTGACATGGCACATTCAAGATGTAATTCTTCCTGTTCGCTAGTGAGAGACACGGAATTCCAGCGGTCACCAAAAATCAGCCCAAACGTATCCAAATAACATTCACTACAAATCAGCAAACTTGGAACCGTTGCTAGTGAATACCAGTCTGTCCTACCAGCTTCGAGCTGCCTCATTTCTTGGCAGGATGGCAGTTCCAGTCGTCTCTTTATCCAGGGCAGAAGTTCATTCAAATCATTGTCCGGCTGGAGAGATAGGACAAGCCCATCCCTAATAAGTGGCACAGCAGCATCACATGTCCATGTTTCCTCTGATGTCTTAACTAGTGGCGATGCGCTGAATAATATACTAAGTTCGTTCCACGCTATCAAATCCTCGTAGCATATTTCACATATTGCCACGTTCGCCACAACTGATTGATCCAGTAGTGTATACCATCGCGAGCCGTCAAGGCCCGTATGGCCCTTTGCGCACTGACACTGTGGTAATTGTGCCCGCCGCACCATGAAACTCTTGATGGAATCCCAGTCTCCAACTTTCTGATAGAACATGACACGGGGTGTATTCCACTGACACCTTTGTGAAGAATCGGCAGGTCTCCATGCTGCCTTGAAATACTTCACCAGCTCGCTTGATTCGACGTGTTGTGTATAACAATACGAACAAACCAGGAAGTTTGTAGCGATCAATGGATAGTACCACACAGTCCCAGTCGAGATGCCAGCGTCATTGACGCATCGAATAGGAATCTGTCGATTCTTAGCCTGAACGCAGAAAAAAAAGAGCAAAACTTACTGGATTTTGATTCACCTCGGTTGCTGACATAGTTGATTCTTGTCTCACCCTTATGATCGCATGATTTCTAGGTCATCTGCAATCACTTAGTTAGGGGGTGACGTGAAAGTCTCACGTTTCTGTATTGCCAGTATGCAAGTTAACAAACTGAGCCCATAATACTCTAGAGAAGATCTTTTCTTATGTTCTAACACCAAGGTCCTAATTAGTAATCGTGAAGTGAGGATTGTACCACGTGCTCTCAAAGATTCGGTTACGGCGTCGATTGATTGGCGCAGCTAGTCTCAGGTTCGGTAAGATCTAACCGTCGACTTGAAGACATCTTGCATGTCAGCCTTGTCAAACTTACTTTCTCAGTCATCGGATAGTTTCAGTCGCTTATTTAGATTCACGGACCAACAAGTTTATACGTGTTCGTAAATAAAGCTTGGCTATGTTGACTAGGTTATGTTCAACCAAAGGATGATGGTTTAGGGTTATAGCAGATAAATTTCTCGGGAGCTGAAATAAATTTTTAAATACAAACATCATCTATTCGATTTGATTTGTTATTGCTCCTTGATATGGGCCTGGACAAGGCCACAATCACAAGTCTTCTTTTCGCTCCTCCAAATAATAGAATTCGCCGTCTCGATTTTATATATGCGTCAATCTGATTATTACATTTCTGAAGCTTGTAGGCAATAGTTGGCAGAGAAGATAAATTACTGTTCGGCGAATGAGGAAAATAAGAAATTTGGAAAAAAAGATAAGTAGGTTCAAGCTGAGTACTAAGTGTACAGGCAGGACAGAAAAAATATGTTGGATATACATTATCAAGTTAATACATGTACCACACAGTAAGATGAGATAATTGCATATCAAACATGTCCGATCCGGATCGCCTCTTCTACAAGATAATTTCGTAAATGAAGATTAGTCAGTTCAGCTCAATGGACAATTTTCTATCATCTCTGATATTAATGTACGAATATATTGTGGGAATTTCGATAGTAGTGTACTCTTTATAAAACGCTATTCTTTTGGCTGACGTTTATGTCTCGATATGCACAGATAACAGAAATATCCATTTGTGGACCGCAAAGAGGTCACCAGCAGGCAAGCCTCAAGTTGAAGCAATTGTCTTATTCCGAAGAATCTGCTCAAATACCTGCAGAGCTGTCTCGGGTTCTGCATTATAATTATTAACACTTACTCACAATATAACTTAGACAAGGGACTTACGGTAGTAAGGAACTTCATGTCCCGCCGCATACACTCTCAAGAACGAAAAATTGTCCACAGTCTTGAACAAGCCCTTTGCGGAACCATTGACTGTGTACGGTATCAGGGCCTTTGCGCTAAATTCTGCTTGTCCTGAAAAGTTCACTGCATTGGAGACCCGATAATTGCCAAGCCAGTTGCAGATCCAGTCGGCGTCTCCAGCCCAGACTAGCACGGGGATGCTGGACTGGACCACGCTGGAGAGCGTAGAGAGAAATGATCGAGGGTCTAGCTTGTCAGATTCTGCATTTTAAAAATCAAGGCAGAGACTTAAACCTACTATCACCAGTGGACGCGAACTTGTTGTACGGCCCGTTTGGACATTCTTGATAGCTGGTCCGCGCACCAATAGCCTTCACAACGCTAGGATTAGAGAGATAAGTCGAGTATGTCGAAGGCGGATATGGATCATTCGACGGTTCCCGGATATCATAGACGTCCCAGTCACCTGAGCTACTAATTGGTCCCTCAATGGTGTCGTAGCAAGTGCTATCCGCATTTTGGCAGTCGGAGTTAGATCCCGTTTTTGCGCACTGCTGAATAGCAGGGAGACATTGGTCGTTGTAGTCGCTAAGAAGACTTGTGCGCTGGGAGTCGTCGATGAGCTGCTGGTAAGAGTTGTTGTAACTGAAATCGATATAGGCCTTTTCTTGGATTGCAGGGTCGATCCAACCGTTGTTAACGCCAAGGGCAACCAAGTGAATATTTTCACCTGAGACAGATCCTCCCGCGATACCGGCGTTTTGCTCCTGGATGTACGCGGCGAATTCGGGGCCATAGTGTCCACCATAGGACTGAATCATTAGTCAGTGCTGGTTGACATGGAAAGAGACTTACCTCGGTAAAGATGGCAAAATCACGACTTTCGTACTCTGGAAACTGTGCGTAAAACGCCTGCAGCAGCTTCCAGACGTAGGGCGCCGCAGTCACTGTGCTAGTCACGTCATCCGTGCCATAAGAGAAACCAACACCAATGGGCTGGTCAACGTATAGCATATTGGCGTAAGTATTCCAGCTGTATGCGTTCAGTGAGGGAGTATTGGCCCCGTTCACAAAATGACAGGGGCCGTTTTCTTGGAAAAGGCCGATCATGGAGGAGCATCCTGGACCACCGTTGAACCAGGCAGCCAAAGGAGCTTGTTGGGGGTTATTTCGCGCCTCGAAGAACCTATCTACTTAGAAAAAAATTTAATACTAATCAAAAGCGACACTTACCAGAACCACATGTTCATGTTATTTCCAACGGAGAGGTATCCAGAGTACTGATTTACCCCTGGGGTAGTTTCGCAGATACCGGAGTTCTTAACAAACTCCATCCTGGCGCCGGTCGCAGCATGCTCAAAGACGGTATAATTGACTCCATTCTTGACGACAGATGACACGCTGTCTTTGGTTGTGCTTGCAGGGGCAGCTCGTGCCCCGCCTGCCAATAGAGGCAACAGCCACTTTTGATACAGCATTAGTACTCTCACGAAGATTTTGATTACTGAGGAATGATTCTTTAAATCATGAATACCACGACGGGAAACCTCTCATCTAAATATGACGATACCAGGGCTTTGCAGGACAAATATTCCTCGATGCATGGAGAAACATCCGAAAAAGCGCGTCTGAAGACCGGCTACTTCGTAGTGCCGTCGGATACGACGGTGTAATCAAGAACCCGGCATCGAGTAAAACACCTACCAAATCAAGGCAGTATCCCGGGAGAAACTTTGACGGGAAAAGCCCAAGCTTGATCAAGAGACCCTAGCGATTGGCAGCCGTCCGCATAGATAGGTGACAGTTGCCAATACAGATAATCTCGCCGATCATGGTTACATTCAGCCTCTTGGCGGCGCATGCTTAAAGATTTGCATCGTGAGGGGAATGCAGGATGAAGGAATAGATCCAGGTAGGGCATGTGGTGATGATCCCGATTGATGGCTCCGGAGTGCTTGGTAGGCGATCATTGGGCTGATCAGTGGATAATGCGGGAGGGATGACCCTAGGCAATCCCGTATTAGGCAAGTAGGGAGCAAATGGGGCTAGACATCAATGGAACCTCAAGATGGGGTTTTCTCCCATCCAAGTTCAATTTCGGCGTGTAGTAACACAATTTGAACGAGGTCAGCAGATAGCAATACAAGAGCTTGGTCGAGTTTCACAGCACAAGGAGAGACACCCAATGGTCTCAGCAAGAACTGGGCGACCTACAAAACGGAATTTGATCGACTGACTTGAAATAAAAATGCTTGCTGGCACAAATGACTAGAAATTGCATACAAAAAAAAATAATAACCGTTTCCATTTTGGATCACGTATCAGTTTCAAGCTCCTAGCGAGTAAGATCATCCTGTAATTTCTGAACAAGAAGCATCAGCAACCTTCACGATATCCGCTCTACAGTAAACAGACTTAACGACACCACATAGGATAATCACACTCTCACCAAGTCATGTTAGGACTAACTCACCAATCTAGACCAACACTGTACGGTTTTTCCAAATAAGCGTTTTATTTCGGTCGGTCTTGACGAAAATAACTATTTTCTTTGTAATAACGATCTGTTAGGTGCCGTTTGAACCATTTGTTGCCAACAACAGTTAATATTAATGTATCAAACAGGAACACATGTTCGCGTCGGGAGAGAACATAGCGACACCAAACAATATCACTTTCTACTAGAGCATATATCACCTAAGATGGATAAATAAAATGACGCTAATCAATTCTGAAAAAAAAATCAACATTTATGAGCTCTGCCAGAAAGGCTACTTTTTGGGGTGACGTTATTGGATTAGTCAAGTGAAATGATTTACCGAAGAAGGTGGCGCGATGAAACTTCTGAGGGACATCAGGCCTCATCAAACGATTGGACAGGTAAACATTTTACAGCGACAGATGACGAGTACCCGCTACATATTTCATCTAGGCAAAAGTAGAGATCTCACCGAAGCTTGAACCACAAACGCGACGGTGGTGCGTTTGGCCTTGTCGGCGTAAAATTAACACGCCGAAAGGTGTCTATCTATCCATCCAATTTATTTGTTGATTGAAAATCTCTACGATGTTCTACTGTAATGTATTCATGCCATTTCAGCTCGAAAAATTAGCCCTTTGCAGTCCGAAGAAAAGAGAAACAAGATGAAAGATCAATACCTAGGCCTTCCGGTAAAAGCCAGGGATGCTGCTTTCGGCCTCATGGCGGATTTTGACGAAGACCCCGATCCAAGGAAAGTCTCTTTGATTGCTGGGGCATATCGCGATGAAAATGGGAAACCCTGGGTTTTGCCTAGCGTCAGAAAGGTATAATTGTACCTGTTGTGCGGATGTTACTGAAAAGGGGAACTTTCTAACACAGCCAGCCGGGGTGTAGGCAAAAGAACGCATTGGTGAAAATACAACTCATGAATACCTAGGCATAGAAGGATCTCCGAGTTTCATTGATCATGCCAAAAGTCTTGCCTTTGGGCCTGCTATCCATCGCCTCCGGGATAATATCGCATCAATTCAAACCGTCTCCGGCACGGGCGCAAACCATCTCGCCGCGACTTTCTTGAGTCACTATTTGCGCCCAAAGCGTGTTTTCATTCCCCTCCAGACATGGATTAACCATAGATCTATCTGGGAAGCAGTCGGAGTGGAGGTTGCAGAATATCCATACTTGTCCATGACCACGAAAGCTATAGATATGGTTAGGCTGCTGGACGCTCTGGAGCACGCAGAACCCAACGACGTGATCATCCTGCAAGCTTGCGCACATAATCCTACGGGCGTGGACTTTTCAAAGCCCCAGTGGATGCGAATGGCTGATCTTGTTCGGCGGAAAAAGATTTTCACTGTATTTGATAGTGCCTATCAAGGATTTGCAACGGGTGACATCGACAACGATGCCTGGGCAATTCGCTATTTTATGGAGGATGTCCTCAAATTTGAAGAACATCCAGGCATATGTGTGGCGCAATCGTTTTCGAAAAATTTCGGGCTATATGGTGAGCGGGTCGGCGCTCTACATCTCCTTGTACCACAAAGCCTCTCTGCACAAGGTGCCCGATCTGCAATGATGGCGATTGCGCGGGCGGAGTATTCTAATCCACCCCGTTTTGGTGCGACGATAGTCGAAACTATCCTTGGAGATCCGATTTTGAAAGCTCAGTGGATTAACGATCTGCAGACGATGAGCCTACGGATTTATAATATGAGGTGTAAGCTGAAGCAGATGTTGGAGAAAGAGACAAAGGGAGACTGGTCGCATCTTGAGAAGCAGATTGGAATGTTCAGCTATACAGGGTTAACAGATGAGCAAGTTTCTCAACTTCGTGCCTGTTTTCATGTCTATTTGTTACCATCGGGTCGGATGAGTATGTGTGGGCTGAATGAGAGCAACATCGAATACGTAGCATTTGCAATTACCTCGGTTGTGAAGGCGGGCAAGAGGGTTTAGACCAGTCAAAACTCAGGCAATCATACTACATCTGCTTTTTTGACCATAGTAAGCCATAAAGAAATTTTGAATATCGTCAACATGGAATGTTACAGTTCGACTTGAATGAGGCTTTTTTCCAATGCTAAGAGGACAGAGGGAAAGAAGCTTTGAGATTACTCGCAATAGCCCCATCAAGTGAAAAGAATTACATCAATAAACGGAAGTGGCGAAGAAGTGAAAGGAGATGGTACGGCAACAGAATGCTATCAGGTAGAAATGAGAAAATAAAATGGTTTGATTACCAACTTAATATCTTCAAGCAGGTTCCGAGACTAGGCAGAAACTTCGAGCAAGACTGCACAAAAAGAAATCAACATACATAAATCACTCTTTCAAAATATCTGTGCACTAGCACTTCCCCTCTCTTTCAAGTTATTTGTCGCCGTCACAGTACTAGACGCATTCGAGAGGGCCACGGTGGCAGTGGTTATCCCGTGGCGTTGAAGAGGGCAGCGGCCCATTCAAGGCCGTTGAAATAGAGGAATTGGACAAGATCGGCGATGATTGGGTTTTTTGAAATTCAAAACGAGGCGCCTCTACTATTGTATGACGTAATCGTGGCTCACTGCGTAAGGATGATATCTTAAAGGCATTGTCGATATTCCGGACTAATAATTAGTGCCGTCGACGGGTATCGTATGATTTGGTGCGTAGGAGGACGTACTTAAGGCAGATGCTATGACAGTGATTCTTGAAACTGAGGAGGTAGATGGCATTTTGAGGGTCAATCATTCGTTGGTCTGCTTTTTGGAAAGGAACAACATGAGTTGGTATGTAAAAGGGGCGCAAAGCCTTGATGATTATCAATCGGATACTACTAGGAAAGCCTTCGAAGTGGACTCAAAAGAAAAAAAGAAGAATGTTCAAGGGAAAAAAAATACAAAAGAGAAAGAACAGCAGAATTATTTGAAAATAAACATCATTACATCTTCCACCTGTGTTGCACGTAGTATTAGATCTTTATTGGATATCTCACCAGACATTGTTCGTTGTTGCTGGTTCAATTTAAACCCCCCTGCGAGAGGTTGTTGCCGCAAGAAGTATTTGCCGGAGTAACGGAGCAAGCTATCAATTGAAGTTTCTTTGCCCATAGATGCTATATATTTCTCCCTATATGGACCGTCAATTCCTCTCTGCTACGTTCGACGGCATTTCAAATCATATATGGTATTTACTTATATTGTCTTAACCATTTCTCTCTACGGCCCCTATTGGAATTTTTTTGTTTCTTTTTGGGAGTCATACTCGATATTTATCCGCTCTTCGGTTCTCTACGTTCTGGAGAAAAAAAAAACATGAAGAAAGACACAAAGGAAATAGAGGAGGAACATAGATTCTGATTATTTCCTGGATCAATACAACCCAGTTACTTATTCATAATCTTGCAGTCGATCCCTTGAATTCCGGGATTCTTACCTGCGTCCACGAATTTCCAGCACCTGCCTGTCGATGTCGTAGATAATGACGCATGATAACTCTTGCAGGTGCAGGCGAAGATTCTTGGCCATTTGATGGCCCATCTGGTCGAGAGCTATTGCATATTAGACCCACGACTTTGTTTTCTTTGAGAGATAGGTCGATTACTAACGAGGCCATATGTGGCACTTGGAAAAATTCACGTTTACATCTTTTTCGGGTATATTAAACCTGGAGATATTTGTTTTGAAACTGAATCAAGAGAGCAAGACTGCGAAATTCGCAGTTTTTTTTATAAAAGTTGGGCTATAAGACCGAGTCAAACGTAGCTCATATGTTTGTGGTCAAGCCTGGTCTGACCTGCAAATTTAGTAGTTTATGAGATGCAGAGCATACCGCAATATCTTTGTCATAGAATGAATACCACATATGATGTCAATCAAAACCTCTTAGTCCCACGGTGAGTGGAGCGTCTGACCGTCCACCCGTAGCAGACTTTTCATGCTCTGAAGGGAATAAACTCATTGTTGAAAAGACACCTCCTAATAATGATGAAGCCGAAGTGGGTTTTCGTGACCAGAATTTAGTTACAGAATAGTAGTCCTAGGTCAGTAAGCAAAGAGAAGTGGGGTTCCGGCAATTCAAACAGGGAGGTGTAAGGTAGACTAGGCTTGCCGAGCTCGGCAAGGGAACTTTTCGCCGAGCACAAAAGGCCGAATTTTTAGAACGTTGTATAAAGTAGGGCTTTACAAATTGGATGAACTCGGAATGAAGACCCATGTTTTATCTTTTTTTTTATCTTTTTTATTCCTGTCATTCATTCAAATATTTCTTGTCATTCATTCAACTCTACACTTCCACGACATAAGCATGGCGCTCAAGTTTGAAACAATCTCACTCAACGTCCAGGGCGCCAATCTCAAAATTGCCACAATCTACACCCAAAACTTACATGCCAAAACGCCCATCTTCTTTCTACATGGTTTCGGCTCTTGCAAAGAAGATCTGGCCGACATAGTGCTCCACCGAGATTTTGAAAACTATAGTTTTTTTGCATATGACGCCCCAGGGTGCGGTGACTCACGCATCGACGATATTTCTTTCACAGGCATCCCTTTTCAAATCGCAACTGCTGAAGCAGTCCTCAACCAATTCAATATTACCAAATTCCATCTCATCGGTCACTCGATGGGTGGGCTTACTGCGCTTCTCCTCGCTCAACGTCATCCTAGGCGCGTCTTGTCTTTTGTAGACATAAAAGGCAATCTTGCTCCGGAGGACTGCTTTTTAAGTCGCCAAATCTTTGATTTTCCAGCTGAAGACCCAGTGGTATTTTTCGATGACTTCATCAATCGCACCCGCAGCGCGATGTCCTTTGGAAACCCCTTGTACGCTAGCACTTTGCGGGCGCGAGTACGTGCGGGCGCTGTACGCCCGATCTTTGAGTCTATGGTGCAGATCTCTGACAAAGAGGATTTGCTCAGCATAATGCTGGGATTACCGTTCCCCAAGATGTTTATGTTTGGTGACGAAAATAGGGGGTTGTCGTACCTTGAACGATTGGAAAAAGGTGGAGTGGAACTAGCTCAAATCGCGGAAAGTGGGCATTTTCCTATGTATTCCAATCCGGTTCTCATGTATCGTCGAATCTTCGGATTTTTGCAGCAGATCAATCAGAGCATACGGTGCAACGGGTCGATTAGGACCGATTTGTCTTAGCTACGTAAAGAATATATTTCTTTGATATTCGAAATACAGAGCATATATTGTCAATGATTTCTGCCATATTGAGGCCGGAAGTGCAGAAAAATAATTAGTCTTTCGGGAATTCAGATGCCCTCAGCGAAAGCATGAATTCAAAAAGCTTCTTGCAATACATCCATAAACATAGATGCATCGATAAATTCTAAGTCTGGAAGCGGCTGTTCCAGGAATTGCAGTAATAATGGGTCAGAAAGTGAATTTTCGCCAGCCACATGTCTTGCGGATGCAGTTGTCCCCTGGTTATCGTTTAAATCGATCGTGGGATAATCCATTGATTCAAAGGTCGATGAAGTGAGGTCTTGGCTGTTTCTACATAGATTCTTAGCCGTCGGCATGAGTTTTTTCATTGCCTCAAGATGTTGGTAAAATTCGCCAGCTGCATAATTGCCGACGCTTCTTAATTGTTGAAGCATATCTGATGCAAACTCAAACTGCTCCTCATCGCTCTGGCTTTCTTGATGATCAAGCAGACTCGAAATCGCTAGAATAGTCATGGCGGAGAAGAGATATTGTGTATAAAAATAGTCCAATATCATGAAGGATCCATCGACCCAACTATCAACCAACATTCTATAAGAATGACGCGCACAACGAATGCATGCCTTAGATAGAGTGCCAACGGGAGTAGGAATATTCAATGGCGAGCTTGTTTCTCTTACCCGAGCTTCCAGACGTGTACGCAGAACATGAAGTAGAATAGGTCGCGTAGCGAGCATTAAAAGCTGGGCTTGTGAGCTTCTCGTGTGGTCAAGAGAGGATATGACGAAGACAAATCCTTACCTGATTAAATAAGAGGTGGAGAGATCTTGTTCTAGGATCGACAGTGCTCTCTGCATCTTGATTGATTTGACAACAAGTTGGAAGCTCTTCAAGCCATTGCCGCAGATCCTGAAATGATTGTTGAACTCGGTGAGATAAAGATTTCGCATGGGTTCTCTCGCAGTAGATCGAGTGGATCATCCTGCCAGAGATACGTGCTAAACCTATTCGAGCGATGAAATGGACACAGCTTGTGTGGCCAGGCATTTCACTATCAGATGGGGACGTTGAGGGTAGATCAACCTCAATCTCATCGTCCCGGATAGCAGATGGATATCCAAGTTTCGCCGCCCACATACGATCAAATATGTATGCGGTCCACCAAATACGATTTCGATGTTCTCTCTCATTCACGTCACCCAATTGAGATTCGGACACATTGAGGTGAAGACCCATGATGATCGCAGCCCTGACTGCCGAGCTAGCCAGACTGTATGCTGAGTGCCGTCGATTAAGGCACAGAGAGTAAAAGGACTTCGTGTATATACTTGTCAGTCGAAAAATTAAAAAAGTGGACGATAGTATTTCAAGAGTGGGGCAAAGAAGAACTGACAAGTAATAACCATGTTTCAACCATGTCGAGAGTCGGTCTCTCACATATTACGTGGAGAATTTTACTTGCCTTCGCAAAGTATTCGATACCTGCAAACTTTTGCTCGATACTAGAACTCCTCCTATTATACATCTCTCCAATGGCAAACATTGCCCAAAGTCTACTCGTAGATATCGGCTTAAGGTAGACCGGATTCTGAATGGCACATTCAAGATCATGGAGTACTGAACTGGGCCTCACCATATAGTAGCAACGACCAATACTTTTCAAGCAAGTGTCGACAAGATGACGTGCCCGTGTAGGGTCTGGCCAGTGGCATTCAGTATCCGACATATGAAGTAGTTCATCGTCGCTTGGATAGCTCACTCTGGGGATATGGCCATGCTGAACACTCGACATGGCCTGGCGCAAACGTGTGGAAAAGCCGGTGTCTGACCCTTCACCAATCAATATTGGCGTGTTGAGTGAGTCTGTGCGAACAAACCAAGCTGCATCTGGTGACACTGGCAGATCTGTGCTCGTTGCAGTGGTTTCTTCGCCAGCGCCCTCTTCAGACGAGCAGTAAGCTTCATGGCGCGGCCCCTCCAATGAGCGACCTCCTTGAAGACTATGGTTTTCATGGATCAACCTCTCTATATATCTACCGATAGAGTTAATTTTCTGCAATGTTGCTTCGGATATTTGCCTTACTGCTGGCTGACTTTGACCATACGGTCCTTCCGAGGATACACACATTCCGTCACTTTATCGCTCCGTCGACAACCGGCGCAAGAGTTTCCGCCAGAGCATTTGATTTTGCGGGAGTGGCATCTCTGGCAGCTATATGGAAAGTTAATAACGCAGCATCTGTCTGGGATAGACAAAGCATCTTACGCTATAGGCTTTCGCCTGTTCAGAGCTCGCAGATGAACGGTAGAGCCGGGGGAGTTGCGCGCGAAATTCCTCGATGTATTCTCCGCGCTAGTCATATTGTGTGCGTCTGTAGAGAATGCTTGCATTTAGCGAGCAGATCCTCGGAAGATTCTGTTGTGTGCGCACTTCTTGCCTTCTAGGCTCCTTCTGTGGTGGAATCGAACCCTGATTCCCCATCACCCGTTGTCGCCGCAGTGGGCCGGCCACAACCCTCCATCGAAGGCTCAGATTTACATGAGCGGCCGCCGCCGGCCCCACGGATCAAGTGTTGTTCCGGGAATCGCTTGCCCTTTCGGCATCGCGCCTTGGCAAGGATGTTGGATTTCGGGAACGGCGTTTTCTTCCCGACGCCGAAGTACTACATTGTCACCTACCTTAGACAGCGGTATAAGACCACCTTGCTTAGATGCTCCTTTCAGGATGTAGCACCCTGGTTATGATGCATAATGCATCTTATCAGAACATAATCTTCATCCGCCATGACAGGTCCCATTTCCAACCCACAGCTACACCTGCTGAATGCTCTTCGAGCCAACGCCAAGCCCATCATGACCTTCATGGGCCTTCCGTCATTCCGAACAGCACAGGTTGTAGCTCAGACCGGCGTTGATGTCAGCAACCCCACTCTGTTGTATATCTTCCTGTGCTGCCTACTGATGAGATCTAATTAGGGCATCATAATCGACTGTGAACATGGCAATATCAGCGACGATTCCATGCACGCGGCGACGGCTGCCATAGCTGCTATGGGAGTGTCACCTCTTGTTCGCGTGAGAGCGACTCACTCGGATTTGATCAAGAGAGCCCTGGATACAGGAGCACAGTGGGTTCTAAGGAACATTGGACGCTGTGTTTGGTGCTATCTACATTATAAGTGGTATCGTCGTTCCCCAAATCAGTACGGCGGAAGAAGCCAGGGCTGTTGTGTCTTTTGTTAAATTTCCTCCGCAAGGACTACGTGGACAAGGCTCGGCATTTGCCTCCATTGCTTTCGGGATTGACACTCCGACGTATGTGAAAACGGCCAATGAAACTATTATCACCTGTCTACAGATCGAATCGAAGAGTGCCGTCGAAAATGTGGACGCTATCTGTGCTGTACCTGGTGTCGGTTAGTGAGCAATAGATATTCCCTCTGTGATGGCAGGCAGGGAGCATGAATAGCTGCTGATTTGAGTCAAGATATGATTTTTATAGGTCCTAATGACCTTGCTCTATCGTTACTGGGCTATGTTCCGGCGAACGGAGATGAGCCTGAATTTGTTAGCGCAATTGAAAAGATTGTGGCTGCAGCACGAAAATATGGCAAATGGGTCGCTCGATTATCAAATGATGGGACATCTTCCAAGGATTATCTGAAAATTTTCGATGCCGTAGCCATGAGTTACGATATTCGAGCGCTCCAAAACTGGTATAAAACCGAGTTGCGAGTGGCGCGCTCCTGACTCCGGGGCTCCATATACTTTGAGAGATCCCCTTTCATATATAAATAGTCAAGACTATCAGCAGAGCTCAGATGAAAACTTTCTTTGCCAAAATGAATACGTTGCCTGCTTGAATGAAATAAATAGAGATTTCAATTTTGCAGAAAGGGGATTTCTACTCGTAGAATATGATACTTTAAACGAAGTCGGCTTACATCATGATGCTCATCATTTGTTTAACTATAGATCTTGTTTTTGATTTGCTTTTTTTGGGATAACAGAAGACAAAACAAAACGTGATCCGCAATTGTGACTAAAAGGTAGCGGTCTCGACTAAGTAGATTTTATTTTATAATTAAATACCTATGGAGGATTTGATTAGCTTTTGTCCCCAGCAGTCTTCATATTTTTCTTTGCAGTTTGTGATAATCGAGCTTCTCTCTCGCGTCAGCGATCGTGGATCCGTTAACTATCAGTTTTCGGATGTCATCTTCGCTTTTTTCGATGATTCGTGCGACTTCGTTGACTTCACGTACTCGTTCTCGCGGAATGATAACAACCCCATTAGCATCCGCGATGACTATGTCGCGAGGCTCGACTCGGACTTTGCCAACACCGATGGACTCATTGATGCCTCCTACTTGAACCCGATCTTTACCGGTTCGCATCCAACGTCCGACGGTGAATATTGGATAATCATCGCTGATTGCACGGTTAACATCGCGGCATACACCGTCGATAACTGTTCCAGCTATGCCTCGTAAGCCAGCGTACTGGGTCCTGATATCTCCCCAGACGGTACAATCTTTGCGACCACCATTGTCAATGACTACGACATCCCCAGTAGCGACATCATCAATGAAGTCGCCAACACTTCCTGGGGGTGAACTAGCGGGCACGTAACGCACAGTAAAAGCTGGACCGATCGTAACTTTGTTGTAATTACTCAAAGGCATAAGATTAAGCGCTTGTCCTTGGATTCCGAGCTTGTCGAGTGCGTTAGAGACTGCTGGGCTATCCAAACCAGTCAGAAGCTCCACAAGTTCTTGATCCTCCGCACTAGCTTGCTTCGGATTTCGTGGCGAGGAGTTCACGGAGATTGAATCAGTACGGATGGCTTCAAATTGGGTGTCATGCATGACTTGAGACACCGGTTTGCCAGAACGGACATCACGGACCATCAGGGTCTGGCGACGGTCAATCCGCTCACTCAGTTCTAATACCTCCTCAATGCGCTGTGCTGGGATGAATACTGTCCCGCAACTATCTGCAATCACGTAGTCATCCTGATGGACTGTCACGCCTCGCATATCAACTGGGTTACCAGAGTCGAGTTGTACAAGTCGATTACGCGCGCTGATCATGGTCACGCCACGGCCATAAACCGGATATCCCACCTCGCGGTTGCCCTCAATATCACGACTCATGCCATCGATGATTGTTCCCCGAATGTGCTTCACTTTAGAGGCATTGGCAATCATGTCCCCCCAGCATGAGATACCATCCACGCCGCCGGAGAGGACAAGAATGCGGTCATCTGTTGTCACCTTCTCGATAACCGGCGTGAGTAAATGAACCGTGGGAGCGGCATCGGTCTTTGGGCCCAATCGTACAGTGCTGGCACGTCCTACAATCTTGGGACAGTTCCAGAGTGGCAGTAAGCCATATGTGGCTCCTTTGAGCTGCAGAAAATCCAAAGCATCCGACACCGTATTAGTATCGAGCACTGACAGTCGATCGAGATGGGTTGAATGGTTTCCGCTCATTGTGAGTACTTTGAAAGTAGTGGCGTTAAATAAAATCAGAAGTAGAGTAATTGAAAAGATGGGGCATGAAATAACGTGGTATGCAGGATCCCTTGAAAGAGATTGAAGTTATTTAAACAGAGCGGCTGTATGCCACCGTACTTACCGCCAGTGATGAGAACCACGTTCTCAGCTTTCGGCAACCAGTGCGTTGCGCCGAATTTTGAACAGACAACAAATACTAGGCGCTCGGTGTAACCAAAAAA
Organism: Talaromyces sp. PYS2902; assembly: GCA_023626235.1. Classification (NCBI taxonomy): domain Eukaryota; kingdom Fungi; phylum Ascomycota; class Eurotiomycetes; order Eurotiales; family Trichocomaceae; genus Talaromyces; species Talaromyces sp. PYS2902. The sequence goes on from JAMAGP010000021.1 coordinate 426,472, forward strand.
AAAGCCGAAACGTTACGCAGGTATCATAGTCTATTCAGTGTTCTTATGCCCGCTGCCCACTAGAAGGCTCCGCCGGCCAATAGGCTTAGATGCGTGTATGAACAATCAATCAATCAATCTATTCAGTGTTCTTACTAAGATCTGGAAATATATTCAACAGGCATTTGTCATATAATTAACAGGATTATTTTACGGTTATCCCGGATATGCGGAGCGCCGCGCATGAATCTACTCAACTGCTCTTTTTGGATAGCGAGCGTTCCTCAATGTAAGGATTTGCTAAGTATCCCCCTTACTACGCAATTGAACCCGGTTCCTTGTTAGAAACCTTCTCGTACTAGTAGTAGTGCAGACACACCCACAATATTCTATTTCATCTAAGCATTACTGAGATATCGAGTGGGAATTTGTATTTTATTGTATTCATGTGTGTCTATTAGAATGAGAGTGACTGGCATCCGTGTGCCATACATGACACAGTGCAGGATTGTCTTTTCTTCTTTCTGACACCGACGTGGTATCTTGACTGCACCCTCGCATCCAACAAATATCTTCTTGGGGAGAGGAAAAAGCGGCTATATCGTGTGTGCTTACTTCCAGGAAGTACGTTATGGAAGCGACATGGTAATGGAGATTGGACAACGTCGTTTATATTCCACTAGGGTGACTTTTTACTGTTTAAGCATCACCAAAATGCTCACGATGCTCGGAAACAGCCTTGGCGTTCAATTGTCTTTCGATTGCTTCCACCCCTTCATCGCCGAACATGCGGTCTACTTCCTCAAGTTCCATTCCTATACTTTGGTGTTATTTGATTGAACCGAAAGCATAAAGTACATATCATTTTGGATCATACCTTTTGTTTCAGGGAAGAAAAAGTAGATGATAGGGACCCAAAGAGTATTGAAAATAGCGAAAATGATGTAGGTCTTCCATCCAATGTTTGTAATGGCGGGGGGAGTAATTTGAACAATGAGATAATTGCAGATCCAGTTCGCAGCAGTGCTGATGGAGGAACCGCGTTGGCGAAGTCTGAGGGGCAGGATTTCTGAAGGATAAACCTATTCGGAGGTAACTTAGTAATGTGATTAAGATGAATATCAATTGATCTTACCCAAACAGTAGCCTGGAAACCGATGGTGAATGCTCCCTGGAAAATGAACAGCATTGCGGCGGCAGCAATCCCACAGCTGTGGGCAATACTGGTATTGTATTGGACTTGGTAGATCAATGCTGCCTGTACTGCCATGACCGCAGCCATGAGGGAGATCATGGACAAGAGCAAGGGCCGTCGACCAACACGATCAATTAGCACCCATGGAATGAAAGAAGCAACAAAGAACCAAGTTTGCAGAAATCCTGACATCAAGCTCGACATATGAGCAGAGAATCCGATCGATTGCGAAAAGAGAGTACCAGAATAGTAGATTATGGCGTTAATACCACCTAATTGCTGGAACATTTGGATTCCACAAGCGATAAGCAATCGACGTTGGCTTTGAATACTGTCATTCCTCAACAGGTCCTTCCATGAGCCTGCACCAATTTGTCTCTCAATTGCCACGGTGCGGAGGATATCATCATACAGGTGACGAATGTCGCTGTCGCTCATTTTGTTGACGTTTAATCTCCGTAGTACATCCAAAGCCTTCTCTGGGTAGTCATGCGCTGCGAGCCATCGAGGAGTTTCATCAACTATCCAAACCAGAAACAGCATACATATCAGGAAAACGCATTGAAGAATGACCGGAACTCTCCATGCATAACTTCCTAGATGGCTGGAGAACCCATAGTCGATCCAGTAAACAAGGAAGATACCAAAGTTTAGGACGGACAATTGCATACACACAACTGTGATGGGCCAAATATGTTAGAACATACAAACCCTGAACTCAAAGAAGGGGACTTCATACACAAGCCTCTGGTAGCCTTCGGCGCAAATTCCGCCATCATTACCGGAACAGTCGAGTTCACAATACCGAGACCAACTCCTGTCACGATTCTCGCCACAATCATATGTTCTCGCGTATATGCAGTGGCCTGCAGGAGCGACCCGACAATCATTATAACAACCCCGATCGCAATAGTTTTTCTTCTTCCAAAGTTTTCAGCGGTAATGGCCGTGAAGATGCTGCCGAAAAAGGCTCCAACCTCCATAATCGATACAATCAGGCTGGTCATGACAGAGTCCGGGGAATCAAAAGTGGCATTGAAAGCTCCCTGGTTGACAAGGCCACCCATCAATCCATTGTCGTAGCTATCAACGGTCTTAGATCTAATGTGCTATCCCTATAGTAGGCAATGATAATTCAGGTGTGTAAATGGCTCACCCGATTTGCATAAAACCCAGCGCAGTCAATGCAACGACCACCCCAAAGAGGGTATTTCCTTGAAGCTTCATCACGCGTAAAGTTTTCTTCTTCTTTTCCCAGTAGTCGTTGTTTGATCGAAGCACAGGCAAAGTGGGATGGTATGGCAAAGTGTCTCTCTTATAAAGTACAGTTGCAAGATAATCCACGTCCCCATGGGGAAAGGAAAAGCAACTCCAGTAGCCGATGAAATTGAATTCTGTGCATAACGGCATGTTCGGGTGCCACATCAATAGCCGATCACATCCAGATCTTTTTGCTATTGGTGGAGTTCGGCCGAAGCCCAAAAGCCGTCAATTGCCTGTTGATTGCCGATCGCCTGTTGGTGAGAAAGAACGCCACAGGCATAAAAGTTTGAATAGGTCTATTCTGTAGATAGCCGGGCACCCACTGGTCGGCTCTCGAGTGGCCTGATGATAGTAGCCGATCATCTCAAATTCAGACTATCGATTGATTTATTATTGAACATGAAGACACAATAGCATTCGACCACAGAAATCGACCAGAATGAGTTTCTTCAAGCTGCACCCAGAGTTCGAACGTATTACAGGCCAGAGTCCGAGAATTGTACAATCTCTTGCAAACAATGCGTATCCATTCGCTCACGAGGCAGGGGTTTATCTTCCATCCAAAAACCAAGTCCTTATCACCAGCAATCGGATTATGGAAGGTCCAAATACTCAAAGGATTCAGATTTCTAAGATCATATTACATCCAAATGGGACGTGTTCACAAGAAGAAATCCATGCAGACATTCCAATGGCCAACGGCGGAGTGAATTATCGGGACGGAGTACTGTTTTGCAGCCAAGGAACAGATAGGCAGCCGTCAAGTCTGATATGGATGGAAGTGGAGGAGCCTTACAGATGCGAGACGGTAGTGGATAGTTTCTACGGCCGCCAATTCAACTCTTTAAACGATGTGGTTGTTCATAGTGATGGGTCAATTTGGTTTACCGACCCGATTTATGGATTTGAGCAGAAGTTTAGGCCACAACCCCAATTGCCTTCACAGGTGTACCGCTATGACCCAAAAGAAAGGTCTATTCGAGCAATGGCGGATGGTTTTGGGCGGCCTAATGGAATCTCTTTTTCGCCCAATGAAAAAGTGGTGTATATTACAGACACTGATCTTATACACGGGGATGGAAGCATAGACATGCACCGAGCATCTACAATGTCAGTTATATGGTCTCTGTCCTTTGCTCTCTACATGGTTTACTGACAGAAGACGAATACTTATTAGCTACGCATTCGATGTAATTTACAGTCATGGCCAACCGTTCCTCACCAATCGCCGATTATTTGCCATGGCTGACAATGGAGTTCCGGATGGCATTAAATGCGACTTAGAGGGAAATGTGTACAGTGGCTGTGGAGATGGTATTCACGTTTGGTCTCCAGGCGGCATGCTTCTAGGGAAAATTCTCATACCAGGTGGTGTCAGCAACTTTTGCTTTGCGCAACCCGGCGAGATTATTGCTTTGAATGAAACCAAATTGTGGAGGGTGTATCTAGCTACTTCATGTCAAGGGTCACTTCTTAGGTTATAAGCTCGTAAATTAACTATTTAGATGTCTACTTAATATTAGATCTTAGGACAACTAATACATAGTCTAATTCTTGTACTTAACGTCATATATCTAGAGCTTGGTTATCTTGTCTAAGGAGCTTGATATGAGTACCCAGCCATCTAGTGGGAATGCTACTAATTCAACTCAACTTAAGTGGCCTTCCAGGGTCTGTAATTCTGTGCTCCAATACTCTTTGACATTTGGTAGTTCATAAATCCAACTAGACAGTTCCTTGATGAATATTTGCCTAACTGCTAAGTTTTTTGGGGTAAATATAAGTCTTGAACATTATACTTGAAATAGAGAATTATGTGCTATATGTCTATTTCTAAGAATGAATTGTCTTGTATTATGTAAGAATTAAGTTATTTTAGAGTTTATATCTTGTTTTATTCTTAGTACTTGAATATAGGAATTCTTTATAGGATTTATTAGTATAGTTAATTATAAGCTATTTATTATTCTTATTATATTAGAAATAGTATCTAATATATTTGTTATTCCTGTTTTATTAAGAAAGTGCTTTTTAAGGAATAGAAAGATATTGTTTAATTTAGTTAATGGATTCTTACTTTTTGTTAGATGCTAGGCCTAATAATAGTAGGAGAATTATAATTTTAATAGTAGATATTGATAAATATAATTTATATTAATTTCTATGAGCTTTATATTCTATTTAATAGATTATAGATATTTTTTTTTTAGTTTATAGAATAAAATCTCTAGACACTAGATAGTGATTTTGTAATAGGTTATTTTTTTATTAATTTAGAATTGACTGTTTTCTTTTTTCTTTAGGTCTAGAAGGAAATTTTTAAATGATAAATATAAAAGCCTGACTAGGGTATCTAGATGTCTTAGGCCTTGACATTTCCCATGGAACCTAAATAAAGTTACTCCCAATTCCCATGCCCATACTCCCATGGAACTTTTTTCAAAATCTATGCCCGCCCATGGGAATCCCCAATGGGATATTGGGAATTCCTATTAGTCCCGCCAAGAACTACACTAAGCCTAATTAAGATGAATAATTATTATCTAACCTAATTAATTTATATAAATATTTATAAATATTCATAAATATTCATAAATATATAAAAATCTTAGGGTTAGGGTTATTTTTTAGTCCCATTGGGAATTCCCAACTCCCATTGGAACTTCCATAGCAATTCTAGTCCCGCCCATTGGGACTAAAATTTTAGAAATTTAGTCCCATGGACGGGCATGGGAATTTCCCATGGACAAGGTCCCATGGGAAATGTCAAGGCCTATAGACATGGCAAAACCCAACCCGGAACCCAAAACCCAACCTGAACCCGCACCTATTGGGTTGGGGCGGGTTCTAAAATATTGATTACTAAGCGGGTTGGGGCGGGTTGGGGCAGGTTATATTTTTAAATAAAGTTAACCTTCTAGCTGAATTCTATAGTATATATCTTTCTAATAAAATTTATAATATATATATATTCTATTATTTAATTATTTTATATTTTTAATTATATATATTATATGGTTATTGAGTTAGCAAAATTCCGGGTTCGGGTTGGGTTTTCAAAAATATCAACCCGAACCCGGCGGGTTGGAAGTAGGCCTTGACATTTCCCATGGGACCTTATCCATGGGAAATTCCCATGCCCGTCTATGGGACTAAAATTCCAAAATTTTTAGTCCCATAGACAGGACTAGAATTGTTATAGAAGTTCTAATAGGAGTTAGGAATTTCTAATAAAACTAAAAATAGCGTAAACATATCGCTTATATAAATTATATAAATAATTTAATTCTTAACTATATTTTTAGGTATTCTATTTTTAATAAATATAATAGTTCTTTAATAATTCTACTTATTTATTTTTTTTAACTATTCTAATCTTTCTAACTATTCTAACCTTTCTAATTATTCTAATCTTTTTTATAGTTTTTATTGACTAGGAAAACTCTATATTATAATAATTATATATATTATAAAATAAACTTAGTATTTTATAATATTATTCTAGTCTAGATAAGATCTAGTTAGACTAATATTTATAATAGAATATATTTTTTATTTATTATAATCGATTAATAGTATTTCTTATTTTCTTATTAAAAGTATTTATAAATTTTTTAAAATATTTATTATTATATATAAAGTAATAAAAGATTTAATTTATTTTTTAATTCTTTATTCTTTTTAAATTCTTATATATCTATAGTATTTTATAGTAGCTTATTATTAAAATATAATTATATTTTTATAGTAGTTTATATATTCTATAGAGCTAATAAATTAATATTTTTCTTATTATTATTAATTAAATCAGGATTAGAGTAAGTAAATTAAGTCTTTTTAAGCTTATTTTTTACTTATCTCTTATCTAAAGTTAAAACTAGATCTTTAAGAGCTAGATTATTTTTCTTAATATTAAAATATAAGAGGTAATGGAATATTATTAGATTCTAAATTATTATTGTATTTAGTAACCCTTATTAATAATTGCAGATATCGCGAGTTGAGTTAAATAAATGTTCTATATCTACTCTTATTATAGGAATAGAGAAGATATTCTAAGCTAGTATAGCTATACTAGATTATTAATTTCTTCTTTTCTGTATAAAAAGTATGAAATATTATTTATTTCCATAATATCTATTTATACTTTAGTTATTAAATTAATATCTTAAAATAATTAAATAGCTTATTATAGACTTAAAAGATATTATAAATAGTAATATTCTTAATCTTTAAAAGCCCTGTTATCTATTTATAAAATGGGTGTGTAATATTAAGAAAATAATTAATTTATTACTATTCTTCTTTATTAAGCTTGAATTAGAATTAGTTATATTTAATATAATATTTATTATAGACTAACAATAAACACTTTACCTATTAAAGTATTAAGAATATTAAATTCTAATAGATCTAAATATCTTAGATTAATACTAATTTTATTACTCTAGGCTAAAGATTAAGAAAAGCTTCTTAATATTAAGGACTTATATTTATAAATATTACTAAACCTTGAATCTATAGAGTTGATTAGTAATATAATTTGGTAATAGAAATAATAGCTAGAATAATATATAAAAATAACCCTATAGAAGTCTTCTATTAGACATGGCAAAACCCAACCCGGAACCCAAAACCCAACCCGAACCCGCACCTATTGGGTCGGGGCGGGTTC
>JAMAGP010000022.1:0-52554 GCA_023626235.1 Talaromyces sp. PYS2902
TTATGATTTTAAAACAGAATTTGTTTTATCTTGGTTTTATCTTTGTTTTATATTTGTATGAAGTTTGTATGTTTTTTCAATTTAGGCTGAATGCCTTGTGAATTCATCCTTTTTGAGCCTTTCCTTGTATAAGCGTAGCTTAATATATTCCTATAATTACGTTAGCCAGTTACGGCAGCTAATTAACCAGTAACAAGTATACCCCACAAGAAGAAGATCTGGTGAATCAGGAGCCAAGAACAGCCTCCAATGAAGATAGGTATCTCAGGACAAGAGACTCAAGAACTGTTGGTTCTTGAGCCAGGCGACCTAGGACCAGCCAGGACCCAGGAAACAAGTCACGAGATATTCAGAGGCATAGGACTACCAGTGATACAGGATTACAGACCTACAATCCTTCGGCTATGTTATATCTCCCCCCCACATCTGAATGATTCTGTTCTTACCTGTCGCTCAGCTAGCTTATTTGCTCTCTCACTAATTGGCAAACTCATTAAAGAGGCAATAAAAAGTGCTAAGATAAAGGTTAGTTTCATCTCGTATTAGCTGTTCCGTTCTCAACTGAATGAGTATATAAAAATCATCGTTTGTAGTCGAATATGAAATTCTAATATTTTCTAGAATTTGGTAATAAAATAGAAATGTTCCCTCTTATATATTTTTAATGACTCTTGCTAGCTATTCTTAATCATATTCTTAGGCATGGACTGTCCACCACTAGCATCGTATAGAGTTTTAAGGAATGGAGGGGCGGCGCCACTGTAGCCAACTGAATCCCAGATAAAGCACTAATATCAAGCCTACACACATAAGAACGGCACTATTATCAATTATTATTGGATTGCGCTTGCCCATATACCAAGTTAGTTCCTAGAATATATCGTAATGTATCGTCGATTGGCCTATATATCAGGGCCACTTCCCATATTTCCTAAAAAATCAGAAATTTGTACGTTCTCTGCACATGGAGTAATTCTAATGCTGTCAATAACCAGTCGTGTCCCATATATAAATTTTGTTAAGATGTGCACGGCAAGGAGTCTTGTATCTATCAATCTATACTAAGTTATTCTCCTCAGATGGTCTCCTTTCCCACACATGATTCGAGGTGGGAACCACGGAATGTCTAGCGCGACGAGGAATTTCCTGTATTTAGCTTACTAGATCTATGAGTGATCCACCTTTCTCATTTAGATACATAATTTCAAGTTTAATTAATATCCAAAGAGAGCGAGATAGAGAGAAGATATGTAAAAATTTTACTAAGTGAAAATAAGGTGAATTATTATATAAATATGTACTGTACAACAACATCAGGCTCTAGAATATACATATAGAACCTAGTCTAACGAACCAATCCCTCCTTCCTCCAGCTGAGTCTCTCTGCCTCCTCCTTATCGACCTCTCAACGGTGCTGGTGTCTTGACCCAACGGTCTCGGAGTGCCCAGCTTGCATTGTGTAACCCTCGATAGACCAACTCGTTCGTCATATTGCCATCTCTCATTGCCTCATACGTCATTCTCTCCATGTCTATATATGTTTCATCGATCACATCTGAGTGTCCCAATCACATGGCAAAATTCGGCTAGCTGGCACCCGCTGATAAGCTGGATACTTTCATTCATGAACTTCTCATCCAGAATCCGGCCCGTCCCGCATGCCGAGAGATACGCTAGGAACGGAGAACCTCGCAGGTCTAATTCAAAGAGATTGCCAACGGTCAGCGGGTGGCTCTCTCCATCTTCAAGGACCAGAAAGCTCATGGATGGTCCAGATGGATGCGTGAAACGTGACCGACAAAGCGCAGGATCTTGCAACGTGGCAGATGGGATTCTACCCGAGCTTCGTACCAACTCGGTTCCACAGGAGCTATTTACATGTCATAGCAAAGCTTACCGATCTGTTTAATTTCTTCTGTGGCATATGGCAAGCTGGACTGTTTGGGGGTTTCTCCCATCGTCACCAGGTGCGCCTCTGCTGCAGTAGCTGGCACCTGAGGGCGTTGATAGCTTTGGATCATTGCCTTGATAGACGGGCTATAGGACGACATGACTCTGTCAATCAACGTCTAGCCACATGCACGATCATGATATCCGGCTGTGTGGAGCGGGAATCGGGTTAAGAGGCTGATTGGAATCCACCAGATGTGGCGCCACTGGTCGCTTGAAGGGGGTTGAGTATACCCTAAAGCATTAGGCACTGGTTCTGTCACCGCATCCTATAGCTATTGTAGCATTTCAGGGCTTCCTAGATTATCGTTTATAGCTTTCTCTATTTCCTATTGCTTAGTCTTGCCAATGCCAAAACCTGAATTCTATGTTTTTCAATCAGAATTTCATCACAGCGATATGCGCTGACATTGATTATCACTACCGAACCTGGTACTGCAGCATCTTGCATTTCTGCAAGGGTTTTGGGGGCGGCGGCTAAGAAATTCAAAGCCGGGTTTATCACGGATATCAGCAATAAACTTATTAAAATGCTTTGCTTCCTAGTGTCGTGACACGATCAAGCCCATCCAGCCCCAAGATTCTCTTGATTCAACATCCCACATCCATCCCACATCCATCCCACTGTATGGCTAATAGTCACACAGCACACAGATTTTGAATTGTGTAGAAGCTAATTTGTATGATACACCAATTTCATTACTCCCTATGAAAAGCTCTATCAAGGCCGAAAACACAATACAGCAATCTCTTATTCCACAGAAAGCCCGTATTTATAGACCAAGGCGGTATATCCCATATCGACTGGACAGGTAGGGGGGACGTTATCTTTGGATATTCCATGATTTTCAAACTAGACTCGGAGTTTACAGATTGAAAGCCAGTGTCCATCATAACATTGATGATACATTTGCAACTTCAAAAATATGACTTGGATTCCAAATTCAGTACATAACACATCACGTTTGCCTCTGCATTCACATTAAAGGTATGGGGAAAACCCGCATTACAACGGGGAAAAACCCATACCGAGGCAACATATCAAACACCATACCAATGACTAATTGTTTTAGTTTGATTATTCATCCTTTATAATATGCCAACGCATACCTGTTGCCCAAAAAAACAGCACTACCCCATTGTGATTGTCCTTTTTGTGATAGTTACTTTTCTGTCGGTAATGGCGAAGCAACTACCTGTAGTGTTCGAGCTTGAATACCTCCCTACAAATCCCACAACTAATTAGTCTCGTAAATAAAAAAGGGATCATAATCTGATTGGATAGAAGATACTCACGGACTATACAATCCATTCGTCTTAAGATTGTATTCGGCCTGTCCACAGAGATTGAGAGAGACTTACAATTGTGGCCTAATAACATCTTTAGTCATTCTGATAAAGAGACTCTGGCTTTCGGCTGAGAATTGCATATTGTGAGGAAAACTAAGCTTACCGCCTATTATTTATCTCAGATCAGCCTGATATCTTGAGAATTGCATATCATGAGGAGAACCAAGCTTACCAACTATCATTCATCTCAGGTCAGTCTAGTATTCTGAGCATTGTATATGAATAGGAGATTTGAGCTTACCTCCTATCATTTATCTCAGGTCAGTCTAGTATGCTGAGCATTGTATGTTATAAAGGAGAATCGAGCTTACCGCCTATTTTTCATCTTACATCAGTCCGATGTTTTGAGATTTGCGTTTTATCAGGAGATTTGAGCTTACCTCCTATCATTCATCATAGATCAGTCTAATGTCTGCAGAATTGCGTGTGATCAAGAGGAATGAGCTTACCACCTATCATTCATCTTAGATCAGTCTGATATTGTGTGATTTGTATATTATCAGGAGAATTAAGCTTACCTCCTATTATTCATCGCAGATCAGTCTGATGATTTGTGATTGGCATAGTATCAGGAGAATTAAGCTTGCCTCCTATCATTACCTCGGATCAGTCTGATATTTTGAGATTTGAAAGTTATCAGGAGAACAAAGCTTACAAACTATCATTAATCTCAAATCAGTCCGGTATCTTGAGAATCGTATATTATAAGGAGAGCCAAACTTACATTCTATTCACGCGTCTCAGAGCAGTCCGATATCCTGAATATTATATGTCATAAGGAGAACCAAGCTTACTTGCTATTATTCATCTTAGATTAGTCGCGTATCATGAGATTTGCATATTATCAGGAGAATCAAGCTTACCGACTATCATACATTTTGGATCAGCCTGGTATCTTGAGATTTGCACGTTATGAGGAGAACCAGGCATACCTCCTATCATTCATCTCAGGTCAATCTAGCATCCTGAGGATTGCATGTTATCAGGGCAACCAAGCTTACCGCCTATCATTGATCTCAGATTAGTCTGATATCTCGATGCATATTATCAGGAGAATTATGCTTACCAACTATCATTCATCTTAGATCAGTCTGATATTTTTAGATTTGCATATGATCATGAGAGTCAAACTTACCTTCTATTATTCATCCCAGATCAGCCTGATGTTTTGAAATGTGAATATTATCAGGAGAGCCAAGCTTACAAACTATTATTCATCCCAGATCAGTCTGATATTTTAAGAATGGCTTTTTATGAGGAAGAAGAAACAAGCTAACCTTCTATCATTCATCTCAGATCAGTCTCATATCTTCAGATCTGTATATTATTAGGGGAAGCAAGCTTACCTTCTGTTATACATCTCGGATCAGTCTGGTACTTTAAAATTTGCAATTTATACAGGAAAACAAGCTTACGTTCTATCATTTATCTCAGATCAGTGTGATACCTTGAGATTTGTACATTATCAGGAGAACCAAGCTCACCAACTATCATTTATCATAGATCAGTGTGATATCTCAATAATTCCATATCATCAGGAGAATCAGGCTTACCACCTATCATTCATCTTAAATCAGTCTGATATTTGGTGGTCAGTGTGTAATAGGAGGGACAAAACTAACCTCCTATCCATTCATCTTAGATCAGTCTAATATCATGAATTAGATCAAGTAAGAAGCAAAATGATAATATACCACCTATAAAGTTTTAATCAGACGATTATACTAGTCAACATCTCTTTGCAGGGAAAAATAATATACTTCCTAAAATTCAACCTGTTATCGATCATTCGATTGAAATTGAACCCAGATTAGATAATGGATAATTCTCGTACAATATTCACAGCCTCATCTCGTTGAGTAGGCACCACTACAGCCACAACAGCGCTGGAAAGAAACAAAAGGACTAATAAGAAATGCATAGTTATAGTATGACTTGAATATATTAAGAAGAAAGTATATGAGCAGTATAATGGAAAACATCAAACAATTTTTCTTTGGGGTTAGAAGAGAGGGCTTTATATTTGACTCGTATATGCTGCCTGTCGGTACTAGAAACAATTTAAGAGCGAAAAATATTAACTATCATTTCCTAATTTCGACCCATAAACTATTATAATCCGCGGCCATTTCACCAAATTCCGATCATGAAGACAAGTTAAGAATCTCATGTAGATCTTAACCTACTGTTACTGGCCAGTCCCGCCTATACCCTCTCAATCGGGATCGACCCCAAGCCCTATTAAGTTAGGTCACGGAATTTTCGTTCGTTTCGTCCCAAAAGAAAGTTGATTATTTAAAGCATACTGAAGATGCTGGAGGCGACCAAACGGAGAGTATTCTTCTCAGTTTTGTTATTCACCATCATGACGCGCCTGCTATACCGAACCGACCACACCAAAACGCGTAGCGCAGTGTCCGCCGCCGACAGATTGCCATCATGGGAGAATGCCAACAGCTCAGCGAACTGGGGGTGTATGTATTTCTCGGCATGCGAATCTGGGATCGGGCTCCGCTTGTTGAATACGAACCTGCGGAATGTCCTTCAAGCTTGGTCAATCAAGAAGTCGGTGCCGTTCAGCCTGATTAAACAATTTGGCCAGAAGTCTAGTGTTTCTGGGATGACTCGTCGTATCTTTGACGCTTCCATGTCTCCATCAGTCGCTGGGACAAAATTCTCTTATGTCTACTGGTCAGATCTTGGAATCTTCGTGCGGAGCACAGCTACGTCAGTTGCAATGCAATCTGGATATGAAGCTCCCACCATCCCTTGATCGGCGATGATCATGTGGCGTGTTACGATAACGCCCAGCAAATCCGGTTTCATGAAATCTACGAAATACTCAGCCATGTCATCCTTGCCCTCTGGGATCGAAAGTGGTCTGCGGAATCAATATAGATCCTGCATCTTTTTTGCCACCTGTCGTTATTTTTGGTGCCTTTGCTGTATACCTTGGCTGGAAGCCATCAAAACTTAGGACCCTGTTGGAGAATTGGTTCATGTCCAGCATTGAGATTCGATGGACTGACAATGTTTCTGAATCTCTCGAAGATCGGCTTGGTTAAGATTGGGTTTGCAAGATGTCGACTCATCGACTTGCGCCAACAGGATCACGACTTCCTTGGAACAAGAACGAATCCGTTCGCCACGAGGAACATGTTCTGCAATCAACGCCCTAAAGACCTGTACCTTGCCAAGTCTCACCCTGACGCCTACAATTGGAAGACATTGGTTTATGTATGAACGCCACCTTCTATCGTTGATACGGGAAGATCGCGAAGCTTACACTTAAGTGCTTTGGATGAGATGGCGCCATGCTTCGACCGATATTACATGCTGCAAGATTGAGACATGTTGAGCTTAACGAGACTAAGACCGCCGTCTATCATGCCAAATTCAACCAAAAGTCGATCAGCTGGACCCGCATGACAGGCCAAGGAATACGGAATGTCTCAACAATTATCATGGAACTCCGACCTGCCAAAAGGAATCATTGAAGATTTTGAAGTTTTCTTGCGACCAGAAACAAAATTATGGCACAATCAGCGTAGAATCCCATACCGTCATGGATACCTGTTTGAAGGTTCCCCGGGTACGGGTAAGACTAGCCTGTGTGTTGCGCTTGCAGGCCGCTTCAAGCTGAAGATCTACATTCTCAATCTTAGCACCATATTAGATGTGGCGCTGCATGAGCTGGTGTCGAGCCTGCCCGAACAATGTATCCTGCTTCTTGAAGATGTCGACACTCCGAAAATTACAAACGTTCGGACTGCTGAACCAGATAGTAACACGATGCATCAACCACTCACGCTGTCCGGTATCCTCAACGCTATTGATGGAGTGACAGCCAATGAAGGTCGCATTCTCATTATGACCACAAATCATAGCGATAAACTTGATAAAGCATTGACTCAACCAGGCCGGGTTGATATGACAATTACTTTCGAACACCCCGATTCCAACAGCATCGAACGTCTCTTTTCCTTGATGTATGTCGAATATGTACTAAAGGAGCAGCAACAGCAATATGCTTCGCTTTAATATCAATTTTGTCTAAAGTTTCTACCATCTCCCTCCAGCAAGCATTCCGGCAACGAAATTTCTTAGAATGAACTTCAAGCTCTCGCATATGATTTTGCGACATCACTTCCAAAAAAAGCATAGTCAAGCTCGCATATTAGGTAACTTGAAAAAGAATCCTCGACACCCCAAGCGCGCCGTCGAAATGATCGACGAATCGTTGAGGGAGAAGGATCAGTGATTTTGTATGTTATTCTAATATTCGAAAGACCGGCGCGACCTACCAAGGGTTGGAACCAAACATTTCCAGACTTTTAAGGGCTGATTTCGAGATTGATTTGTCTTTTATTCCACGCCTACAAAAAAAGTCCAAATTAACACTAAGCAGCCTGCTATTTAATGCCTAGTTGAGCACTCCAAGTCAACTTCTAGCGCAACATATCAGATCATGCGTACTTCCAGCCACTGGAGCACCCAAAACACTCCGCTCACTCGAACTCATTATTTCAGTGTCACTAATCATGATGTTCTAGAAGTAAAATCTATACTATAGATAATTCGTTTTCCCACTCCACTCGGTTTAGATATAGCAAACTAAGAGCCATACGGTGCCGTATGGTGATTCGTAGGATCGGTTTCCAAAGAGTTACTCACGGTAGTACCAACCTAGAGGGCAGTGTAATTAAGTTACTTACAGTCTCCGTCATTACCGGTAGTTTACGCCAAACCCGCCCGAAATAACTCCGCACCAAATTTCTATACAATATTATTCTTTATCTATTCCCACCCACATAGATTTTTAGATTGTGAAAATTGAAGTAATTATTAACTAGATAAAGCGCTATATCTTACTAATTTTTGACATTCTAAACCCCTACTAATATCCTGTATACCACCCCTCCGCCTCAATCACCGCCGCCAGGCGCCGTGGCATGGACTCTACGCAATTCTTTATAAGATTTGCTTGCAAATTATCCCAAGATTGCTGCGCTGCTTGGGCAAGGATATTTGATACCGTATCTTCACCCCCAGGTGTATTTTTGATATCCGGGTTGACTATATAGACCCCCTCTTTAAGCGGAAACTAGAGGTTCTCGATAGGATTCAAATCCAGTGAATAAGGCGGCCAATCGAGCAATCTCGCTCTAATTGTATTAAATTAGAGTGCTTATTACCCCAAATTGCAGCCCAAACCATAACACGTACGCCTTTGTCTTTTTTAATATTATGTATAAGATCTTTTCTCCATTTCTCGCCATATGCACGCATGCGAAAAACCTATTTGGAGCGCTTCCCGGAGCCGAGTTTAATAGAATATTCATTAGAGAATATAATCTTACTCTATTCTTCCTAACCCTAGTTTTTATACTAATTTACAAATTCAAGCCTCAATTGAGCATACTCCTCTATTAATCGAGGCCTTTTTACAGCTCTCCAATACCCCTATTTACTATCTTTAAGAGCGTAGAGAATAGTACTAGAGCTGCAATCCAAATTGAGCTTATCCCGGAGCTGGCGATATGTAATAAAGGCTCCTCTTTTATAACTCTGAATATATGACGAATAGCCCTTTGCGTAAGTTTATGCGGTTGACTGGATTATTCTTTTGAATCGCCTTCGCTGCGAATGTCTATTTTGTTGATGGTATCTCGTAAAGTACGACGCGGAATTGCTAGTGCTTGAGAAATAGTATGCGCAGACTCCCCAACTTCGTGCCGACCGAGAATTTTACCCCTTAGAAAAGGCTTAGGAAAGGAGTCAATTCTTTCCTCTTCACAATATTGCCAGATACGGCTTTCAAAGGCCTTCGTGGAGGCATTGGTGGGTGGTTGAAAAAGGTGAGTTGTAACGCGTTGGTGGGGCGGAAGCGCGTTTTGGCGTAAACTAATGGGGGTGACTGTAAATAAAAATGTGGCTCCGGAACTACCCATGGCAACACTAATATTAAGTTCACTAGCACCACGTTTTACCTTGTGGCTATGAGTTACAGTTCTCGCCATGACAACAATATATCACCTCCGCCTGACGATTTATGGGATAACATTGACCCAAGATATCTAGTTCACATGCCACGAAAGCAGTCCTACTTATCGAGAGAATTGATTATTAGTGTGAGAGAAGCTAATATCTTATAGAATTTCAGCACTTTAATCTAATAGAGTAATATTTAGCAGCTATAATCCGAAGAGCCTCCGCATTTGCGATAAGATATAGGGAAAACCTGTAAAAGACAGGAAAAAACCCATATCAAGGCAAACATAGTTAAGAGATTGGCAACTTCCTATACATGATAACACATCACTGAACAGACAAAAAATTATCTGATTTCAGACAACTATTGGCGAGTCCATCATACCATAGGAATTGGTCGAAATTACTACCAGATATTATTAGTCGCCCATCATTATCAGTCCTGTGATCACTGCTTAAAATATCATTAATTATCACTTACTGCCTATCCATCACCACTATTATCAGTACTGTGGTCACCATCACCACTTGATATATCATAGATCATCACTTACATCCTATCCATCACCACTATTGTCAGTACTGTGATCACCATCATTACTTAAAATATTATAGGTCATCACGTACAATCTATCCATCACCACTATCATTAGTACTGTTATCACGATCACTGCGTCGAATATTATAGATCATCACTTACTTCCTATCCATCAACACTATCATTAGTACTGTTATCACGATCACTGCGTCGAATATTATAGATCATCACTTACTGCCTATCCATCACCACTATCATTAGTACTGTTATCACGATCACTGCTTCGAATATCATAGATTATTACTTACAGACTATCCATCACCACCATTATCAGTACTGTCATCACTATCACTGCTCAAAACATCATAGATCATCACTTACTGCCTACCCATCACCACTATTATTAGTACTGTGATCACTATCACCACTTGATATATCATAGATCATTACTTACATCCTATCCATCACCACTATTGTTAGTACTATGATCACCATCACCAGTTAACATGTCATAGATTATCACTTACACCCTATCCATCACCATTATTAAAATACTATCATCACCATCACTGCTTGATATATCATAGATTATCACTTACTGCCTATCCATCACCATCACTATCAGTACTGTGATCACCATCACCACTTGATATATCATAGATCATCACTTACTTCCTATCCATCAACACTATTGTCAGTATTGTAATCACCATCATTACTAAATATATTATAGATCATTACTTACCCACTATCCATCACCACTATTGTCAGTACTGTGATCACCATCACCATTTAACATATCATAGATTATCACTTACATTCTATCCATCACCACCATTATTAGTGCTGTTATTACCATCACCACTTAAAATATCATAGATCATCACTTACTATCTATTAATCACTAACATTAGTACTGTGGTCACCATCACTGCTCAAAATATCATAGATCATCACTTACTTTCTATATCACCACTATTGTCAGTACTTTGATCACCATCACTGCTTAAAATATCCTAGGTCATCACTTACAAGCTATCCATCACCACTATCATTAGTACTGTCATCACCATCACTGCTTCGAATATCATAGGCCGTCGCTCACAACCTATCCATCACCACCATCATTAGTACTGTCATCACCATCACTCCTTGAAATATCATGGATCATCACGTACATCCTATCCATGAATCAGTACTGTCATTACCAATACTCCTTGAAATATCATGGATCATCACGTACATCCTATCCATGAATCAGTACTGTCATTACCAATACTGCTTGAAATATCCTAGGTCATCACTTACTATCTATCCATCACCATCGTTATTAGCACTGCCGTTACAATCATTTTCCTTCACTAGGGCAAGAGTCTAATTCTTACCTGTCGCTCCGCTAGCTCATTGAACTTCTCTAGTCCAGCTGGTAAACTCATTGCCGAGGCAACGAAAATTACCAAGATCATGATTGTTTTCATATTGAGGAGGCTGTCTCGTTCTCAATCTAATAAGGTTATAAAAATGTAATTATAATCAATTGTAAAAAAGGATTCAGTTTGACAGGAATACATTTAGAAATATACTAAAAATGAAAATCTTAGTCTTTTATATTTTTAAAAACTTATACCCACTATCTTTGATCATACTATCAGGTATCGTCCGGATTCGTATATACTCTGGATTTATACATCAAGTGACGTGACCTCCTACCCATGCTACATTTACCTGAGGAACCTCTTTCCACTATCTTGCTTTGAAGGCGAGGTCGGTCAAATGTGTGACATGAATTCAGAGCGTCAAAGTATGGAGACCTTCTGGTTTAACGGATCCACTTAGATCCTTCGTATAATCTATATGTTATCTTCAGGAGTTGATTGGCTTTTTAAAAATCCCAGTAGGCTATTATACGAAAACAGCGGTCCACACACTATACATAAATCTACACTTATCAATGGTGGGGTCAGTTCTAATTCAATTCTCGAACTCTGATCAAGATTGGTGACATTTTTCAACTGCATAGGAACCACATGACAGAGCTGATTCTTACTACCTGGGATACCGCTATCATCACTGGACTGAGATGACGTGTGGTTGCATAGAAACCCGCCGATACCGAATCTACTCCCATTCTTTTCCGGTCATCGATCGTGCGTCTTGCTCGATCGGTGGGGGGTCCCCACCTGATCTACCAGAGTGTTGAATATTTGGAATAGCAGATTCTGGTCTAGTTCTCGAGGCTAGGAAGTGGTTTTTCAGTTCTATACCACCTACACGCGTGACAACCGAACCGGTCGTTTTTCGGTTCCGCCAATCACGAACACTGGCCAGGAACATTATCCTAGACAGGCAAGTTATCTTCTCATGTGCGGAAGATCCTCACCCCCGTCCAGTCTAGAGAAGTATGCTAGGCATCACTAATAATTCAGATCCTTTCAACTCAGATAAGTCATAAGACTCGAGTATATGCAAGAAGTGGAAATATTCCATATCTTTTTCTTTGTCAAGCATAAGCCCGTTTATCCAGCCCACAATTCAATCCGTGGAATGGTGTCCTCCTGCAGTCTTCGTAGATTCTCGTCCGCGGTTGTTTCATACTGTATGTTGTGGGACTACAATGAATTAATCTAGATTTTTGTAATTTAACGGGTGAACCGACTTGTCGAGCCTCTTCACTCCGGTTATTCTTTAGAAGATCTTCAAGACAAAATTGGCATACTTGTACCACAGCTTCTGTCGCGTTTCACTAGCGTCATTTCCAAGCTACACAAAGAACTTCCAACAATTGTATTTTTTAACGATACTATTATCAGCAACTTCCTGATTCACGGTCATGGTATTTGTCATTCCTTGTTTTGTGCCACAAGAGATACTGGTGACCAATTATAGGTAATGCCGTTTGACCTCTCCAAAGTAAGATGATACAGGTCAAGTTCTAGTTCGGTAACGGAAATTAATAATTCGTCACCGCGGATTCCCTTAATTCCCTGGAGTATTTCGCGAAGGGCCATCAAGTAAGTATTCATGCACAAGTATACCAAGTCATGTTTAAAATGGCTTCGTTCTGCTTCAATGATGCGAAAACCACCTCGCTGAATGTGATCAGCTAAACTAGACACCCAGCTATATCATACGCGTTAATAAGACAACTGAGATTACATACTACAGGAACGGTGGCTCACCTATAGTCGAGCCCTGCTTTGCCAAACACTTCGTTGATTCGCAGCTCAAATTCCTTGGCTTTCGCCCCTTCCACGAGCTGATGCACCAAGTCGGCATCCTCCCATTGAATAAACCCACCAGGCTCTGCAACCGAGTTAGTAATCCCTACGAACTCAGGCTTCTGACGAGAGTAATCTGTACTTAAGAGCGACTTCACGTGGCTGATTAGAATTGACATATCCTTTCCCCATAAATTGCTTGCCCACATCCTCAGATGTACCATGTCAAATTGACCGATAAGAGCTGGAGGGGGAGCAGCCAAAGAATCAAGGATCTTTAGAGAAACATTCTGTGGCCACAGATTTTTCGGAGGGAATTGAACATCAGATATGTCAAAGCCGAATAGGTGAACTGTAGGCGGAAGCTGCCTTGCAACATCAAATATCCAGGCACTAGTCGATAACGGAGTCCATTAAATTAGAATACATTTCTCGAAAGCGGAATATGAGTACTTACGCTGTTCCAGTTCCAACCTCGGCGATCTTCATATCGCTTGTGACAGGAATTGCAGGGTGCAATTCATAACCCTTATGGAGCTTCCAAAGTAAATGCTGTGCATCCAACCTAAAAGCAGTGAGAAATACCCCTATAAATCAAGTTATAGCAATAAATATTTAGAAAAGTACAGACCGAATAGAGTCCGCAATGTCTCGCCCCAAAACATAGTCATCATCTCGAGCCATGCTTCAGTCGGTTGGCTTTCAGTTGAGGACAAAACGAAGCCAACGGTCAATAGTCACAATGCTTACTTGGATCCGGAAGAGTACTGGGTAATCGACCTTTGCAAGCTAGTTGGATTTAGATATTTTCAATTGGCGAATTGCAGATGAAGTATTTATAATGTATTCACTATTGTAGTGACATCTTGGCTTTTATGAGGGTCGTCATCGCTTAAGTAGAAGTTTTGAAGAATCGACCACTGACTATGCTATTCTAGTTTATTGCTTACATAGCAATTACCTTCGCTCCAATGATAATGCAGACGCTCTACATCATAATTCATATCTCCTTGCTTATAGCATGACTGCCTGACATTAAGTAAGATTTTGGATCGTTGAAGAATGTTTGAGCAAAGACATGTTCAATTCTAATCGTGGTGGCTGACTTGTCATGAAACATGAGTCGATCAAACCAGTGCGATTTCGAACTCAAAACGTCAATGTTGAGAGCGATAGAGGATATGAAAACTGAATCAGAAGACAGAAAGGAAGGCTGTTTGGTATGTGCCAGGACTGAGGATATTACAACTTTACTACTCTGGTAAGAGAAACTCTGCCTTCCGTTATATTTCATATCCGTGCGCAGTAACTGGTGGTAAGATATTTTCTGATTGGATAGATGAAGTGCTTGCGCAGATAGTAAGCTATCAGATAGTCTCATCGTGTTACTGTAGTAGACATCTGATTGAGAAATTCTTTGAAGTATGGAAAGCAAGGGGTAGAGAATATTTTTAATTCAAGTTTTTAGCAACCAGTCAAATAAAACTTCAAGAAAGCTTTTGGCCTTCAGGGAGCCAAAAATGAACCGATGCAAGGCCTTGGACATCTACTCTCAAAATCCCAATAACCCTGTATGAAGTGCCAGAGCGTCTTGTTGCGTTTACTCAAATATTTACTCCGAAGATGTCAAATCAGATTTAATTCTCGTCTTACCTAGCTTGGGAGCTTCTGTCTACATGTACATGAAAGCAGTACTGAAGTGCGAACGGCAAAGAGGAGCTCAGCTTTTTGACTGTTAACAACTTTCACAGCAACTTCGACGAGGAATGTGGTTTGAGTGTACACTTGGAATGTAATAGTGCAGAATTCCTTCTGAGAATTAGGTCATAGAGTGTAATAACATACAGTACCTAATATGTGTATATATTTGAGACATCATTGGCCTCTATGTTTTGGGGTGATGCTTAGCTTTTTAACTTTAGAACTTTTACTGGAATTTTGATGGAGAATCTGGCATACTTGGATCGTAATGCCGCATGAATGCTACGTTAAAGAATTGGATCCTAGAGCGCGGTGACGTACGTGGAGCGCATTTTCTTCAGATATCGGCGCCTAGGGATGGTCACTCGATATAGAAAAATTATTAATATGATCTCCCATCAGCGCTTAACTCCCACGGTAAATCCACGCCATTTCATTACAAAATATTTCAAAATCTTTATTTGCTAGATGTCTTCCCATCGTACCTCTATCAGCTTCACCAATCGAGGCGATGTATTGGAGAAAGTGGTTGCGGTCCTAGCGAAACACCGTCAAGACGACTATTATGCATATGAGAGAGATGGAAATTGGTTTGTCGGCCTTGGAAACCAATCTACGCTGCTCCTAGATTCTAAAGGAGATAAGATTTCTATAATCACAGCCTCTGAACGGACATCTCACTCTATTGCTGGGTCCTCCGTCTCCGATTTTGCGAGGGATTTTGTTGGCAAGCATCTGAAACCTGGCGGCAAGATATTTGGCCAAGTTGGGTTTAACTATGCTGCCCACATACGCAAGGAAAAATTCAAACCTGGCCAGTGGCCTCTTTTTAGCCTGCTAGCCCCCGCTGTCGAAATTATTTTCCGGCAAGAAGAGATCACTGTGGCAGGGGTTGACAGTGTCCAAGTGAGAGAACTACACGATTTCATCCGAAACTATTCAGCCAGCTGTGATCGTATTCGCCTTGAACCTACAAGTCATATCGACACACTGGGAAACCCGGAAGAATACATATCCAGGGTTGAAAAAGCGCTGGTAGAAATAAATGAAGGTCAATACATCAAAGTAATTCCATCCCGAGTGGTGAATATCCAGGACAAGGTTGATATGCCAGCGACGCTGCTTCTTGGTCGAGGAGCTAATAGCCCCGCACGAACATTTTCTCTAAATCATGCTGGGTTTCAAGCTACAGGATTTAGTCCAGAATTGGTGTTGTCGGTGCAACATGGGAAAGTCATCACTGAGCCATTGGCTGGCACTAGGTCCTATCAAGGATCGAAAGCGGAAGTGGAGCAGCTCCGGAGGGAATTGTTAAATGATCCGAAAGAAATAGTGGAACACGTTATTTCGGTCAAAGAGGCGATTGGAGAACTTGATCAATTATGTGTTCCACATACGGTTACCGTTGATGACTTTATGTCAGTCCGTCCGCGTGGCCCTGTTCAGCACCTAGGTTCTTCTGTGGCAGGAACCCTATCACCAGATAAGGATATGTGGGATGCTTTCGAGGTCCTGTTCCCTTCGATAACGGCCTCGGGAATTCCGAAGCATAAAGCTATCCAAGCTATCCAGCGCCTCGAATGTCATGCTAGGGAGCTCTACTCGGGTGCTGTTTTCATGATTGAAGACCTCAACTCCTTTGAGGCCGCGCTAGTCCTGCGAAGTGTATTTCAGGATGCAACTCGTCAATGGATCCAAGCGGGGGCTGGCGTCATTTCACAATCAAATCCACTACGGGAGCTGAACGAAACCAGTGAGAAGTTAGCAAGTATTGCTCCATTTGTGGTTACCGAGTCCAGGTGTTAGACATCTTTTTGAAATGCTTTTCAGTTTACGTTTTACCTACATGAAGGCTAAGAGAATCATTTTACCCTTTAAAATCTTGAATATTAGGAATACAGTATCAGTACAAATAAGCTGCATGTGTTTATCTGTAAGGCATAACAGACCCGACGCATCATCAATAATATACAATTTACATATAAAATTAGACAAGAAATACATACCATCAGTCAGAGGCCGCGGAATGTACTATGTATGTATCCGAAGTCAACTCAATAGTGTCCATTAGCGCCTAGCTAGACCCCTATTTTGGATTAGATAGGTTTCAAGAGTTGGTTATATTATGATAGTATATCTACATATAACCCTGAACCGTCAGTTCCTTATGACTCTCCAGTTCGGAGACGCTCACAAACGTGACTTCAGTAAAGTTATTGTACCATCATATTCTTCCAAGGAGGTGGTTTCTATATTATTAGGCATTAAAGAGCCTGGAGGATGAGACTCGTTTTGTTAGTCAAGGACGGGGACAGCGTCCTAGATTGCCCAGGGCGGAGCCTTTGCATTTCCAATCAGTTTAAGGTTAGATCGAATATGATAGACTACTTTCCGGCTACACCCCATTCTTGCACCGTGGGCACATGTAGACCAGTCACCTCTCAATACTGAATTCAGCTGTGTCCAAGGCATATTGAATCTCCTCCCGAACGGGCCTGACGATGGAGGACTTATGGTCTTTGAGGGCTCTAGCGCTCTCTACACTGAATTATGGAAGCACTTTGATCACAAGAAGGCAGCGAATGGTTGGAATTCCGAGGCATTCCAATTCATTGATGATGAAATGGCCCAGTGGCTAGAATCCAAGGGTTGCAAGTGGATTAAAGTGTGCGCTGATCCTGGGGATTTGTTATTATGGGATTCGGTTAGTTTTTCACTACTTTGAGTGTATGCAGAAAGCTGACTTTATGCAGAGATGTATTCATTATGGTGCTGTTCCTTCGTCTACTAATGACCGTTTTGCTGCGTGTGAGGCAACACGACCCGTTTGTTCCTAGCAGTCGCTTTACATCTCTTTCTGACCAATATATAGATGTCTGTTACAAACCCGCTTCGAATGTCATCAAGGAAGACAAAACGAAGAGCCTCGAAGCCTTCGAAAATGGACAAAACACTACGCACGATCCTGCCAGCTTTCTAGTAAAGGAGCGTCTTCCTCCGGCAGAACATCCCTCGTACGAGGCTGCAACGAAGAGATCATTCAAAAAGCCGATTCTGTCTAAGCGGGGTAGAGAAATAGCCGGCCTTGACTCATATTGATGGCGATATATCCCAAGTTCATCCCTTCCAGGCAATTACTATATGTTCTGAAATGTATGGACCAGATTTACTAGACAGAAAATCACCGACTCGCATGTCCATAAACGATATGTTCGTGCTTTTAACAATTTGGTATCAAAGTACGGCTACCCTACACAGAAAAAAGTATCTGCCAATTTGTTTAAAGCCTACTAGTCCGATTTTATCAATCTTGATAGCCATCTTAGAGCAAGGGAAGAAATAAAATATGGTAAGACAATGGACTTCTCCTATCCTAGAGGTATCAATGGCCAAGGATTGTTCAGCTTATTCATTGATGCTATGTGCGAGTAAAGTAAAATTGCATCATGCATATTCTGCAGTCACCGATGCATCCAAACCCCATTCGCAGGATAGTTTGTACGTTGTTGAAGCAGACAAAAATCTTACTTCAATATTGCCGTCAACGATGTAGTACTTCTTTCCATCATCGCCAGTTTTGATCAATCTCTTCCATTGGGATTTGGATACTGAACTTAGGTTGATTTTGAGAGACAAAAGGGTTTTCACGTTGTCGCAAGGATGGACCGGTGCAGCTGAGCTTTCTGAATCAGCATAGACAGTGATATTGTAGGAGTCCCTTCTCCCTTCAGAAACCGGAAATCTTTTGTGAAATTTGATGATCTTCGGCTTTTTTTCTTCAACGATGTCGCCTTTGCGAATGAACCATTCCATTGCCTCCACCCTATGGCTCCCGTGATATGGACACCAGTATCTAATACTTTTTTTTAGCAGATTCAAAGTTCACATGGAGGAAGTATGTCTTACCTTTTATTCTTGTCATGTATGTTTTTTTCATAATTGACATTCAACTTCATACCATAATGCTTTCTCGCCCTACGTGATACGACCTGTACGGTGCTTAATGAGGTATTCGCGTTGCTTAAGCCCATCATGACAGCTCCGCGAACAATAGCGGTCCAAGCATTCGGTGGTTGCAACACTTCAATTCCCAGGAGTGATTCGCGCAAACGTTCTTTCAAGTAGGTGTTCTGACCAAACCCACCAACAAGGAGAACCGACTTCGCTTTACCCCCGGACAGGCGAATCTGGTCCTGAACAAACCATATAATCTTATGGATGACGGGCTCAAAGATGTTGTGCATATCGTTCTTGTTTATTGTGAACTTGCCACGTCGTATGCCTACTCGCTCATCGTTGGCCAGACCGGGAACAGGTACTGGATATCCATCGTCGCCATCTCGAGAAGGCAAGTACTGTTGCTTGATCTTTTATGGATCAGTATCAGCTCATCTCATTCCTCATTATTTTCATTTCCAAGTAATTTATAGAAGCTTACCACCGTATCGAATCGCTCCGACGCCTCTGAAAGTACCTCTTCGTCCCAGCCTTGTTGTCCGCTTAACTTTCGCGTTATAAAATCGACAAATCGGCGGTTGAGAAAAACCGAGCCACAGAGACCTCCGGTTCCAGCAGTCATCTCTTCTACTTGTAGTTTAGGATACAGTGACTTAATTCTGTATGAAATTAAGTCTACTGTTCCGCCACCTGCATCGCAAACGACAAAGCAGTCTCCAATCGCAAGGCCATGGGGATCGAGTCCATGTAAAGCAGAGATAGCAGCGGCTTCCTATTTGTCCCAGAGAACCATTAATCAATGAATGTAATTACGGGAATTGATTTGATGCGCACCGGTTCTGACGCTAATATAATCTCCGATTCGGAATTTAGACCAGCCTTCCGGCAGGCTCTGAGTGTCTTCTCTTTAGCCAACTCAGACCAGATAGCTGGCACCGTCAGACAAATTTCGATCGGTATTGTTCGAAGAATTACAGCCCCAATCTTTTGTTCTAGAGTGTAGAGTACGTGTTTGTATACTTCGGCTAGGTAATCTGTTGTTAATTCCTCTGCGCTTTTTTCCCCGTCTGCAGAAGCATTATTTTCTTGCAACCCTCTGAGACGACAACATCAGTCTATAGATCTCGCGATATTTGACGAAATATGGCAGGAAAAGATTTTTACTCACAGTTTAAACCAATGATTCCGTTCAGCGGTGGATGGAATTTGGAATCCCCATTCTGTTCCTTGTGGTGTATAGCGTAGCTGGGTTGGCACTTTGACACTGCTCTCACCCTCATTTGATCCCAATCTTGACGGCCATGTATCGATTACATGAATGTCATCCGCCTAGCGAATCCAAAGCTTAGAAAAACAAATTCCCATCTTGTAATTAAAGCATATCCACATACACGTCTCGTTTCGGCCCAGGCAACGCCTGTGTACGTGGTGCCAAAGTCGATACCCACGATCAATTTTCGTTGGTTAGAGTTTGTCATTCTGATGAAAGACTGAGTGGTCAATGTAGAAACACTGGTATGATTTGGTAGAATTAAATAGAAACCTTGGAATGACAGATCAACTCTGGAACAAAAGGATTAGTATATATTAAACACGACAAATCAAGGAATACATTAATGACTCTATCTTTTCCTAGTATAATATAATATACCCACAGTGTCTGCCAATATAGAGTGCTTCAGGCGCATCTCGAGCACTGTAGTCTGAGTTTACCCCTCCAAGGCTGGTTGCCAAGTAGCCAAGCTGGGAATTGTGGCGGTTCGCGTGTTCAAAACGCAAGAATACTAACATGACTGGTGGTTTCCAGGAAGCAAGTTGGGTTGTTGTTGGTAATTGAGCCAATCGATTTGAAGCACGCAAGAAATTGTTATCGCATCTGCCGATTAGTTCTGGGCAATCGCCGGGCAAGCAAGAAGCAAGGCTGACAGCACCGCAAGGCTGGAACAAAATCCCCTCAGAATGTTCCAAATTAGCCTTACACCTGTGACCTAATTCTTGTTCTTCGTGTTCAGTTGTCAGAACAATACAAGCAATGCTGTGTTCGATGTGGGTCGAAAGATAGGAATGCTCTCTTTTCACATTGTGCCAGGCTACATACACTTTCTCAACATATCACTTTCGCAGCGACTGAAATGGTTTCGGAAACACCAAAATCAATGCTCACCACGGATGAATTCAACGTTACTTCACCGTCTAAAGGTTCTGCTTCTCAAACAATAATTAGTAATGACCCGAGCAATATACGAACAATACAGCCTGAGTCTCCGCACGATCCAGAATCCGAATATGTCCCGAGATCAGAGTTGGAAAGCTGGAAAATCAAATGCGAAGCTCTAAACGGACTTGCACAGAAGCTACAAGAAGATCTCGAGGAGGCACACAGTCTGATTTTTAGTCTTCAGCCGTCTCAACCACCAATGACAGACACAGAAGCGGCAAGAGACTTTAAAACGCTTGTGACATCAGTCGAGCAATGGGTCGACACAAAAATCTCCCTATCGTCGAACCGTTCGTGGTCGGTTGCTGAACAAAAAACAGCAACGACGCTGCTAGATCTTGTCACCGCGCAAGGCCGATCCGCATTCATTTGCCCTGGGACAGACGAGTACAACATCGTCGCCGTGATTATGCGTTTTCTTTATGACCAATTTTTCTCGACGGATTTCTACGGACCTCTCTCGGGAGCGTTCAAGTCATTTTTATCACGGATTGAGCATAACATGAGTCAATTAGATCCCCCACGAGGTTAGTACGATAAGTTTAGCCGCGAGAGTCTTCTCAATGATATCTAAGAAGTTATAACTAATCTGCTGCGATAAAACATTCATTCAGACCTTAGGACTCGTCGTACGTGGCATAGCGAGACCTTCACGGCAATTGCAAAAGGTCCCGGATTCAGAGATAGAGTCGAAACGATGAATCGGAAACTCGCAAACGACTTGTTTAGCATACTACAAGTTTTCATTACCTCGACAAGCCATACGCAGGACATCATTGATGGCCTTTACGAGAATATCATCAAGCGTGCATACACACTGGCACTCAAGATGCATCTATCTATTGATGAATACGTTATCCAATGGTCCGACTTTTGGGACTCGCAGCCGAATGCCAATATTGTGATAAAGAATCTAGACGACTTTGAGCTACTTGATCTACACCGCGGGCGAACGGTCAGTGCCCGTCCACCTCAGGTCCGCATCCAGTGGTTGTTCGATGTCACACCCAAGTTATCAGTCCGAAAAGTCTTTTCAAACTCATATGCGAAACCAAAACTCCTCGTCAAGTCCCGCATCCTGGTTCTCGTTAATGAAAAGGCTGGGAGCGAGAAGAACGAGATTGATGATTCTCATATTGGCCAGTATCAAACGGTCCTTGAAATGCTTGACAAAGCGAACCGTCCCAGAAAGTTAAAAAGAAGCGGTTTAGATCGATTGATTAGAAGATAAATGAATGTAACATGACAGGGTCAGCAAGATCATGAATGTCAAAGAATAATTTGCACTTCTCATACAAAAGATTCAATTATTTATCGTAGATTTCTTGTATGATATTGACAGGTTGGTTGATGTCTCGAATTACCGTACAACCGGATCTGCTCATAGTCACTCATACATAGCCAGCAGAATTGAGCACCGCATTTCAAGCCTGGAGACAAAGAATTTAGCATAAGACTCTAAATGACTTATTTTTGATGCCAGTATGTGCCGACATTATGATTTGTAGTGTCAAAAATGATAAAAGTGGAAACTGAGGGAAATAGGAGCCGGGCTTACATGTCATATGGTCACAGCCTTTGTTCTTCTCAATCGGCCATCTGCATCCAGGACACTGTTTTGTCGTCTGCTTCATTTTTTCTATGGATAAATCATCCTCCCTCTGTCTCCTCGCCTCCATCAGTGCTCTCTCTTGTGTTTCTCTTCTCATCTTCTCTTGCTTTCTCTTTGCCTTCTGGACCCGTTTCTCTTCATCCACCCTCTGTTGTTCCTCTTCCTCCGCTTGCTGCCTTTCTTTCCTTTTTATTTCAGCTGCCTTTAACTGAGCTGCCCTTGCCTTTTCTTTTTCTTCGTCGTGGCGGCGTCGTTGCCGCTCTTCCTCCTTGCGTTTGTCTCGTCTGCTAATATCTCGAGCTGCATCAAAATCCTGTTCTTCTTGGAGTCTCCTTGTCATTTCCTGGCCAAAGTTCTCTCTATCTCTATCAGTCTGAAATTGTTCTGGGTTTTGCAACATATCGTTGTATTCATCACATGTGAAACCAGAATGCCAGGGCCCCGAATGAACAAAACAAGATCGGAAACCACAGTTCAGACAGCGGACAATCGGTTCCGAAGCTCCCTTCTCATGCAATTGACCAAAATCGCATTTCTGACACCATATAAAGTTCTTATCCGAGCCTACTGCGCTGCGGAATGAGAGTCGCTCATAACGCTCAAACGTTGCCGCATCCGCAAGTCGCTTAATATCGTCGTATATGAGCAATGTCTGACATTCGGGGCATCTTATTTGATTCCACATCCGCGTCTCGAGATCTACTTCTATACTCTTCGATATACAGGCGTTGCATACCGTGGGTTGGTGAGTACAGGCCAGCGAAATCCATGCAGGCCTTGTGACAACATTGGAGAAATCTTCAACACAGATCGTACAACTCGTTTGCGAGTGCGTAGGATGATCAAAGGATTGCAATATCTCCCGTCGCGGCATGTGCCTATTTCTTCAGAGTCGCTCTATGTCTTAGCAAATTGCTCACAATGACAATGTGACAGAAAAATGTCCCACCTTTCTTCATGACTCAGGCGACGCTGAGAGTTGGCGTTTTCTACGCTTTCCAACAGTGCTCTTTCCAACTCAGCATCGGCGTCTCGTAATGCTGCTTCAAGCGAACCACGTATACTGGATTGAGCACCGTGTGACGGAGTTGTTATCACAGGGTATCTTGCACTTCCATAATTGACTCTGTCAATCCCTGCGGGCAACTCTGATGGCAATCCTCTCCACATATCCTTGTGGTCGACACCAAATGTGGGTATTTATTGTACGGATATTTGCCCTTCGAACTTGTCCTTTTTCACAAACTGTCTTTTGAGCCTCGCGGCTAGTATGACAGTGTTGGGAAAAGCAACATGACAAGACCTTGCCCCACCTGGTAAACCGGTCCAACAGCGATGGAGTTGATGAAACTGTTAGAAATAACTTCTGTAATAAGCGACGATTAATTCCGTTTTGACAATGTCAAGGCTTGAAAATCACGAGCAGAACAATATTACAACGATGTATGGATGGAGGGAAGAGATGAGGGGACCAACTCATCATGGAAATCTTGGCAGTATTGAAATGACAAGGCTGAGCTCAGCCTTGTGCTTAAGCTACTTGTTTTACCCCTATCCGTGGCCTAGCTAGATAGCATGTAAGGATTATAACTGATAGGCAGACTGGTGTACTCATATGGTTCAATCTTTATTCTCAGAAAATGGAGTAAGGGATAGCGCTCGTTTTCCTAAGCAGGTGATGGGGCTCATACCCTTCTGTATTATTGTTGGTGATGATGTAAGAGTCGTTAGTAGTTAAGGTCTTGAGCTTCAAGTTAGTTTGAGACTAGCCAAGTACCTGGTAAAATGAGGGGTAGAGGGGCCAATGTCTGATCTCTCCGCAGTCGGTCTGTTGCAAGGCTGAACGGAACAATTTTCAAGTACCACTTTCAATGAGACTCCTCGTTTATGCTCACTGATTATTCGCTGCATGAAATTCGGCCAATCTCATTTCGCTAAAGAGAGTGCGATTATTGATATGATGAATCAGATAAGATATGTCATGTTACACAGTCACATATTATACCAAACGTATATAGTGTGCCTAGACCACGCGAAGTTTTCTGCACCTGCCAGTTTCTGAAGCCGGTTTCGACTCACTATTCAATATTTAGCCCCAATATACCAAATTTCCCAACCTAGTTTTCCGTACTTCACAGAATGGAAACCAAGGTGTTAGACTGCGGGCAAATTATCAGCCATTCCTTTCCGGAGCCGTTATTGATCCTAGAAGCTCTCAACACGTCTGGTCAGGGTGTGGTGTATCGCGGTCAGCGATTGTCTCTGTCCAAAAACACCCATCTGGCAGTCTATGGCGACTTGGCTGCTACGCGTTACCTGTGTAGTTTGTGGGTTAAGACGTCATTGACCAAAGGTAAATATTCTTGACCTTCACTTGCATTTCGTGACGATATCTGATTAGGAATAAAGATCACTGGACACAGATCCGTAATCGCATCCTCTCAAATGAGAACCTGGCTCGCGTCGGGTTTAGAAATGGATTGGATCGTTGCCTGAATTTGAATCCTGGTACATCTGTGGTCTCTCAAGCTATGATGGCAACGACTGTTGAGGCTATTTTGGGGGCGGTCCACCTCGACGGCGGGGATCATGCCTTGGCCATAGTTATGACCGAGCTCGGTCTTACATCTGATCTTCTGGTAATGTTCATAACCCTCCCGCTGTTGTTCTTTCTGAGCTATGATCTCCACATTCACAACTCATTTTTTATCTCTTATAGGTTCCTCCACATAGCGGCCCCTATGGTACCTTGCATATTCCCACGAAATGAGATCCTGTCTCTGGAGCGAATTCCGATCTAACGATGCCTCTGAGGGGAAATGTATCTGTTTTGTGTCCACAAACTTGCAAACCCCGTCAAAGTTATCGTTAGGACGGGATTCTCTCATGAGGCAAGATGGCATTACGCAGGAATATGCAGGTGACCAAAGGGGCCCCCATGTCCGGGTGCCTTTTTTCTTCCACCCTTGAGTTTAGGAGTGGAAGACTAGAGGTCTTTGGCTTGATGATATTGCTGGTTGCAATATATCGTTCCTTATTTCTTTCTAATGCAAGGCTTTTGCATAGGATTAGGCGGATTAAGTTTTGATATGTCGCATATCAATCTTAAGATATCAATACTATTGTTATTCGACATGGACTATCGTTTGACCCTCGGAAGCAGAGCGCAGGCGGGATATGTTACGGCAAGTGTGCACACAAAGTTGGAAGGGGTGGAATTGGTTTTGATTTATTTCGGGTATTATGTCGCTGTTATTGTATTTTCAATAAAATGTGGTTGAAATGAGGACAAAGCAATGAATTTTAAGTCGAGCTCGTGGTGCTTATAATGTAAGTCCGACCCATCAATGTAATTCTAAAAGTGCAATAGAAAAATAATTAAGAGTAGACATATCTTTATTCACCCTTAGTATATCTTTTATATACACTGATGTCCACATATGTACAGTGAGGATCTAATATAGCCAGTATTACACTCTTGAGCTGACTCGTGGAGCCGAGAAAAGGAATGCAAGGCCTGACTGTAGACTATGGCAAGCTCAGATAATATTTCAACATCTTGGGAAAGTTTGGCGTTCCAAGGCCAGTGACGGGATCCCATCCGGGAACGGCAGAGAAGCCCAGAGTGTCGCAGCCAGGGTTCGTTCCTATTTTGGATTGTTACGTCAGCTTTCTGAGTTTCTAGATGTCAGTGGGACCGCAAGGAAAGAATCCACTCACCATTTGTAATATCATTCAACATCGATGGATTTGCGTAAAGGGACGGGTTGAGGAATCCAAGAGGCGATTTACCAGCCCAAAGACGCTCGTCGTTGATACGATTAATGACAGAGGCAAAAATGGGCGTGCTAGCAGAGGTTCCTCCGCTCAGAGTGTAGTTCCCGCCATTGTACACCTTGTTATTGTCGCGTCAGTATACATCAGGTCGATTTTTCCAAGAAGGCAAGAGACGAAAACTACAAAAGGACGACATACCACAATGTTGTCGCCATTGGCCGCAACGTCAGGAACACCACGGCCGATGCGATTGTAGATTCCTCCGGTACTGCCAACCAAAGAGTCGATATCAATCATTTGCTGAATGTCATTCGTCGCGGGCGCCAGAGCACTGTAGTACGGATATGGAGGATTGTGTTTCTTGAAGAAAGTTGCTACCGCATCCTGTTGGTAATCTGGAATCGGGAACACATTGCTGAAGCCACCGCCCGATGAATAGTTGACGCTATATGGGTAACCGGCCGGATCAAACACAGCGCTTTCCGGGTCCCAGACCGTCTTTCCAGGGTACACTTTTGTTGCTCCGACATTGGTGACATAGGGACATGTGTTTGGCCATGTTGGATTGAAGACGTTGAGTTTGCTACCTATACAGCCCGTGGGACCACTATTTGAATTAGAATGATATGCACTAGTATAAAGCAGAAAATAAATCCTTACTCTCCAGAGTTGGGGTAATTGCTGACACCCGAATCTCCACTAGCAAATAGGAAAGATACTCCTTGGAGTCCGAGTTTGGCATACTCGAGACACTGGCGGCGTTGATAGGATAATGGGAGGTCGACTTCTTGTCCACCGTACGAAACGGAAATCACATTGGTTGGCTTGTAGACACCACACATGAGTTGGCCTTGCCAGCCACCGGGATCCGGGTAACTTTGATCAAGGTACTTGTCATTTCCAGTCTCACCATAAGCCGAGAATGTGCAGTAAGACTGATTAAATAATGTTAGTCGCCTTATTGATGTGGGCCATATATGGAGATTGGGAGAAGATCTCATATGTGGGCTGAGGTAAAGGCAATGCCAATGATTCACTTACACCATCGAGAGCATCCAAGAAGGTATTAAATCCAAATGTATAGCTGCCATAGAATCAGTATTTGGAAGAGCCAATAACATAGCTCATATCACGTACGTATCGTTGGGATTGGACTGCACAATAAAGTCATCCACTTCATAGTCGGTAATAGTCTGTGGATAAACGATTGGATACGCGAGCTGAAGATCTAGGCTCACTTCCCCACCAGCATAGTAAGGATCCGTTGTAGATTGTTGGCCGCCGTCGATATTTGCTGCGATAGGATGCGTTCCCTTGGGGATCTGAGGAGTAAAATTGGCAAAGAAGAGATCCAGATCCTGTTGCGTATAGAACTGTAGCTCGGACTCAAAAATTCCCAGAGAATTGTTCGGATGTGCTCTGGTTGCTGGAGGAATCTTGTAGAGAGCGGCAACACATGCTGGGGAAATCGCTACATCGCAGGTACTGAGATCATTGGGATTGGATGACATGGCTGCTCTGACAGCTTCCGCTCTTTCGGACCCCTCTTCAAGGGGATCCCGTAGATCATGGTTGACGCGCCGAGTGAGAGTCTTCTCTCTCTTTTGCTTGTCTCCGCTCGCCATGCGAGCGATATGCTCTCGCTTTACCCGCTCATGTCCATCAATTGGGGCAAGAAGCTTGATACCTGGAGTGATATAATCGACATGCTCCTTTAGATGGTGCGGAAGGTGGTATTCATCGCAGGCTGGCATGATTCCACCAGTAACGGAGTCTTCGAATTCATGGAACTCGGTCTTCAAGAGACGTTCCGCTTCATCTGGGGTTGCGAAAAAGGCTAGCCATCCTCGATTGTCCGAGTGTGTTATACGCTCGGACGAAATGCCGTTGTCCGTAAGCCAGATTTTCACTGATTCGACAGTCTTATCAGATGGTTGAAACGTCTTGATGACTTCCTCCGCAGTCCAGTGTTTTCCATAATTAGCCGAATCTGGGTGAGAGCTGAAGCAATCTGTATTAGCCTTTGAGCGTCCTGAATTTTCATCACTACCAATTGTAGCTTCAGGGCTTTGCTCTCGGTCAATACTTACACATCCAATAAATGTTCGTATGCCTTATCGAGGTTTGACTGCGCTAGACCAATACGCATTGGAAGCAATTTGTCTCGGGGCACACGGTCGCGTTTGGTCCAACGTTCAGGCAATGAATCTCGCTTCTCGTGAAGAACATGCTTCACCTCCCGAGAGGGAGCTGCATCAGCAGTCCAAGCAAGGCCCAGAGTGAGCAGCACCACAGTCGCCCTGAGAGCCATGACTTCGACAGTCCCAAGCTTGCGGGTAGCTTGATCGTAGAAATGATGATCAAGGTAATTTTGGGACTAAAAGTACAGGCACCTCATTGAGCTACTTATAAAGCCAGTGCGACAGGGGTGCCGAGCTTGTCTTAGTCGTACCTCGCCAACCATTGCTTAGCCATTTAGTGATAAGCAGGAGAGATTGCGAGCGAAGAGCGGGGAAAGGTCTCATAAGCTTCGGCCCTGGTTATAGGGTCATTGGACGTCAATTAATAACGTTACAGTTGGAAGCGGGCCTGGCACTAGTCTAGAGTTAAATTATTTAACCAGACTTGGCTTCCCGGATGGAGGCTTTAACCTAGAATGATGATCTGCACCGCTGGCTATCTCGCGCTCCAAAGCAGCTTCTTCTTTGGGTTACATTAGCCACTATCCGCCAACATACACCATGTCAAGTCCATTCCTGCTTTCTCGTATTCTTAATTGAAATCTAATTGACCCAATTAACCGGGCTGCAGAACATGACGAGTTGATTAGGAGGAGCAGATTGTTCTGAAACAGTTTTCTCAAGATAAATTCCCCAGAACGGTGGAAATCAGCAACATGGGAGGATTTACTTCAATTTCTTCGGGAATACAATTGTACGTGGAGGTTGATAATAGATTGCCGTGTAAGGAAGTTTTGCAGTGAGGAAAATCGGGTTGAATTAATAGAATCCATGTGGAATTGCAGGTAGCCTCTGAAAATCGACCTGCTCGTTTTGTCTTAGGCTCAGATAAGGATGATCGGCTATCTTCGGATGTGGATGTGACCAATCCGGGACCTCCGGTTTCTACAAGCATCGGTGTTGACATCATCGCACGATTGAGGCTGTCTTCGAGAAGATAGCAGACATCCACAATTCAACAGAAGGAACACACGGGGTAACTCGATTCTCAAAGCAACGATCAGCTACGAAATGCTGGAATTGCTCAAAAACTAGCGGCGAATATGAAAAGAACAGTATTCGAAGTGGACAACATTGGGGAGGGGCGGCGCAAAGTCAAGTGCATCACCACGATAAAAATATCGTTGATTTGAGGAGTCTCTTCGACTTGAAGACTAGCTTCGCAAGCACATAAGAAACAAAAGCCATAAAACTCGTACTGGAGCTTGGATACGGCCTTTGAGCACAAACTCCGCCAAAAAAAAAAAAGGCGGCTGTGACACAGTGTACAGGGTCCTGACGGTGCCGTGAATAGCAGATACTCCAGACATGCTCTTTTTCATTCGTTGGAGAAATCTTGTGTGGTCGGCAGGCTGATGATACCTAGGTAGGATATACAGACTATAGCACGGTGATGGTGATTTAGTGCGCCTATTATAGTACCACAGCTTTGCCTCAAGAAACATGGACAACTAGAATACACTATATATTTGACACGCTAGTATTTAACCTCAGAGGAACTTTGGGGATTGTCTCATGGGATCAATTCAACCTTGGAAGGCAATTATGTATACACTTGGGCAAAGATTAGCTGATTAAGAGCATGTCGAAGGACTAAGTAAATTCTGTCCAACTTTGCAAAATGTCATTTACGACTGCAGCACTTAAAATATTTGTCACTGATTCAGCGAGAGCGTTGAATGAAAGAAATTTCAGCCTTTACAGAGTTAAATCAACCATCAACGCTGAGTTGGAAGTGCCAACC
This sequence comes from Talaromyces sp. PYS2902, assembly GCA_023626235.1. Classification (NCBI taxonomy): domain Eukaryota; kingdom Fungi; phylum Ascomycota; class Eurotiomycetes; order Eurotiales; family Trichocomaceae; genus Talaromyces; species Talaromyces sp. PYS2902. Next base: position 30,297 of record JAMAGP010000022.1, read on the forward strand.
TGTCAGAAGTGGAGGCAGCATCAGATTGCGAGGAGAGTTCAGCTTAAGCCATAGAAGAAGATGGGCGAGTTGAACGAAATTATATGTCAAGCTTTGAGAGGACATTTACATTGTGAAGGTTCTTTTACCTGCATGAAGATCATTATAAAATAGTAATGAAATAAGAGCATTGAAGTCAGAATCTTGACGAAACCTTGCTTAATACACAGTGTTATAAAATCAACCCTTTCATTTCCAGAACCAATTACTATAGCACCATTCTTGACTGACCAGACCTCATGGCGACGATAAATTGCTGTGTAATAATTACGAAGTATCCGTAGCTGTCATCGACCCTCAATAACAACCCCTTGATTGTCATGCAAAGTTGGCTTGTCAAGTTCTCTGGAAAAACCTTGCAGGAGTCTTTTTGCTAGTCCTGGGCAGTCAAGCATCCTACTTTATTTCTTGGCTAAAAGCCATCTCTTAATAAATCATGGTCAGAAAGCTTCTCATTAGTAGTTTTCAAGCTACCCTCAAGTAGTCCTCTAACGGGATACCGACCTTTGATGCTTTTACGGGAAGCAGAACCCAGAAGTTTGCCGTAAGGAAGGAAGGAAATTGATCGGGCTGCGGACACTTCCTTAATAACGCGCTTGAATGAGTGTTTGGTAACGTCTCAGAGCTCAATTTCAATGTCAAACCCAGCTGCTGACAATTTGGCATCAGGTGAGAATGCAATCAAGTTGACTTTTCGATCCAGGTCCCTTTTGCCCTTTTTATGAGGCGTTAGAGCGACTGTAAACTCACTTGTGTAAGATTCCTAAGGTCATTAGTGTCGTCATCAAATCCAAACGCAAGCAATTTACAACGATTTGAAACGCGAAATGAAATAACTGAGGGTTGATCTGTTGCATCAGCGCGGTACACCTTTCAAGTATATTTCAGAATCTCTATAGCAGATTCCCAGAGTTTAACAAACCCATTTTGAATTCTCAACTTGACATTGAGAAAATGACTCGCGCCACGCGTATCGAATGCTCAAGGTTATGCTTGAGCGAAGCTGTAGTGGCTGTCTACATCTTGATAAATCCAAATCCATCTGAGAAACGACACGATGTAAGCAGTCGACCATCGTCAATTACCAAAATGCTTATTCGAGTATGAAGATTGGTTGAGTTCTTGGGATGAAATCAGTGGTGCATATTTGGAAATCCAAGAGCAAATAATGTCGAAGCGATGAATCCGTTCAAATTGACATTAGAGAGTGTCCAAGTGTCTCTCTATGTGAACGAAGAATATATGTGCTGTTACATGGGCATTTAGAATTTTTAAAGCCACTAGCCCAATTGTATTGGCGCGATCATCAGGACCATCCCAAAGTATCTGAGGTATCTCGTGATCCTTTGAATCGGATGGCAGCTTTCTACCGTCCTTTTGAAGCACCTCGGTATTGCTGAGCACATTTTCTTTGTCTGTGACCGTATAGTATTGTATCGATGTTGTCACCTAGCGGACGGGTTTTGCCAGTGACGACATATTGCTTGAGAGCTGGAGACAATCAGGATTCGCCAGAAGCAAGTCTTTGTTCATTTTCTTGTTTCTGTCTGCCTGTTCTTTGTTTGACTGTCAGGTAACCAATGCCGACCCCTGCTCATTCTTAGGTGGCTCTGCATTAGTAGTGGGCTGAGTTACCATCCCTGTCAGTCGAGTGCAGCTCCCTCGCGCTGAAGTCAAACTCATTTTATCTCGGCCTATATCTTAGATTGTGTAGATCGTATGACCACGCTTGTGCTTGTATATTGTAAATGGACACGGAGCTGCAGCAGGAATGTCACCGACCAGTGAGGGGGGAACAGTGCCTCTGATAAGGTATTCATACTGCTTATTTGGCGTCCTGGATGGCCAAAGTATAATACCAAAACATCTATATTTATAGTATCAAATTGTAATCGCGCAGCATGCCGCTATTACGAGAAGCGGTGTAGGGCATACATCGGTTGCGGAGGATATGCCTCCTACATATAGAAGGATAGTGGTTTACCCAGATACCTAGGTTGTTCTTTCGTAGCGTGTGTCTGAAAAGCCATAAGAGCTATATCTTCCCAGATATTGAGATAGTTGCCTAAAAAACCCACTCATTCAGGCCAAGACCTCTACAAGATCTATTTCTACAGCATGGCTTCAAACCCTGACGATCGGCCTCGATATGTATTTGAAAGGAACCACCAAAGAGCCAGTGCTCGGTACAAAGGAATCATCCTACTACTTTTTCCAATTACTGATGATGTTCATAACAGCCTCAACTATCAGCATTATCTGGTTACCAGACTTACGGACAACCAACTCCTGCACCAAGCTACGCGGGACCGCATTGATCTGTCCACCCCGCATCGAGTGGCAGACATTGGAACTGGCACAGCGTAAGTTTAGGCAGGATTAGCTACTTATGGAGTGGATACCAACGTATTCATCAATAGAATTTGGCCTATGGAATTAGCTCAACAACTGCCCCATTGGCAAATAGATGGCTTCGATATATCTGGCGATCAGTATCCTTCTGCCACCTGGGTGTCTCCAAACATTAGTCTCTACGAGCATGACGCATTTCAGCCATTCCCGTCGGAATATCATGGAAAATATGACATTGTCAATTTGCGATTTTTCATGACGCTGCTCAGTGGACAAATTGTGAATCAGGTGCTTCAGAATGTTATGGCTCTGCTTAGTATGTGTATATCGCCATTTCTCCGCTCTGATATTTACAACAACTTATGACTTCCACTGCGTAGAGCCAGGTGGTCTTTTTCAATGGCTCGACATGGACTCTCCGTCAGTCAAACCAATTGGGCTTGAGCTGGCTAGTATGGTTGGAACGTCTCTTGTTGCAACGATGATGAAAAATATGCCACCAGATGCCGCTCTGTGAGTAGGAGTTTCCTTGCCAATTAATCTGTCGATCGAAAATAATTTTCAGCGCAGGTGGATTACTCCAAACTGTGACATGGCCACTTCGGTAGGGTTCGAAGCCATCACCTATGAACAGCTTCGCCTCAGCGATTTACACCGTCCCATTTGGAATCAGTGTGTCGAGATGGGCTTGGAGGAAATGATTGGTGGCCTTGAAAAGAGAGAATCGGGGACTGACAGTGTCAAGATACAGGAGTTGCGCGACACTTTGGACAATCTGTCAAAGGAGTTCCAACAGGGGGCCAGCATTGATACGCCGTGGTTCTATTTGGTAGTGCAGAAGCCACTTTAGAGGGTGTTGTGATCCACAGACTGGCCAATCTACATAGTATTCACAGAATCAATTGATCGTGATTAGTAGATACATGTATTGTCAGTGTATCTTCAATAATACCGGGTTTCCAACCGAGGCAATCTTGACATTGTCGCTGGCACGGCAATTAATCAAAGCTGCGTAGTATTCCGCATGCTGAGTCTTGACTCGGCTGTTGGATATTACTAGGGAATACATCAGCCCTGCGTTGAAATTTCTTACAGTCTGGGGATGACTCAACCCATCAAGCCTCAGTTAATTACAAACTCCAGCTGTTCGTAGCTGTTTGCGCGATCGTAGTCGCCGACTTTTAAAAAGCGTAGCAATGCTGGTAGACTCCAGTACATGCGGATTTCATTATCGTGAAGATGTGATGTGGTCTGACCAACCAAGGGTACATCACGGACGAATTCTATCCGCATGATGGACATCTGGAAGATCCTGGAAGATCCTGGAAGATATCCGAAGACCTTCGAAGACCTTCGACGATTTTCGACGATTTTCAATGACAGCATCCAGCATTCTTAAGAAGGATCTTTCACCAAAATAGGAAGTAGAGAAAAACACAAAGATTTTGGCGAAAATGGCTTCAATTTTATTTGATACACCTCCTCACCAGATTCCCCCGGAGGCGAATCTGACACCGTTCACTATCGCTATTCCAGATGCCGAGATCAACAGACTGAAGATACTACTGGAAAACTCACCTATCGCACCTCCTAATCGAGCAAACTCTCGCGAAGATGGATCCCTTGGCATTCCAAGAAACACGCTCGTATCATTGATAGAGTCTTGGAAGGGTTATAACTGGTAAGAAGAATCTCATCGCTGTCTTTTTTGTCTAGCTCTGGGAGTCTAATACTTGTATAGGAGGAAGTGGGAATCGACGCTCAACTCATTTCCACAGTACAAGATCACCGTCGCTGATGATGACTCGAGAAGTTATCGAGTTCACTTCTTCGGTTTATTCTCTTCGAACCCAGCAGCAGTTCCTATACTACTGCTCCACGGCTGGCCGGGCTCCGTCGTCGAATTTATGCCGTTGCTCCTCAATTTGCGTTCTCGGTATGCTGATTCCGGACCAGCATCACTCCCTTATCATCTCATAATACCACACTATATCGGATACGGCTTCTCTGATCCGCCACCTATTGATAAGGACTTCACACACGTTGATAATGCCCATATCATGTCAAAGATGATGCACATCCTGGGATTTGCTGAGTCTGGTTATGTTGTCCAAGGCGGAGATCTAGGGTCAGCAACAGCACTAGTTGTCGCTGGTAATGATCCGGCCTGCAAGTTGGTCCACGTCAATCTTTTGAACATACCACCTCCACCTGGTCTGGATGTTGAAGCAGACATCAAAGCGGGCAGGTATACCCCTGATGAGACACAATCTTTGATCGAGACGGCGGATTTTCTCAAAAGGAAGTCTGCCTTTATTCAGTTCGATGGCACCCGACCGGCCTTGGCGGGCTTCTTGGTTGGGTGCAGTCCAGTAGGGCTACTGGCCTGGATTGGCGAGAAGATGATTGCCTGGACGGATGAGACGCCTGATATAGAGTTGATTCTAACCAACGTGGCTCTATACTGGTTTTCAGGATGTTACCCGACAACGATATTTCATCATCAGCTAATCATCGATGACCCTGGCCCACTCACACAAGGCTGGAAGGGAGTCAATGTGCCGCTAGGATACTCTTGGTTCAGGAAGGAGCTGGCAAATCCGCCCAAGGCGTGGATTGACCATGCGGGAAAGGTAAGCTGGTATCGTAAACATGACAAGGTACGTTCCTGACCGTTTCTCTACTATTGAAGGACGAGCTGATACTAATGAACTCATTTTTCCTCGATAGGGAGGCCATTTTGCTGCTCTAGAGCTTCCTGATGTATTCTGGAAGGACATTGAGGATTTTGTGAATGAATTCTGGGGAAAGCATGACCAGTAATACTATGGGCTTATTACATATCGATGTCCTTTATCTTCAAATATGCGCATTAAATGTCCTTGTCAGATCGAATGTTTGTTTGCTTACATATCATTTAAGAATTTGAATTGAAGGAGTCCATTTTTCACTGTCGACGATATTTAGTGAGTGGGCTTCAAAACTAGGCATGTTTCAGCAGCGCATACTTCTCTAGAGTATACCTATAAAGTCCTTCTTTGAACCTCCGATTAAATTTTCCAAATTCAATATTTTAATCAATGAAATCATTTGAATAAACAGAGTTGTTTCGGGACCACTGTGAGGAATAGGCCATACTTAATCATGTGCTGCGGCATATTTTCGAGGAAAAGCACCATCTTTGCCATAATTTCAATTCGTTTCCTTGCCTGACCACATGCGGTTGTTAATTCGTCTGGGACCACACTCATGAGTGTCAATCAACAATTTCATCTAGTTGATTGGCTATTACACGACAAAACAGACACCCAGCTGGCAGTTTTTGCTAGAGAAAAGGCTCCCCTTTTCAAAAGTCAATCAAATCATAACAACACCTAAATGTAACAGGCAACCAGAGTCAATGGTATGTTCTCTAAAATAAGCAATTCGAGAGGCTCCACTTCGTCTAAGGTTTCACTACGGTATCTACTAACTACATCTAGTAATTTACGCGTTGTAGGGTATTTACTTACAAGCTCCTATTCGAATGAATCGAGTGGAGAGGCTCACGAAATCAGTCGCTAACTGGATCGCGTCTTAATTGGGGTTCGGGTTGGTATTACATGGACTGCGGAGCCCGCTTCCCAATCCTACGGTGTAGCCACGAAAGCATAAACGAAGCATCCCAAGCTGAAAGTGGGCCGTATAGAATTGTGGATTGGCATGCCCCTGTAGATTAATAGCGTACCTATAACTAGGTGTTTAGCTCAGCTCTTGTATGAAACTAATTTAACTCTCAAGTAGTTATTGCTACTAGGGCTGATAGCGAAAATTGAAAGATGTAGACTAGCAGAAGGCATGAAAAGACTAGTGGGATTAAGTCAATACCTTATATCTCCGGTGGAGTTTTTAAAGCATTCTAGATGCATTTTCAGCTCGAGCTGAAGCGGGCTACCAATCCTCCCCATTGCTATATAAGTATATCGTCAAACCCAAAGACAGCAGTGTTTATATTCACTTAATTTCCATGTTACTGGCAGGATCAAGCCGATAATCTCTTGCATTTTCTGTATTCCTATTCACTCCTTCATAATGACCGTGATTTCTGGTGCAACATCAAAACCCATCGTGGTAATCTCCTGCCCCCCATATCCGGGACACACAAATCCGCTCCTCATACAGGCAGCGAATCTTATCAAAAAAGGATACGAAGTTCACTTCATCGCGGGACCCGAATCCGAAAGTAGTATCCGCAAGACTGGCGCTACATTCTATCCCGTACAAACCACATGGACTGATGAGAAGCTGAAACAATTGCTCTCCCTCCCTGATGGTCCAGAGAAATTCGTGTTCGGTTTCAAGGGACACTTCATCGATCTTACGCCGAATGCGATGAAGGCGTTGAAAGGTGTTCTTGAGAACCTTCGAGAGAGATATGGCACCACCCGAGATATTGTCATTCTTCAGGAGACCGTCGCAATGGGTTCATTGCCCTTCTTTTTGGGAGCTCCGCTACCAAAAGGATACACGGAGTTCCCCAAGGTTATCAGCTTGAGGACGGTACCGATGGCGATTTCCAGTATCGACACGGCTCCATTCGGGCCAGGTTTGCCCCCAGATTCCAGCAAAGAAGGCCGTATCCGGAACGCCGCTATGTACGAGGCCAGCAAGCCACTATGGGCCGATGTCGCCGAGTACGCGAACAATATATGTGGGCAGCTGGGCGCTACAAAGAAAATCGAAGGCCCAATAATGGATTTTCTCTTCACCATCGAGAACATCGTCTTGCAGCCCTGCAGCCCGAGCTTGGAATACCCGCGAAGTGATTTGCCGAAGAATATTCGATTTATTGGGGCACCTCCGAGGGAGGAGATTGATCTAGAGACGACGCGACTTCCTGAGTGGTGGGATGAACTTCTTGCTGCGAAGAAAGAGGGAAAGAGAGTTGTCTTTGTGTCACAGGGAACTTTCTTACTTGATTATAACATGCTCTTGAAGCCCACCACGGAAGCCCTGGCTGATCGAGAGGATGTCTTTGTCGTCGGTGTACTGGGTCAACAAGGCGCCACGTTAGATGGTGTCGACCTACCAAGTAATACGAGAATTGCCGACTATCTGCTATACGATGTGATTTTGCCGTACGCTGATGTTTTTGTTTCTAATGCTGGATATGGTGGTTTCCTGCATAGTGTGATGCATGGCGTTCCAATGGTTCTCGCCGGTCGTGGCCGTAAGTGATTCTTTTTATATCAATAGGGACCTGGGTTATTTGCTAATGATGAGATAGAGGACAAGGCTGAAGTGTCCATGCGAGGTGAATGGGCCGGAATCGCTCTGAATCTGAAAACAGACTCACCTAGCGTTGACGCCCTTCGAGATGGTATAAATAAGGTTCTTGGAGACAGCAACTTCAAAGAGCGGTGTCTCCAGATTCAGCGTGAGAATGAAGAGCTTGACAACTTGGCCCAGGTGGAGAGGGCAATTCTAGAGTTTGCACGAGCTTGAGGGCAAAATTATCAATATCATGATTGCACCACATTTTTTTTCAACGCGCCTGCGTCATCCGTCTCGGTTTTAGCATTGAAAAATTATTCCTAGATTTCTCCAGAGAAAACATCAGAAGATAGACTTGATAGAAACATATTCACCAGAGACTCGTATTTATTGAGCAAGCAAGTTAGGCTTTCTTTTAAATAGAGGCGAGCTTATTTTATGTAGATCGTGCACTGCAATCTTAGCTGACTGGAGTACTTGGAACGGCTCGCAATCTGGGTTTTTAAAAAGTCGCAAGCGCATGTGGGCATGGTAAAACACCCCGTAGAGCTTGGAATCTATTCGTCCCAAGTTTGAATTGAAGGCCCTGTTGCCTATTTAAAAATGAGGATAAGGTCATATCAACCGAGAATAAGCTTGAGCACGAGACAACGTTAAGTGGTTGACCACAATGTATAGTTTCAAATACCAAAGTTTAAGGGAATTAGATTTCCGTAGGTTTAGAATTTGATCGTACCTCTGTAGGTAAAGGACGACGAGACATATGCAGTCTTTGTCAACTTGAAAGACCGCTACAGAGATTGCACAACATCCAACTGTAATAGTCTGTGTGACCTTTTACTTTTTAGGATGCAAATTGAAGTCGAATATTCCACTTCGGTCGCTGGTAAATTTGCACTGCAATTTTAGTATTCTGGAGGGGTTGAAATTTTTCTGCAGCGGTTTGTGAGCGTTGGAGGGCTGCTCCGTATCTCGATTTGCGGCTGAGCATACGTGTTCCAAATTCGGTCAAATGAATTCAAAGTCTTTAGTATCATCGCTTCAGGAATACTAAGTGGATTCGAGAGATGACAACGAACACGTAAGTTCTTCCAATCAGAAAATAACACCAGTCTACTCTCTATCACAACAGTATCTTCCAGACAGCCTCATTCCGTAGTAAGTTGGAGCAGGCTGAGTCTGCAGATCGTAAGCAAAGGTCATTGACTCACTATGTACTGCACTAAAAGTCTCTTCTCTTTCCTCTGGAACAAAGCCAAGTCTATTTAATAGTACAAATACGGCTAGATACAGAATAACCCTGGCTGGTGTAATTTTCTACTGATGTATCATGCATTCACAGAATTAATACGCTGGTACAATACGTGTATCACATTTGGCTCAGATACATTTCCTTTATCTTTTCATTCCTTTCGAGAAATCGTTCGGATTATACAATACCCATAGGACAGCTCCAAAGCTTGCACTATCATAAGTCTAATTTATGCCACCATCATCGACAGGGATCAAGCCGGACTCAAGTTTCCCACAAGGGAAATCTCAATGACGTCCGGAGTCACATTTCTTGCCGCTTCGAGGACAGGCATAAAATATAATAAAAAGTGATTAGCAACTGTACATAGCGTGCTTGTGTGAGATTCGGTCGACCGCAACCTAATTGCATACTATTGCTTTTCGGCCTCAGCTTTGATGTCGTCCGCGTTTATTTTAATCGGCTTTCAGAAATCCTTCCTCTGTTCATCGAGAACTGCGGCCGCGAAGATAAATTCAGATAGACGACGTTGACCAAAGGTGAGTCTGGCTACCTCATCCTCTCGCTCCACTTTAAATAGTGCTCTCGTTTTCGCGTAGAATAGAGGGGCGCTTCCAACGTATCTCTCCTGATGCATTGTATATTCATCCGAGAGCATCCATCTGCGGTGCTTGACGTACAACCAAACAAGTCTAGGGTGGTTTCGAAGGATAAATTCAATAAGGTTCATGGCGGCTTTTCGTCTGAGATCGTTGCCGAGATTCATAGTCAACGTATGGACCAGCGATGCGAGCTTGTAAAGTCTCCATGACTGGTCCAAATCCTGAGTAAACAACCCTGTGGACCCGCCTAGAATAGGTTCATGGTCAGCATTAGCGTAAGATTGTTATCTGTGGTCTTCATACCTAGTGCGTAGTATGCTTGCCAAAACGTGGGATACTTGGATAATGAGAAGGGCATATCGCCATCTCCAAGCAACTTCTTCATCATCTCCAACCAAAAATCGTCAAACGACTGAACAAATGGCTTGCTTTCTTTCTCATCTCTATCAAACCAGAAAGGTACTCTCTCCGATCCAAGCATCCTGAGCACAGCAGACAACATCTTTAGACAGGCGACACGGCTGATTCGACCACCACGCTCCCCAACGCCGACTTTCTTGAAGCCGCAGGCGGATGTGGTCATGTAAGTTTCTAGTGTTCGTTTGAAAGGAGCGTTCGAGCCGAAAACAATGCTCCTGCACAGAAAAACATTATCCAAAAAGATAGAATTAATCATATCCACATGCTTTGTAGGTATTGGCCAAAACCGAAAGCAAAATCTGTCATTCAAACGACGTGTTCCCGACGCGCCTAGCGCAAGCTCTGCTCTACCGTTGACGATACTCGTATAAGAGTTGTTGGCTTTCGCTACTGGCAGGTCGGAAAGGATGGACTTGATATTCTCTGGGTCCGGAAACTGCACCGCACTTGCATTGTACATCCGTTGGCGTATTTTCTGAATCTCGGGCTTCATGTCCTCTAGCGGCTCAGGCAATTGACAACTGCGGAGGACGATGATAAGTTTAGGTGATACGGGTCCAAACTCGTGATAGCGCGTGTGTGTATCCCCCAGGTACTCGCCCGTTGTGGCCGAGAAGGTTTCACTGATTGGCCCCTCCATCAGGTTGTAGCATTTATCTGTGAGGATGAACTCATCGTGTATCTCAGCGGGTGTGCAGAATGCCATGTAGGATGATTGGGTGTGAAAGATGAACATCTCCGCGTCTGCAGGAAACATGCGTTCCCGGATATTCGTCATCCAGTTTCCCTCGGCATCCATATCAAGATCTAGAATAGCACGAAGATTGTGCAGCCACACGTCCCTGGGCCTCGTCATTCCGTTGTCGGCCATGTAGTCTATTAAAAGGTTTTTGTCCTCCGATTCATACGTTTGCAGGTTTTCAGACGAGTATTTTTCGTAAAAGCCCGGCCCTCGATACTTCATGATGAAGAGGAACTTTCGGAGTATGTTTCTCTCCACCCGCGTAAGCCAAATCCCGGCTTCCCTATCTTCATGGGCCTTCCTAACCTTCTGAAGTATGACCGCTGTCCGAGATTCGAGTTTAGAAAGTTCTAGTTCCACATCCTTCTTGCTTCTGATGACATCGGCGACATCCTTGTACATGTCATCTTGGCCGAACCAACGAGATACTGGTGACTCAAGCAATTGCGGCTCCGCGGAGGTTAGGTCCACGATATTGAGCACCTTTTCACCTCTACGCTTGCCTTTCTCAGCGCGAAATTTGCCTTTCTTCTTTGCCCCTTTATTCTTTGGCGGGCTGTATGGGTGGGAAAAGTTGCGCAAGAGAAATTGAGGAATATAGTGTTGATACTGCGCCATTGGCTGTGATTGAAGCTTGAACTGAACAATGCACTTAGGAGGTTAGAAATGCTGTTTGGAATTTTAGTTGTTTGCGAAACTTGCGCAATATCTGTTATTTTAAAAAAGAGGATGTCCTCAGCCTACACTATATATTGGGGGACCAACTCAAACTCTCATGGCAACGAACAGGGTCCAAAACGAACACCTCCATGGCGGAGTACGAATCAGGTTAGTGCACCCTCACGAGTCGTGGAAAGCTGTTGACCTGTAATTTCCTACCCTTGCAAAATATCTTGCTTGTGAGAGGCAGAAAAGTCCAAAAGCGATCACATATATATTTTGGTAATGAAGTGCGTTGATCGATTCCTCCAGCGTTGATGCCTAAATGAAACCTGACCAAACGTATATGGTTACTTTATATTTACTGAGATGCCACCTAAATGCATAACCCTCATTGTCACACTAACCGACCTCGAACACAAAAATGGCGGCAAACTTTGAGTTCCTGCGAAGTTCCTGCGGAGTTCATATGATATAGATCAGAACGCTTCTGTGTGATGAGGCTCTGAGTCTAGGATAGAAGAGAATAGAATTAATGCAAAAATCAAAAGCACAGGGAACTCAAGACGGACTTAGTCAGGTAGTGTATGTAATGCACCCGGGCAAGATATCCATGTTTGGTTTATTTGCATTCATCTGGTCTAGAGTCACATGGTTGTAGGGTGCTTCAAAGTGGGGTACTGGACGATTTTCAACAAATGCATTGGGCTCAGACAATAAGACCGGTCTCGATTATTATTCTTAGAAGAGTCATTAAGTTTTGTTTCGCTGCCGAGTAGAATACTGCAGATGTGAACGCTATGGAGACCTGAACTTTGTCCACAGTCTTAAAGAAAATGAGGTTATTGAGTACGTGAGGACACGCGGGTGGGAAGTTTGCCTCGCTCAGCGATCTGAAGAAAATGTCCACAGATATCAGGGACGTGATTCCTAAAACCCTAAAGCTTATTGAATCTAAGGAAAATCGCCTCGTCCCAGCACTTTCCCCTCCTCCAGTGTCTTTATTACAGCTACTTTCAATTTAGCTGCCCCGCTTACAATCTCATTGGTTTTCCTATCCCTAGAAAATTCCTTGACAAGGGTTAATTCAGCCTTTGAAAGCATTCGTCCTAAGCTTGCCATAACGAATGCTGCAAAGATTCAGGGTTAAGATTATAATAGCTTCAGATCACACATTTACCCATTCATTCTCAACTAGATAGCCATATATACTAGCCAAGATAGATAAAAAACTAACCACCCGTGTCAATACTTCTACATATAGAATAGGGATAAAGATTGATTTACAATATTTAAGCAGAGACTACGCGAAGGTCTCTAAGGTTCAACCTTCAGTAGATATCATAAATACCTTGGAGCAATCGGTGCAAGAATGGGCAGCAATCATACGACCCTTCTCAAGATGGAACCTTGTGAATACAAGGCAGTATTTCATCTTCTAATTCCTGCCTTTGAGCCAGCTTAACTATTTTAGAAAATCCTATCACCTTTCATAGTAGCTTGTTTCCCCTCGTAAGATCGGGCCAGAAACATCGAAGCATTAACCTGATAGGGTTGGACTTACCCTCTAAATCTGATGAGCTGACTCTATCCTGTACTGAAATACAAGATAGTGAAGCCTCTAAAGCTTCCAAGAATGGGGTTTTCGGGTTCATATCTGGTTGTATAGGTGCTATTGGTTGCGGTTTTGCAACCTTGGCCTTTTCTCTCTGCGCACCAATCGCTGGCTTCTAGGTACGGAATTGGCTTATACTTGCGGGTGCTCCTTGGTAGCCATGGTCGGAGACGTTCCCTACGACATGGGCTCGAAGACCTACGGATTCTCAGGAGATGAACACAAATGCCTCGAGCTTTGTGGAGACAAGAGATCTGGGAAAATGGTTCTACACTGCGGCGCTGTCTAAAGACTATATATCTACTTCTTATATCCCGCCATGAATGCCGAAATTCGGGCTATACTTGTTCAAGCCGGACTGTCACAGCTCTGTTTGTTAGCTACTCAACCTCCGAGCATGAGTCGCCGTGTGACAAACTGGAACCTGTAAATCGCGTAGATACGATGTAGACGCTTGGTAATTTTTCAGCCACGGTTCGACCACGGCGAACAGATCTTCGTCATCATCACACCATCGACACTCGTCATTTGTGCATAGGTCAACGGTGAGGGCTAAACTTTCAATGTTTCGAGGAAGGCAACCCTCTAATATTCTCTTAGGCAAATCTGTGGACCACGATCCCACGAGAAAAATGAACGGAACAGTAAGTTTTTTTAGCTTTCTGAACTCAATCAAACCCTTCATGGAACCCTGAATAGTCAATGGCATTGGTTCAGTATCATTCTCATTACTTGCCGAGATGACAAGTTCAGTCAAGGTTTCCCGAACGTAGGAAATCGATTTAGTAATTTCTGTAAGGTCTATAATCCGCATGTGACATGGTTGACCATAAATTGCCCCCGTATAGTACCATTCCCAATGAAGAGAAAGGAATTGATTCGTAACCAAGAGTATCTGTCTAAGAAAAGATTCTCGTATATTTTCTAATTTTAAATTTCGAAGACTTGAAGGAGGAGGCGGAAGAATTGCTGGCCATGAGAACGTGATCGGATTGTCAATTGAAGCGGAAATCTGTTTGATAGATGGTAGATAGAAAACGGGAAGAAGATCTGCTGTATTGCTTTCATTATTGTTAAATCGTATCCAAGAGCGAGAATTCCGTATAGATACCGTCTCTAAATGATGAAATTCAAGTCTTACACCACGTTCAGCGGCATTAGGCTCAAGTATTATCGACCTTAATACGAGACCTATGAAATAACTCTCCCAGAGAAAGTCACCATCAATCGAAAGACAAGCTAAACGCAATGGTTGTGATATTAGAACGGCGACAAAGGCATCCATCGTCCCAGCCTGCAGCTCTTCTCACCATATCCAGCGGAAGGAGACTGTAGTCGTCTTTACAAAGGCCAGATGCTCCTGTAATTCATTTTCAGTGACTGTGATTTTGGGAGCTCTTCCTCTCACATTGATATTACGAAGCTGAGATCCGACTAGCGAGACTGTTTTAATATAGGTTGCTACTTGAGGCCGGCGTAAAAGACTGCATATAAGCAGTGTGATAGGGTGATGCAACCTTTGCTTCCACGTGAAATGGATATTCTTATATAGATATGGTTCCGTGAGCACGCGTAAGTTGCTGTGGACAAGGTAGAGATTAATAAAGTCATTCTGCGATAAATATGAGATGATAGACTGGCAGACTTCCACAGGACACCCAAGTAAAGACGCCTGTAGAGAGGTCAATGGGCATCGTACACTATGATTCACGCCGGGGACTTCTCACAGGTTGGGGTTCCATAGGAGCAGATCGTCGAACGGGGGTTCAAATCAGTCGATTTTTGGGGGTTTGTGGGAGAAAAATGGGATGCGAGAAGCAAATCTGGTTCTTGCGCATGGCTTGGGACCACATTTTCTATTTGTACAAAGACAAAGTATTTACGTGAAAGATCGAGACACTTTGCCAAGACGAAACTAAGTCGCGGGGGTGTTGCATTCGTACAAATAATCTTACGGCAGGGAGTGCAACCAGGTAGCAACAAAGACACGCGAAAGTACCGCGCGGCGACATCGAGAACTATTGAATAGAAAGGCACATTGAATAAGCCTGGCTGCAGTTGAACTCTATTAAAGTCATATTTGAAGCACCGTGACGATGAGGGATACAAATGTTGACATAATTTACCACTAGGCTCAACCTTGTCCTCATCACTTTTGTGGCAAATTATCATGTACAATATCTAGGTTGTAAGCTTGACTAGGCTAAGGATTCGGCCCGTTGCGGCGGAGGCCGGGGAAGGAACTCCACTGCAATCTTAGCTCCCTGGAGGGATGAGAAGGATAGACATAGCGACGCATTGAATCTTCGTCAGCACATCCTTGTATTCCTTCCATCTCATCGCGCATACTCACTACACATTACATTCACACTTCAGCATCTTCATTTACAGGATGGCGATTATTGACATACTTTTTGACTGCAACAGGTTGCATACAAACAACCTTAGACAGGTATTTCGACCCAATATTGAAACCCCTAAATGTAGTGATAAAGTCATCTCATGGTCCTTCCTGATGCTCCTGCTCCTGCCACGCAGTATCTTTTTTATACACTTGTTAAAACTTCCTTGGTGGAATCCCCTGCTGGTAAGCAGCATCAATCTCCTCGACCGACCGACCAGCGGTTTCCGGAACCACAAACCACGAAGCAACCAGCAAAGCCGCACTAAGACCAGCAAACACAAACCCAGTCTTGGCCCCTAGATTTCATGCATCAGTGTTGTAGATGTATGGCACAATCATGTGGAAAACCCAGCTGGATACGGCTTGTACCAGGAATCCGACGGATTGAGTGTGTTGGCGAAGGCGAGACGACGCGATCTCGGGGGTTATTGTCCAAGCCATCCCGGTACAGGTATAGATTTGCCATGGTATGAGGAGGTTCCTTTAGTGGTCAGCTGTATGATCCAGGGCTTGATGGATTGACGATAGAGCTCACATTACGACAGCAATTGCCCACAGTCCAGAAGCGGTTTTGACATAGGCCAAGCCCCCAACAGTAGCCATTCCTAGGACATTACCCCCGACACCAATCAGCCATAATCGCCGGCGACCAAAGCGATCAGTGAAAAGCCAAGATAGCATAATCACAACGCAGGCGAGGAAGAAGCCACCAACTCCAATATCGTACGCATGGACAGCTGCGAGACCTAGAGTGAGAAGTACATATGTGTTCTGATTCAGGAATGCAACGCCTAGAAGCCCGGTGCCAAACATGACCAAGCACACGGTGAGTGTACGCTTCAAGTTGGGCGGCCGAAAGCACTCGATAAAGGATGCCTTCTCTTGGCCCTGCACTGAAGCTTCGGCTGTCAAGGTATGTTGCATTGATTGGAGTCGAAGACCTATTGAACTGTTCGGACCATATAATCGGACAAGTGCATGACGTGCTTCTTCTGTCTTGCCCTGCGAGAGGAGCCATATTGGAGTTCTATTTCGACATCACTTAGCTAATCACTTCGATGGACCGGAGCGGTGCTTTGACAACATACTCAGGAACGAACAAGGTCAAGAAAAGCAAAACAGCCACGGGCCACTGAATGGCAAAGACGATTTTCCAAGCCACGGGTGCTTTATTAGAGACAAGTGACCGGATAATCCCAAGAGCCGTGCCTTGCATAGCGACAGTGAAAAGAACCAGTCCTTGTAATATACGACCACGCACTCTAAGAAGAACGAAATACATCAGCTTAGCCTGCTCAGCCTTGAGTAGAGGAAGTTTGGGACAACTGACATCAGCTGCATATGTCGTCCCACAAGCCATAATGCCGCCGATGCAAATACCATTAAGTATCTTTCCAATCAAAAGAGCCCATCTTGTAGCCGCAGTGAACTGGACCGCCACACCGGCGCATGACAGCAGAGCGAACGAGACGATCGCATAGCGGCGTCCGATCCGCTCTGCCAAAGGGCCAATGGCGAATGAGCCTACGGCTTGTCCAAGATTAGACATGGCTGTCCATAATGCATTCCATATTGATGGAGCGTATAGCGAGTGTGTCGCAGTGTTTATGGCGCCGAAGGTAAGCAGGAAGGCTGGCATTGCTGTGGTGGCGCTGCTCGCGACTGTATCATACCCATAAGCCATTCTACAGAGAAAGGGGATAGTTGCTATCAACAGTCCGTTAGTCTCGAATGTCTTGGGTTGATAAATGGCCAGATGCCTACCGTACACAAGAACGCGCCTGTAGGTCTTGACTGCTTGCCAAGTCGTCATGGCCGCTTCGCGGTCATTGAACTCTTTGAATTCGGCATTTAGTTGCTCTTTGGTAGTGGGAAGAGCTTCGCCGTCTTCTATATGGCTTTGTGTGCCATAGTGGTCAATTTTGGATTCAGACATTACGAATCGGTAGACTTCGGCTGACTGATACAAGCAAAGACCTTGAGTAAGAGGAGCTGCTTTCAAAGAAAATGCATCACTAATGTCCAGCTTCCTCGTGCTTTATAGGGGTTTATGGTCTACATGCCACAATGTCCTTCCCCGGGCCTACGGGTGGTGCATTTTTGAGACTAGTATGAATGAGGCTTCTCCGCCATAACAACCCGTCAGATAGTTATTTAACATGTGGAGTAAAAACTTACGAATACATCCATTCAATAGCCGACGACTCCTTTCAGGGTTCGGTGGAACCATATTACACTCCATTTTATGAAAAGAAGTATATGCCATACGGCCTCGGATTATCCGAAACCTGGGGGAAACCCCTCGCCATATCCGGGACAATCTGCAGATTCTTCATGATATTCAAGAAAAAAGTTCAAAGATTCAATAGCCGACAAGGATGGATTGATTGCCGACTTTGCAGGACCTAGGTAATTTTGAAAGGCCTTCCCCCGGTCGATTGTGTTAAGCATCACTTTATTTGCATCACTTTATTAAGCTGTATTGGAACAATTTTTCTGTGAACTCTTTCAATGCTCAAACCACAGGCAACGGCCACCCGTGAGCTCGTCTCACTGGATGGCATATGGAACTTTGCGCTTGGCTCTCATGACGACGAGATAGATACCAGCTGCACGCAATTTCTCACTTCTAATTTACAAGTGCCCGTGCCAGCCAGTTACAACGACATTTTTGTCGACTCCAAAATCCGCAACCATGTGGGATGGGTGTACTATCAACGTGCTGTAAGGATACCCCGAGGCTGGAAAGGAGAAAAGTACTTCATTCGAGTTGACGCAGCTACGCATCACGGCCGTGTGTTCGTTAATTCTCATTTCATGGCGGCGCACAGCGGTGGCTATACCCCCTTTGAGGCGGATATCAGCCATCTCGTGGCTGCGGGGGAAGAGTTTCGCTTGACGATTGCAGTCAGCAATGTCCTCACAAATGAATCAATTCCGCCAGGTAAAGTTGAGACGTTGGCGAATGGCGAACGGAAACAGCAGTATCAACACGATTTTTACAACTACGCTGGTCTTGCGAGGTCGGTGTGGCTTTATTGCGTTCCTCAAGTGTATATTCAAGATGTGACTGTTGTCACTGATATTTCCAATACCTCCCCGACTACTCGCATCGTGGATTACCAAGTCATTGCTAGTACAACACAATCTGACGCACAATTTCGTCTATCCTTGATTGACGAGGAAGGTAATCTTGTTGCGCAGAGCAGCGGAGCGCAAAACCGTCTGCTGGTAGAATCCGCTCACCTCTGGCAACCCGGCGCAGCCTACTTATATCAACTCCAAGTTGAGCTCTTGGGCACCGATGGCGACAACAAAGTAATTGACACCTACGCTGTTTCCACCGGAATCCGCTCCGTGAAAATCTCCGGCATGCAATTCCTTCTCAACGGCAAACCGTTCTATTTCACCGGTTTCGGCAAACACGAGGACAGCGCGATTCGTGGCAAAGGTTATGATCCAGCCTACATGGTGCATGACTTCGAGCTCATGAAATGGCTCGGAGCTAACTCTTTCCGCACATCACATTACCCCTATGCGGAAGAAGTGCTGGATTATGCGGACAGACACGGTATTGTGGTAATTGACGAAACAGCTGCTGTGGGGTTGAATCTTGCTATCGTTGCGGGAATTCATGGCACCAAAGCGCCTCCTACATTCTCACCGGAGACGATCAACGATAAGACCCAAGAAGCTCATAAAAAGGCGCTACAGGAGCTTTTAGCCCGAGATAAGAATCATCCCTGTGTGGTCATGTGGATGATTGCAAACGAGCCGGCATCTGGTGAATCAGGCGCTATAGAGTACTTTGAGCCCTTGGTCAAATTGATCCGACAACTTGATCCCAGCCGCCCTATTTGTTTCGCCAATATGGCTTTCAATCCGGTAGACAGAGATTTGATATCTGACATGTTTGACGTCCTCTGTCTCAACCGCTACTTTGGCTGGTACAAGCACACCGGCGAACTCGGTATGGCCGAAGAAGCCCTGCACGAGGAACTCTCAGCATGGCAAGACAAATACGGCAAACCAATCATAATTACAGAGTATGGGGCGGACAGTCTAGCTGGTTTGCATGCTGTTATGGATGTTCCCTGGAGTGAAGAGTATCAGTCTCGAATGCTGGAAATGTGTCATCGTGTTCATGATCGTGTAGAAGCGGTGGTTGGAGAACATGTATGGAACTTTGCGGATTTTCAAACGACTTCTCAGATCTTTCGGGTTGATAGGAATAAGAAAGGCATTTTCACTCGAGATCGAAGACCAAAAGCTGCTGCTCGTGTGTTGCGGGAGCGATGGAACAAAGTGCGATGATTGCACTAATTATTCATTCTTGAAAATATTTTGATCTGTATCGTTGAGAACAGCTTGCTTACAGTATCATTAGAAGTCTTATTCCAAGCTCATATTTATCATTAGTCAAAATGAACTGGGACCCTAAGTGGTTGAGTAAATGTGGCAGAAACTTGAACCTGACCAGGAAGTACATGTAATATATAGTCTCAAGTGGCATCTTTCGTTACGGTATTGAGTTAAAGGATATAATTATATATAATTAAAAATTTGTCAAGTCCTGCTATAGCGCGCGAGTCATGTTAACAAGGAAATCATGAGTTATATTGATTCTATGGAACCATATCTTTAGACTCACGGGTTCTCTGTGTTTCGGAGCAGTATCATCGTACTCGGACTTAACTTTACTTGCTTCCAGTGTTTCTCACACCTCGAGGAGCAGTAAGCGGGTTGGTTCAGGTCGATGTAATATGGATTGTATTTTAACTAAAGACCTAGAGTAAGCACCAAGCATGGCGTACACAAGTGCTCAAGTCTCTACATTCACCTGCCTAAAGTAATCAATTGTAAGGCTGTCCTGACCAAACTGCCTACATGTAGTGGTTCTCGGATTTTTAGATCAATTAGATTCTTATGAGAGTATTGTTAATCATGTCAAACATCCAGTTGATAATATAGACGTGCGAAATTCGCGAGAGTTGTTGTCGTTTGTAGATGGTTGGAAGAAGAGATGTACGGACCGGTTAGGAGTCCATAAACGACCAGAGGGAACCATATTCTAAGCTGATCTCCTTCTATAGACAGGCAAAATGGCAAAACATCTTAAACCGCACAAACGTGCAATGGCTATCCATATGATTCGTAATAAGAGATTTACTTCGTAGTGAATTACCGAAGTAGCTATTACATTACAGTATCTGTAATGAAATTATGTAGAATCTTTCTCGCTGCAATATATAGCTGACATGATAGAGATAGATGATTGAAGAGCTATGCAATGATTTGGTGAGCTAGGCATGGTTATGTATCTACATACGGAAATTAATCATTTGTCCCAAGCTATGTACCCCAGAACCAAAGCAGCCGTTGTTTGTAATCATATTTATGCGTCTATTCTTGCGCCTAGATAATTACATATTCTCGATACAGGACTATTTGTAAGCCGGAATGCAATGCAGTAGTATGCACATTTTTGACACTAGACTACACTATTCCTGGAACTCAAGTTACCATTTCTCCAGCTCACTGATGCAAATATGGCGGCGCCAAACTAATCCACGTCTTGAGAGTCTTGAATATCGGCTCCTGGATAGGTTGCTTTGGAAGCTATGATGAGAGGGTGATTACCAAGGAATGATCTGGTAATTGATCGTGTTTGAGCATAAGGCAATGGTAAATTGACGTGTGCTCCAAAGGTCGATTGGGCAGTGAGTGCAGCTGATGAAACTGAAAGAGGTTGCGGACAACTTTCAGTGAGTCGTCGTTGGTTTGGCAATGCATTATACTCATCCATCCAGTCATTGAAAGTACGAGAGGTTGACCTGGAATTCGGATGGCCGGGTCCTAATACTTTGCTGCGCAAGTGAGAGCAACTTTCGATTAGGTTCAAGGCATCTTGTAATTTTCCTTGGGATTTCCATGTATAGGCAAGGTTCCCCATGCTGGTTAGGGTGTTAGGATGCTCAGCTCCCAGTACTGTCTTAGATGTCTCCATTACTTGTATCTCCAACTTCTCAGCGTCATTCAATCGACCCTGATCCCGGTAGGTTGTTGCTAGGTTCGCAATGCTCGTCAGGGTGGAGGGATGCTCAGCTCCTAGTACTATCTTGCTTGTTTCTATTACTTGCATGTATAGCTTCTCCGCTTCATTCCATCGACCCTGATTCTGGTAGGTTGTTGCTAGGTTCCCCATGCTTGTCAGGGTGTGGGGATGCTCAGCTCCTAGCACTATCTTGCTTGTTTCTATTACTTGCATCTCCAGCTTCTCTGCTTCATTCCATCGACCCTGATCCCAAAAGGTTGTTGCTAGGTTCGCAATGCTGACTAGAGTGTCGGGATGCTCAGCTCCTAGTACCGTCTTCTTTGTATCTATTACTTGTACATACAGCTTCTCCGCTTCATCAAATCGACCCTGATTCCAAAAGGTTGTTGATAGATTCGCAATGCTTCTTAGGGTGTCGGGATGCTCAGCCCCTAGCACTGTCTTAGATGTTTCTATCACTTGCACGTAAAGCTTTTCAGCTTCATTCAATCGACCTTGATCCCGGTAGGTTGTTGCTAGGTTCGCAATGCTTGTTAGGGTGGAGGGATGCTTAGCTCCTAGCACTGTCTTCAATGTTTCTATCACTTGCACGTCTAGCTTCTCCGCTTCATTCCATCGACCCTGATTCCGGTAGGTTGTTGCTAGGTTCGCCATGCTGACTAGAGTGTCGGGATGCTCAGCTCCTAGCACTGTCTTAGATGTTTCTATCACTTGCAAGTAAAGCTTTTCCGCTTCATTCAATCGACCTTGATTCCAAAAGGTTGTTGATAGGTTCGCAATGCTTCTCAGGGTGTCGGGATGCTCAGCCCCTAGCACTGTCTTAGATGTTTCTATCACTTGCACGTAAAGCTTTTCAGCTTCATT